>PVLC010000171.1:40420-65843 GCA_004027655.1 Graphiurus murinus | reverse complement strand
GATCCTCCAGTCTCAGCCTCCCAAATGCTGGGATTACAAGCATGTGCCACCATGCCTGGCTTGCTGTAAGCTTTTAATTAGCCCTCTTTAACAAAGAATTAAATCAGAAGAGCAATTGATAAGTGTGTTGGAACCAGACAAGCCTCCCTTTGCATCCGATTAGCTATATGACATTAGGAGAGTTATTTAACATTTCTGGGCCTGTTTCCTCATCTCTATAATAGGAGAAAGAATAACATTAAGAGCCGGGCGTGGTGGCGCACGCTTGTAATCCCAGCATTCGGGAGGCTGAGACCGGAGGATCCAGGTTCGAGGCCAGTCTCAGCTACCTAGTGAGGCACTCCACAACTTAGTGAGACTCGGTTTCAAAATAAAGAATAAAATATAGGGCTGGGGGTGTAGCTCGAAGGTAGAATGCCCCTGAGTTCAATCCCCAGTACTGCAAAAAAAAAAAGAATAACATTAAGGAGGTCATGGTCATTGAATAAGATCATAAATCCAATGACATATTATCTATAAATTTCCTAACACAGTGTTTGACTGGATAGATGTTTGCTATAACTACCATTATTGACATTATTACATCTTGCTTCCTGTAGAACAAAACTAGTTTTGTGATAGCTATGCTTCATTCCATGAAAAGGCCTTTTCGCTTGCTTCTGCATTCAGGCCTGTACCTAAGCTGGTTTATGGATTAGTTAAAATGCTCCAGGTGGTCACAAGCAACAGAAACCCCGAGTCAACCTACGGAGCACAGGTAAGAAGGACTCGGTCCCTGCCTGGCTCTGTTCCTAGTGATCCCCTTGGCTCTGTCCTTCAGAATGTTCTTTCCATCACTGTCCTCATGTCCCCCAAATAGGGGACATGCTTCTTCATTCACTTCCAGGTGAAAAAAAGAAAAGAGTCTCTGCCCACTACTATCCAATTAGATCTTGAAACTTATACTGGGAAAATTGTTTTGGTTTATTGTAGGGCTTCCGACAGGAGCAGAATAAAAAGCCCCTACACAGATCTACACATGTGGACACTTGCTGCATGACAGAGGTGGCCTGCACATCAGTGAGGAAAGAAGAGACTTTTCAATAAATGCTGCTGATAAAATTGAGCATCCATGTAGAAAATAGATTGAGATTACACTCACTCTTATTGCACATTGTGCACAATATTAAGTCCCCAGTGGATCCTTCATGAGTGCAAGAGAAACGACTATAAAGCTTTTACAAGGTAAGACCTCGACAAAGGGAAGAATTTCCTAAACAAGCCACAAAAAGCACTAACCATAATAAAAAAGATTGATAAGAGCCGTGCATGGTGGTACACGCTTGTAATCCCAGTACTTGGGAGGCTGAGACAGGAGGATAACAGTTTCGCAGCCAGCCTCAGCAACTTGTGAGGCCCTCTGCAATTTAGTGAGACTCTGTTTCAAAATAAATAATAAAATAGGGCTGAAGGTATAGCTTGGAGGTAGAATGCTTCTGGGTTCAATCACAAAAAGAAGAGGAGGAGGAGGAGGAGGAGGAGGAAGAGGAGGAGGAAGAGGAGGAGGAGGAGGAGGAGGAGGAAGGCGGAGGAGGAGAAGGAGGAGATCAATAAGGCCAGTGTGGTGGCACACACCTGTAATCCCAGTACTTGGGAGGCTGTAACAGGAGGATCACAAGTTCTAGGACAGCTTCAGCAAGTAGTGAGACTCTCATCAACCTCACAAGACCTTGTTTCCAAATAAGAAATAAAATCAGGCTGGGGATGTAGCTCAAAGGTAGAATGCCTCTGGGTTCAATCCCCAGTACCACAACAACAAAAAAAAAAAAAAGGAAAGAAAGAGATAAGAAAATATTAATAAATCTGCTTACTATACAATTATTTTTTACTGTTCATCAAAAGATGCCATTATTAGAACAAAATGTCAAGCACAGTGATGGAAGATATTTGCAACTGATAAAGGACTACTATCTAATCACATGAAGAATTCTTATAAAGAAAAAATATATAACTCAGTCATAAACACACAGGAGGCTTAATTAGAAATGTCACAAAGAAAATCAATGATGCTCCTCATCAGTAATCTGTAAAATGCAAATTTAACACGCCGTCAAAATGTACCAGATGAGAGCCCAGCTTTGTGGTACCTGCCTGTAATCCCAGTACTTGGGAGGATCACAGGTTCCAGGACAGCCTCAAGCAAGTACTGAGATTCTCATCAACCTAGCAAGACCCAGTTTGTTTCAAACCAAAAATTAAATAGGGGTGGGAGTGTAGCTCAGAGGTAGAATGCCCCTGGGTTCAGTCCCCATCATCACCAAAAAAAAAAAAAAAAAAGTACAAAGACATGTAAGAGCAGCTGGTATATGGAGCCAGGAGGGCTTGGCCATTGACTGGGTTCAGTTGTCTCTTCTCTGTCAGTTATGAGATCCCCAGACACACCAGTCTCTTTGGGAAGGAGACTGGGTAATAAGTCCAAAGGTAGGTTAAGATACCAAAGATGGCCGAGCGTGGTGGTGCACACTTGTCATCCCAGCATTTGGGAGGGTGAGATGGGAGAATCCAGGTTCACAGCCAGCCTCAGCTACCTAGTGAGGCACTCCGCAAGTTAGTGAGAACTTGTTTCAAAATAAAGAATTAAAAAATAGGGCTGCGGGTATAGCTCGGAGGTAGAATGCCCCTGAGTTCAATCCCCAGTACCACAAAAAAAAAAAAAAAAAAAAAAAAAGATACCAAAGATGAGATCTCTTCTCCTGTTGTTCCATGTCCCTCAATCTATTCACCACCCAAACTTCTGCTACTGTCCTGGGCCTCACCTATAAATGAATGGCACATGAGCCTGGTCAGATGATTTTATCAGGAAGCATCTTCTGAATGTTGAATGCCCCAGACCTGGCTGCTACATGCTTCTCCCTGGTGCTTCCAAAGCATTTTGGGTTTAACTCCAGGACAGCACTAACTACACTATGATCAAGTTACATTTTTACACAAAGGGTTGCAAACTCAGGTGTCTAAGGAACCCAGGAAGATAACAAAACTAAGAGAAGTATGAGAATAACTCTGACTTTTAAAACAGAACTATCTCTCTCTCTCTCTCTCTCTCTCTCTCTCTCTCTCTCTCTCTCTCTCTCTCTCTCTCTCTTTTCTTTCTTTCTGTGGCTCTGGAGATTAAGCCCAGGGGTATTCAACCTCTGAGCTGCACCTCCAGCCCTATTTTATTTTTATTTTTGAAACAAGGTCTCACTAAGTTGATGAGAGTCTCACTATTTGCTGAAGCTGTCCTCAAACCTTCAATCTTCCTATCTCAGCCTCCCAAGTACTGGAATTACAAGCGTGTACCACCACACCCGGCTTGTCTAGTTTTCTTAAACCATGCAATTCCTCAACCTATCTTTTGTTCTCTTTCAAGAGCATTATAGGGACTTGAATCACTTCACATATCTCTTTATCATAAGGACAATAGTGTGACTACAATGATGAATGGTAACTGACACCCTTAGCCCTGGAGATATGGCAGGGAGTGGCTGGGACTGTGGTCTATATTCCTATGTGACAAACTTCAGTCCACATGTGGATTTTAGGCTTAGTCCTGTCAGATCTATGGTTTCCAGAGATGCTGGAAAGCCAGATTTTTATTAACATCTCCCAATTTAAACATCTGGAACTAACCTAAAAGTTGTAAAACATGTGTGGAATAAATAGAATGCCTCTGGAGGCCAGAATCAGCACACACAAGCACCAGAGCTACCAACCCACTGTATCATTAGGATCTGGATTGAGCACTCCCAGCCCATAAAGTAGCAAGACTGTCAGCAAACAGGGGAGACCCTGTTTCAAAATAAAAACTTTTTTTAAAAGGGTTGGGGGAGCCAGGCATGGTGGCACATGCTTGTAATCCCAGTACTTGGGAGGCTGAGACAGGAGGATCATAGGTTTGTGGCCAGCCTCAGCAACTTAGTGAGGCCCTCTGCAACTTGGTGAGACTCTGTTTAAAAATAAAAAATAAAAAAGAGAGCTGGGGGTGTAGTTTAGAGGTAGAATGCCCCTGAGTTCAATCCCCAGTAACACACACACAAACACACTTTGGCTTCAAGCCCCAGCATTCACCAAAAAAAGAAAAAAAGGAGATAACAAGTATTAACTATTCATAGGGCTTTTGTAAGGGTTAAATGACAAAAGAAGGCATAAGGGAGCTCATCAATAATCAATAAACAATATTATCGTCTCAACGTTTCTCTTCTTAGGGTACTTAAATCACAGTCATCCAAGCCATACCCACTACAGCTCTTCAGCTTGCAAACAGGCATATTGTGGTGGAATGTCTATTCTGTTACTAGAGAAAAAGAAAAAAGTCATGCAAGAAGTCACTTCAGATATCAGATGGCTGCCTCCTGAGCCAAGAACGTACTTGATAGGAAATAAAAATGATCAAAACAAATGACAGAGCTCAGAGCATGGGGCAAACTGTTCCCCTGCCAGGCTATTCAATAGAAAAAGGAAAGTTATCTTGGGTCTAAAGCTTCATCCCCTCTGGATCCTTCTGTTTCATATCCCCTTATGGTTAGAGCCGACTTTCAAAAGGAATAATTAAATCTGGAAAAGAATGGGGTCAGCAGGTCTCTTAGTGCTTTTAGACAGGAAATCTCAGAGTGTGTGGAGGAAGTTGCTGAAAGCTAAGCTGCTTTCCTGCTCATCAACTCAAAGAATTGCTCAATCTCAGGAAAAAGATACAGGAGCACATCTCACCAAACACAAGGTGACCCTAACTTTCAAAAGTCACCTAGTCAAAAAATGATTCTGCCCATAAATTGACACATCTCAGAATATTTTTGGTGTGCTTAATAAAAAATTACTGTTATAGCTAGGCACAGTGGCACATGCCTGTAATCTCAGTTCTTGGGAGGCAGATAGAGCAGGATCACACGTTCAAGGCCAGCCTTAGCAGTTTAGTGAGAGCCGCAGAAACTTAGTGAGACCTTGTTTCAAAAGAAAATGAAAAAGGGCAGCCAGACATGGAGGTGCACAACTGTAATTCTAGTACTTGGGAGGCTGAAACAGGAGATTGAAGTGTATTCAATTTTGAGGACAGCCTCAGCAAGTAGTGAGACTCAGCAACTTAGCAAGACCCCATTTCAAAACAAAAAATAGTAAAAAAAGGGCTAAAGGTATAGCTTGGAGGTGGAATGCCCCTAGGTTCAATCCCCAGTACCACCACCAAAAACAAAATGTTCTTAAATGAAAATGAAAAGGGCTGGGGGTATAGCTCAGAGGTAGAACGTCCCTGGGTTTAGTCCTCACTAACCTCCCCCCCAAAAAATACTGCTATATTTAGTAATCATACAAAGCAGATTGTATTTATGATAATGAAAAAATTGAAATACCTAAGAATTCATATCCTGAGAGATGCATAGAACGTATGTAAAAATAACTTCAAAATATTATTGGAAGATATAAAGAAGATTTTTTTTTTTTTTTTTTTTTTTTTTTTTTTTGCGGTACTGGGAATTGAACTCAGGGGCATTCTACCTCCGAGCTATACCCCCAGCCCTATTTTTTATTCTTTATTTTGAAACCGAGTCTCACGAAGTTGCAGAGTGCCTCACTAGGTAGCTGAGGCTGGCCACGAACCCAGATCCTCCGGTCTCAGCCTCCCAAATGCTGGGATTACAAGCGTGCGCCACCACGCCCGGCCATAAAGAAGATTTTAATAAGTCAAAACCTAAACAGTGCTACTAAGTGAGAAGACAAATCCAAGATCTTGAAGCTTTACCCCTGTATTCTCTTCTAAGAATGTTACAAGATTTAGTTCTTACATTTAGGTCTGTGATATATTTAAATTATTTATTTATTTATTTAGATAGGGGTTTCACTATGTTAACCATGCTGATCTCAAACTCCTGGGCTCAAATTATCCTCCCATCTCAACCTCTTGAGTAGCTGGCACTATAAGCATGCTTCATTGTGTCCAACTTAATTTTTTTAAAACTATGACATGAAAGTGTCTAATCTCATTCTTTTGCTTGTGGATTTCCAGTTTCCCAGCACCATTTGTTGGAAAGACTATTGGAACAAAAAAGTCTTGGATGGTCTGGCACCTTTGTCAAAAGTCAGTTCACCATAAAGATGTGGATTTATCTTTGTATTCTCAATTTTACTCCATTCATCTGTGTCATTATGCCAGTGCTACATCATCTTTCACTGTTATAGTTTTCATTGTATTAAGTGTTTTGTTTTGTTGGTGCTGGGGTTTGAATCCAGGGAGGTTCTACCTATGAGCTATACCCCTAATCCTATTTTTGTTGTTATTGTTGTTGTTGTTGAAACAGGGTCTCACTAAGTCATGGATAGCCTCACTAAGTTGCTGAGGCTGGCTGCAAACATGAGATCCTCTTGTCTCAGCCTCCCAACTACTGTGATTATAAGCGTGTACCCCCACTCTAGGCTTGTATTAGTTGTTGAAACTGAGAAATGTTGCTCTTTTTAATTTTGCTCTTTTTAAAGCGTTTCTAATTTTATGTTTATATATATGAGCATTAGGTGTAGGCACTGTGGACTCGAAACGAAGGCCACCTGGAACCTGAACTCAAGAGAACACGGCGAAACTGAATGCAAAGAAAACTCCCCTAACCATCATTTTTTCTACCAGCCAAGGACTTTACCAAATATAGTCCAATCTCAAAACTCACCAATCAGCAGGTCTTTTGCCAATCTGGATCCAGTTGCCCCAAACCAGTCACAGACTCGGGTTTGGTAAGTCCTGCCACCGCCTGCCTCCTGAGGTACTGAGGAGGCTCTGGCATTCCTTCCTTCACCAGGAGTAGAAAATTCTAGGATGCCTAACTCTCTGATTCTGGCCCCTCCCCATTCATTACCTGATGGTCTAGGCTCCCAAGGCTTTCACTTGGGACGCTTTGTGAAGGCCATGCCTGCCCTCCGGCACTGTGTTCTCCAGCCCCTCGGTTCCCAAATTTCCTGTATTCCTCCTGAATCTCCCCTGACATGCCTTTTAAAATATCTCTCCACTTTGGGACTAAAGAAGGATTTAAGGCCAAAATGCTTCTATATTTAAATATATATATGTATGTAAATATATATATATATATATATATAGTGTGTGTGTGTGTGTGTGTTACTAGGGATTGAATCCAGGGGCATTCTACCTATGAACTACACCCCAGCTCTATTATTATTATTATTATTATTATTATTATTATTATTATTATTCTTTTTTTTTTTGCAGTACTGGGGATTGAACTCGGGGGCATTCTACCTCCGAGCTATACCCCCAGCCCTATTTTTTATTCTTTATTTTGAAACCAAGTCTCACTAAGTTGCGGAGTCCCTCACTAGGTAGCTGAGGCTGGCCGAGAACCCAGATCCTCCGGTCTCAGCCTCCCGAATGCTGGGATTACAAGCATGCACCACCACGCCCGGCTCAGATTTTTAAAATATGAATTAATTCAGTTTTACCCACTGCCCTACAATCTCTTGAATGAATGTTATGTAATTATGATTGGTTTATAGCACTGGACTTAAAATATGCATTCTTCCAAATCTGACTGAAAAGGATATTTCAGTTGCTATTTGCTTTTAAATGACAAGACCCTAGTAACCTCCCAGTATTGCTGGGTTGTTTTATCATGAGAATTTTAAAAATTCCCTGCTCTTTTTTTTTTTTTTTTTTTTTTTTGCGGTACTGGGGATGGAACTCAGGGGCATTCTACCTCCGAGCTATTCCCCCAGCACTATTTTTTATTCTTTATTTTGAAACAGGGTCTCACTAAGTTGCGGAGTGCCTCACTAGGTAGCTGAGGCTGGCCGCGAACCCGGATCCTCCGGTCTCAGCCTCCCGAATGCTGGGATTACAAGCGTGCGCCACCACACCCGGCTTCCCTGCTCTTTTTAATAAAATCCTAATTAAAGTCTTGGGAGAGTTGCAGTTGGATCATGGAGTTCTTCTGTAATATGTGGATGACTTGCTTATAGCCCAGATTAGGGACACTGACTTTTTAAACACTATTATAATATTGAACCATGTGGATATAAGGTCTCCTCTAAACAGGAATTTGCAAACACTAATTTATCTATCTGAGATTTCAGATCAGAAATAGGCTGTTTTGAGCCTTGGGGAATCCAGAGATTGGAGACAGATATGTGGATTCCTAGCAATGGCAGGATTCTGTTTTATTTAAATTCCATATTTTGGACTAATGGCAAAGCGGGCTTTAAAACAAGCAGAGACAGGGCCTTTGTCTTGGGCTGTAGCCAGTAGCTTACTTGTCAAAGCAGCTATTGAACAATAGCTGCCACTTGTGACTTGCTACTGGATGCTAAAAAGTTTACTATAGGGCAAGCTATTACTGTGTTTGTTCCTCACCAAGGACAGGTTCTACTAGAACAGAAGGATGCTTCCTGGTCAAGTACTAGAAAAATTGGAATTACCAGGTCATCCTACTAGATAACCCAAATGTCAACCTTAAGACTGTGTCCACCCTAAACCCAGTGACTCAGGTGCCAGCAAGTGACAGAGATCTTGAACACAGTTTACTCTAGCAGGTTGGACTTGTCTGATCAGCCTATCAGAGCCAGACAGAGACCTTTTCACCAATAAAACCAGCCTCATGAACAATGACTAGTGGATAGGTGGATATGCCATGGTCACCAGACAGCAGGTCCTAAAAGTCAAAGCTTTGCTGCCTGGAACATCATCTCAAAAGGCCAAACTAAAAGCTCTAACAAGAGCTCTCAGACTGTCCAAAGGAAAAGAGGTATTTAAAAAAAAAAGTTAGATGGGAAAGAATTTAGTATCTCAAGATTTTGTTCTAAATGACTGAGTTATTTGATAGAGAAAAAGAAAGGTGAGAACAAAAATCACAATGCTAAGCAAGTTGCAGAGGGTTTGAGAAAGTTGCAAATAATTTGTAAGAGATAAACTTATGAAAGAAATTTTATATATGATAAAGCAGGTTAAAATTAAAAGGAATTTTGAAAGGTTTTCTAAAAGTCACATCTAGGCCGGGCGTGGTGGTGCATGCTTGTAATCCCAGCATTCGGGAGGCTGAGACCAGAGGATCCGGGTTCGCGGCCAGCCTCAGCTACCTAGTGAGGCACTACGCAACTTAGTGAGACTTGGTTTCAAAATAAAGAATAAAAAATAGTGCTGGGGGTGTAGCTCAGAGGTAGAATGCCCCTGAGTTCCATCCCCAGTACCGCAAAAAAAAAAAAAAAAAAAAAGTCACATCTAATACATTCATTCTATATTTGAAACAACTGGGTTTTCTTAAGGTATTGATATGCTCTTTGTACAGTTCTACAAAAACTAGCCTAGAGAGCAAAAAAATTTTTTTTGCATTTTGCTAAAGTAAAATGTGTTTTCTGCTATATCTATCCTCTGCATTTAAAATGTTAAGGCTTTCTGCTATTAGTAGCATTTCCAAATGCTACTTGAAAAAAGAGAGAGATTTTGTGTTTTATATCTTGTGTTTACTTTTTCAGGCCTTTGATTGCTTTAGAAACTTGAATCTTAATCGGTGTTAAACTGTATGTTTTACAGCCTGTTAAATGGCCAACCACTTTATATACAGGTTAAATGAGGAACCATTATATTGGATTGTGAAAATATAATTGATGCCCTATACATCTGTAAATAGAGATATATACATCTGAGAGCTAAATATGCTGTATATCTGAGCTTTACTTTAATGTTATATAAAATTTCATAAAGTTAAAGATACATAGGTTCAATACATTTAAGGTAAACAAACAGTAAGTGTTCACTGTTATACATTGTGTCTAAACATAAAGCAATTAATGGAATTTTTGAAATTTCTGCCATCTATGTATCTAGTACCATTCAGATAAAAAAATCACTGTCATTTTAAGACCTGGTTTATATCTGTTTATTTTTTAATAAATAGATGTTTTAGTGATGTATAAGTAAAATACAATTGTACCCCAGATAATAGATCAATTTCTGATTATTAATACTGTTTCTTAAACATATAATCTCTAGAGATTTTTTATTTTTGTCAATCTTGTTTACCTATATAGACCTGTGATGTAAAAGCTAATTTAATATATGTAGAACTTCTTTCTGGTTATGATGTTAATTGTTGCTAACTTCTTTATATGTTAGAGGTATTTGTGTTCATGAAATGTACAGAATTTCTAAAATACAAAACATTAAAAAAAAAACACTTTACCAAGCTAATGGCATCTAAACAAGAATTGGTAATAATAATTTTTAGGTTTATATTTGTGTATCGATAATTGTATTATGATCATCTTCCCAATGCAGAAATATGTGGTATTTGTTTTATTCCTGATAACTCTGTTTTGTGTTTTTCTTATAATATGTAACTGTTGTCTGTTAATGTTTAGCAGAAGTACAACACCAAAACAGTGTTTTGAGATAATAACCATCACCAGCAAGACAGCTTAAAAGAACCAATGAGAGCCGGGCGTGGTGGAGCATGCTTGTAATCCCAGCATTCAGGAGGCTGAGACCGGAGGATCCGGGTTCGCGGCCAGCCTCAGCTACCTAGTGAGGCACTCCGCAACTTAGTGAGACTCGGTTTCAAAATAAAGAATAAAAAATAGGGCTGGGGGTGTAGCTCGGAGGTAGAATGTCCCCAGACCCGCCAAAAAAAAAAAAAAAGAACCAATGAAACTGCCCTTCTGGGTGTTCAACAACTGAGACTTAGAGAACGATCGGGAAATAAAACAGCTAAGGAGAAAACAGACATTATTTTGGCCTTAGCCCTCCAAGATCAAATAGGACCTGGGGAAGAACCTTGTTAAAAGCCCCTGCAACTCTGGTGAGTCATCTAACCCCCCCGCCCAAACATGGGGATCACAAAGGCTTTAGAGACTGGGAGCCATCAGCACATACTCTGCAAAAAGGAGGGTCATCAGAGAGGAAAATGTCCTCTATGCTTCAAGGGAAGACAAATGGTCAGCAAGACTATGACCCATCCTGGCAGATGGAACAACTGGTAGAGGTAAAGCCTCACCAAGCCCTGAGGAGCCTTGACTGACCTTAACAGCAAAGTAATGTCAGAAAAACTTATTTGCCTAACATAGGGCTACCTGCTTGGACTAGAATATCCATCAGAACAGTATAACCAGAAGCAAATGTGCCATTTCAGGGGTAACAAAAAGGAGCTTCTTCTCTTATGTAACAGGGGCCAGTACACCCTACTGCCTAATACACTGGATCTCTATAGCTCCCACAGACCCTACAACAACACAATTTCCAGACTCTAAATCCTTCATCACCTCTTTCTTAGCAGGAAGTAGCTAGAGTGAAAATCGGTGCCCTATTTTCCAGAAAATATATAAGACCTCTGCACTTTTATTTTCTTATAAAATATATATTATAGGCACTGTGGACTCAAGCCAAAGGCCACCTGGAACTTGGAACTCAAGAATGGCATGAAACTGAAAATGACACAAATGCAAAGAAAATACCCCTAACCGTCATCCTGTCTCCCAGTCAAGGACTTGACGAGATATAGCCTGATCTCACAATTCACCAATCAGCAGCTTATACAACTGTTCCTGCACCCTCAACCCTCTTCTAGCCCTATAAAAAAAACCCAATTCTGTAAAGAAGAGGGTTTCTGATTCTGGCGGTTTCCTCCCAGTCAGCCGCTCCCTCCCAGGCTTTTACCCCAAATAAAGCTCGTTCTTTGCTGCTGAGCGATATCTCTTCATTCTCTTAAAGTCAGGATTTCAGTATTAGTGATTACAATATTTATACTTTATTTTGCAAGTTTTTCTTTCTTCTGTTTCCTCTTCCATGATATGTTGAAATTTCAGTTTCAGTTGAAGTCACTTATATCTTATTTAGAAAGAGGAGCGTAGGAACAGAATGTTGTGTGTTCTAGGAGTAAGGTTTATTTTTAAATTAAGTCTTCTCAGAGATATTTTTTAAATGTGACTGCAGTATAACAAAATCAACCAACTGCAATATAAATTACAACACACAAATTGGACTCTGTGTGTGTGTGGTACTTGAAATTGAATCCAGGACCTCCCACACGTTAGGTAAACATCACCACTGAGCTACACCCCCAGACCTTTTTATTTTGAGATGGTGTCTCACTAAGTTGTCCAGGCTTGCTATCTTCCTCCCTTAGCCTCCCAAATAGCTGGAATTAAAGGTGTATACCACTATGCCCAGTCACAAATTGAATTTATCTGCAACTTTAAAAGAATTTTTGAACATTTTTATAGTGAATAGTTTGTTTGGGTTACATTGCTTCAGTGACTTAGGGTTTCTGGAACATTATTTAATTAGAACTCAGCAAGAGTTTGTATAGCTTGCCTTAGATGAACTAATTCTTTCTGAAGGAATTAGCTTCTGTTGTAGTCCTTGTCCCCGCTGGGGAACAAGGGAAAAAGACTTGTGGAGTAGTGTTTAAAGAAAGGGAGTGAGGTTAATTTTAGGTTTCAACTTGGCTATTTGGTTGAAGATTATTCTAAATGTTTCTGTGATGAAATTAACATTTAAATCCATCAACTTGGAGTAGTTTATATTCCCTAATGTGGGTGGGTCTCATCCAAAATTCTGAAGGCTTTAATTGAACTTTGCTCTTCTTTCAAAATTTTATTATGAAATTTTTATATAAATATACATATATAGAAAAATTAATATATATTTATATAAAAGTTGAAACAATGGTTCAGTAAATGCTTAGTAAAGGGTCCACCCTTTCCCCAACACCTTCAGGCTCAATTCTTAACATTTTGCTATATTTGTTTTCTTTCTCTTTTGCTCTCTGGCTATAAAAATGCACACATACACACATTTCTTTCAAAGTAAGTTGCACACACTTCATCCCCAACTCCTTTGGCATGCATCTCTTTAAAAAAAGGACATTCTTCTACTTAACCATGATGTTATTAATATTCCTAAACACTGAGCAAAAATTCCATCATGTAGTCTACTACCAATTCAAATTCAAAATTCTCCAAATGTCCTGGAAATATCTTTTATAGTTTCCCCCAAGTGCACCAAAATCCAATAAAGATTTACTTATGACATTTGATATGTCTTTTCTCATCTATTGCACTAATACCTATTCTATGATACTAACTCTTGAAGAGTCTAGGACAATTGTCTTATAGAATGTCTCACATTCTGGATTTTTCTTGTTTCCCCATGCTGTTGAACTTGATCCTTTATCCTCTGCATTTCTTGTGCACTGGAAGTTAAGTCTGGCTTGATCAGAAAACTGGAGAAATTCCTATTGGAAGTATCTAATATCAGACTGCCCTACTATTTGTGATGCTTAAGTGATGACAGCTTGATTGCTTCATTGTAAAGAGAGACTTTTTTCTTTTGCAGTTACTAAGTAATCTTTGGGTCTAGCCTTTCTAAACTATACTTAAATGCAAACCAGTCTTGTCCAGAGTGGGTACTTGGGATTGAGCACAGGGTGCTCTACCACTGCACTAAACCTCCAATCCTTTTTTATTTTTTATTTTGAGATAAGGTCTAGCTAAGTTGTCCAGGCTAGCCTTGAACTTGCAATCTTCCTGTCTCAGCTCCCTAAGTACTAGGATGAGAGGCATGTGCCACTGCACCCAATGCAAACAAATATCTTTTTTGTTTGCTTGTTTGTTGTTTGTTTGTTTGTTTGGTGATGGTAACTGAACCCAGGGGTATTCTACCTCTGAGTTACACCCCCATTCCCTTTTTTTTTTTACTTTTTATTTTGAAACGGGGTCTCACCAATTTACTGAGGGTCTTGCTAAGTTGCTGAGGCCAGCCTTGAACCTGCAATCCTCCTGTCTCAGTCAAATGCACAGCATACCCCAGCACAAACCAATATTTATATATATATACATATATATATATAAATAATTAAGCTGGGCATGTTGGCACAGAGGTAGAATGCCTCTGGGTTCAATCTCCAATACCCCCAAAAAAATTAAAGATTGGAGCCCAGCATGGTGGTGCACACCTGTAATCCCTGTATTTGGGAGGCTGAGACAGGAGGATAGCCTCAGCGAGAAGTGAGACTCTCTTCAACCTAGTGAAATCCTTTTTCCAAATAAGGAATAAAATAGGGCTGGGGTGTAGCTCAAAGGTAGAATGCCTCTGGATTCAATGTCCAGTGCCACCAAAAAGAAAAAAAAAATTAGACTAACATTGCCAGATGTGTGGCACACACTTGTTTTTTTTGTTTTGTTTTGTTTTGTTTTGGGTTTTTTTGCAGTACTGGGGATTGAACTCAGGGGCATTCTACCTCCGAGCTATACCCCCAGCCCCATTTTTTTTATTCTTTATTTTGAAACCGAGTCTCACTAAGGTGCGGAGTGCCTCACTAGGTAGCTGAGGCTGGCCGCGAACCCGGATCCTCCAGTCTCAGCCTCCCAAATGCTGGGATTACAAGCGTGTGCCACCATGCCCAGCTCACACTTGTAATCCCAGTACTTGAGAGGCTGACATAGGAGGATTGCCGTTTCAAAGCCAGCCTTGGCAATTTAGCCAGGCTCTCAGTAATTTAGTGATACCCTATTTCCAAATAAGATATAAAATTGGGCTGGGGGTATAGCTTGGAGGTAGAATGCCTCTGGGTTCAATCCCTAGTACCAAAAAAAAAAAAAAAAAAAGATTGGGAGGGCATATGAAAGACCTCTAAAAAGTAAAGACAGTGAGGTAGAACATTTCTACTTTTTATCAAAGAATACTAATAAACCTGCAGCAATAAGAGCCTATATTGGCATGGAAATAAGATCACACATACATCATATAGAGGGAAAGAACGCATCATGTAGCTTTGAAATCATTCCAAACACATCCATGGCTTGTCACAGGATGCTTCTGTTTTAGAGCTTGTGTTTTTGCTGTTTTGATGTTTTAATAACAGACAGGGGATGTTTAGGAGGTAATGATATAGCTCAGTAGCAGAATACTTGCCTAGCATACATGAGGCCTTGGACTCAACCCCCAGTACCAGACATACACACACACACACACACACACACACACACACACACACACACACACACAGAGGTGGACATATTTTCAGATCCCATAGAGGAGAACTTGGAGTAAACTCCCCCCTCTGAGAGTCTGAATAAACTCTCCTTGCCTTTGGGAGTGTGTTACATCAAACTTTATTGAACCCCCTCCTCAGTATGCAAGTTACAAACCTCAACTACTGGACTTCAAAATAATATAAACTCAAACCAAAATAATATAAACTCAAAAGTGTGAGTAACACTTGGAGAGCATAGGCTGTGGCAGGGCTTGGCTCTGTCAGCCACTGCTCTGCAGTCAGAGATCTCAGGACCCAGGAGGCCTGAGAAATTAATTCCTCAGTTAAAAAGTCAACATTTCATCCCTCAAGGACTTGTTTTTTTCTGAGCAAGAAAGAGGGAGTGAGGAATGAGGAGGAAGGAAAGGAGGAGCACCAGGAAAAATGCTGTCACTAAGAAAACAGAAGATTAGATGCCCCACCCCCAAGTAGACCACCCCTGGCTTCAATCCCAACCACAAAAACAAATAAAAATTCAAGGTGGCAGTAGTAGAGCATTAACCCCAGTGCAGGACCTGTCTGAGCATGGGGTTCTATGTGACTACACAGGTGGTCTGCCCATGAACTGGTCCTCGTGAGAAACTCCTGGCATACATACTGTTTTGTTTTGTTTGGGGCTTCAGCAGACCTTGGAATTTTGAGGACTCACCTGCCAACACCGGCATCATCCTCTACCATGGTGGGACTTCACATACCATGTTGTCCTGGATCTCCCCTGGGCTAAAGCCAGCTTCTCCCAAGAACCAATCACAAACTTTACTTTCCACAAAGGTCTGCATCCACCTAATTGGACAACTGAACTTCAATAATTTTTGAACTCACTCACTAGGTGGCTAATGTGCCCCATCTTCCAAGTATATTCCCTGTGGTTTGTTCACAATATTCTCCTCCTCTCTAGACACCGTGATCTTGAGAAAACTTTAGTTAACCATGTGATTCATCAAGTCATACTTTGATCAACTCCTTTACACCATATGCAATAGAACATTACTTGTAAGGTACCCTAGAAATAAAACGGAGTTCAGTTTTCCACTTTATAGATGCGAAAATGAAAGTGCAAGATGCTTAATAAATTTAAGGCCAATTAAATTAAAACTAGAAAGTCACAACTATTTTTTTAAACAGCATCTCTCTAGGTTGCTGAGGCTAGTCCTGAGACTGCGATACTCCTGTCTCAGCCTCCCAAGTAGTAGGATTACAGGCATGTGCCACCATGCCTAGCTCATAACTATTTTTTGAATGTTTGCTCTATGCCATACATTGTTCTAAGCACTTTACATGATTAACTTATTTACTATTCTCAAAAACTTTATGAAATAAGTTATACTAACTCCTCCTCCTTTTTTGCCAGTGAGAAAACTGAGACAGAGAAGTGATTTACCCAGGATCCCCAGCCAGTTACAGAACTGGGATGGTAACCCAGGAAATCTGACTTCAGAATCTGTGCTTACCTGTACAATCCTACCATCTCACAAGTTAAATTACTAGTGGCTACACAGCCACAGCTAACTACTTAGGAATCAAGTTAGATCCTAGGTTCTCTGAATGAATTACACCCTTTATCAGGAATTATAAGAGTATGTCGAGTTGTTTTTAGCAACCTGACACAGCACTGATTCTGGGCTTGTCCTAGGTTCTCTATTATGAGCAAGCAGCTGTTAACTACCTGTGACAATGAGAGATGGATGGGCAAGGAAGATCTAGCACAGCCAAACACCAAACTCCTCCCCCACAAAGCCAAACACAGCCCTTGGCCTTGGGGTATATTATTCTTGCAGATTTTCTTTCTTAATTATGTTTTGCTAAAATTGCTATTAAAGTCAGTTGCTATTCTCTACACACCCCCAGGGACAGTGAGAGATCATGCGTGGTGTAAACGCCTCACATAATATGCCTCTGTAAAATGAAAATGGATTATTAAGAGCTCTTTTCTCCATTCCTTTTCAATCTTACATCCTAGGTCTTGGTATAGGTCTTACTGATTCCTCATGTTAATTATTATAACCTGGTCTTTAGTGGCCTAGTCTGTGTCTCATTGCCATAGAAACCCAGTCGGCCTCAAGAATTGTCTTTCTTGACTGTTTCTTTGACTCAGACCGTCTACTTAAGTCCTCCTTCAGCTCCAAATCACCTGCTGAATTAAATCTAAGCTCCTTGATCTTGGCTTCTGGGACCCTCTCTAATTTGCTCCTCTTTTACTCTCTTTTTAGAAATAATACATTCCCGGAGCAGAGGTTAAAGCAGATCACTGCCAATCAAAATATTAACTCTAAGAACTTTAGAGTTGAGTAAAAACATATCTACGTATATTACCCCATTTAAGTTTCGGTTACTACATTATTGATAAGATATATAATTATATATACACATATAAAACTCGCCAGTCTCATGATTTCCTACTATTTAAAAAACCTTGTCATCCTTTGACTTAATGTTGCTGCCCCGGAAGGCTTTTGTATTTGAGACCCTCGCTGGGGGGACGGGACTGAGTAGGAAACAAAGCGGCTTAAAATGCATCTCCCTCCAGCTTCGTTATTTTGCCTACGGAACGCCCTGTCAGGTCACAGTTTAAGAATTACTACGCACTCCCTCTTGACTGAAGCAATTTTCTGGTGATAACCGCTGCGTCTGGGTCGGAACCGAACTGAAGGCGCCTCCGATCCAAAGAACTACAAGTCCCACAAGGCCTTTCGGCTAGGGCGCCTGCGCACCGCGCGCTTCTTACTTTCCACTGCGTGTCGCCGGGAAAGACCCGCCCCGCGGCGCTGTCGCTCGCGCTGGAAGAAGCGGAAGAAGATGGCGCTCACCAGGTGGGTTGTTGATTCGGGTCTTCGATACGGAAGGGTCTCGGAGAACCCACCTATTTCTTTTCCCTGTTTACAGTCTCCGGGCGGTGACCCGGACCGGGGCACCGAACGACGTGGGCCGATGCTATAGCTAGGCCTTCCGGCTGGCCGCAACGACGACTAGGCCTCGTCGGAGCCGGGGTCTTTCCCGAGGGGCTTCCCGGTTGCGCTTGCCCCCTCAGTGGAGCGGAGAGCCGCGGCGTGGCCTCGCGCCGAGGAGTCTCGCGTGTTTTTCGCTTAAGCACCGTGGCGGGTTGGAGAGAGCCCCCGCCTGCCCGCCCGCGGCCCGGGTGGACGCGAAGGGGCAGAGGAGGCTAGCGGCTTATTTATCTGGGCGGAGTGAAGCGCGCGCGGGTGAGAGAGCGCTGCTTGGCTTTCGGGCTGTTAGTTTCCGATGATCGCTCTCCTTTTCTGCCGCCACTCTAGTTTTCTGAAACAAAGATTTCTGGAGGAAAAAAAAAAAACAGGAAGGGGAGAGGCCCGGAACTGAACAGGCCTCTTAAAATTAGTCCTCAGTAGTGGTGTTCTTCTGCTAATGTGCGCTGCTGCTCCACATTTTCTTTGCACTTTGGAATTTCTCTCGTATATAGAAACACCTTAGAATTTGCAGTTTTCGGTCGCCTTGGTAACCGTAGGTAAAACGCTTCCCGCCTTTAAGAAAAAGATGCTCTAAGTGAGAGATTCCAAAAAGTTATGTAACTCTTAGCTGGCGACCTTGCTGCTCCATCTAAGTAGAAAAACTTTCCATGTGAACTCTGCGGGGAAAGTCTGGTGTTGAAGAGGATATAAAAAAAAGTAATCATTTTAGGACTTCAGCTTGAGCCCCCTTAACAGACTTAATTCTCTTCACACATATTTTTCCTGGATGAAAATATGAATCCTAAAAATGTTTTAGTTACAGGGAATTCCTGTTGGGTACCTTTCTCTTTCCTGGGAATTGTATGTACAGAAGGTAATACCACTCTTTTGTGTTACAGGGAAGATGGGGTACTAGACATACAGGCATAAGACAAAGAACACAGAAAGCCTATATCCATAGTACTTAGCCTTAGTGCAAGAAGAATTAGATGGAATAAGCTGTATGGACTGAAGTTTCCTATAGTAAATATTACAGGCAGCAAACATTTGAGTGTCCTTTAGGTACAAGGCACTTGGAAAGAGATTAGTAGGACTATGAAAATTTTATGGAAAAGGTGGAATTTGAAATAGACACACAGAAACAATACCGGAGATAGGCTGGGTATTATGTGCTTAAAATTGCAATGGCAGAATGCAGCCTCCAAATGGCCATTCTTAGGGACTACATAGCTTTCATCTGATGTTCCTTGGTGTCTTTTGTAATACTTTTTATATAAACCAGTAAATTAATGTATGTGTGTGTGTGTGTGTGTGTGTGTGAGTGAATGTGAGTGTTTTCAATTTTCGTGAGCTGTTTTAGCAAATGAATCCAAACCAAGGAAGAGGTAGTAGGAACCCCTGTTTGTGGCCAGTGGGTCAGGAACTCAGACTTGTATCTGGCATCTAAATAGAGGACTGAGCTCCCAGCCTATGGGATCTGACTATGTTTCTTTTTTTTTTTTTTTTTTTTTTTTTTTTTTTTTGCGGTACTGGGGATTGAACTCAGGGGCATTCTACCTCCGAGCTATACCCCCAGCCCTATTTTTTATTCTTTATTTTGAAACGAGTCTCACTAAGTTGCGGAGTGCCTCACTAGGTAGCTGAGGCTGGCCGCGAACCCGGATCCTCCGGTCTCAGCCTCCCGAATGCTGGGATTACAAGCGTGCGCCACCACGCCCGGCTCTGACTATGTTTCTAAGTGGAGAGTGTGAAAACTAAATTGAATTAGAAGACACCCACCTGGTGTGCACCAGAAAATCTGAAGAATTGATTGTTTGCTTGATGTGTGAGGAAAATACCCACATATTGGTATCATAAGTGTTAAGTATTATGTTGATTGTTGAGTGATAGAAGCTTTTCCTATATTAAATTCACTATCCTCCCGGGCTTATATTTTAGTAGAATAGACAGACTGAGTAAACTTGTTGAGTAAAACAAGTAAAAAAATGCACTTAAGTGCTGGAAATAAGATAAAGGATAGAGAGTGACTCAATGTGAAGTAGAGTGGCTTTTGGACAAGGTGGTCAGAAAACAGCCTAAGGGAGGTGTAATTGAGCGTAGACTTTTAATACTAAAGTGCAAAAAGATCTGGGGTGGGGGAAACATAGAATAAATTGCTCTGTGTGTTGGAGAGTGGGATATTAGGGATTGAACTCAGCTACACCCCAGCCCTGTTTTATTTTTCATTTTGAAACAGGGTCTCACTAGTTGTGGAGGGCCTTGCTAACTTGCTGAGGCTGGCCCTTAACCTGCAATCTTCATGTCTCAGCTTCCTAAGTACTAGGATTACAAGAAGCATGGGCCACCATGCCCAGCCACAGAAATCCCTCACCACCACACCCCACTGGAGATTGAACCTACAGGCATTCTACCTCCCAGCTACATACCCAGCCCTATTTTTTATTCTTTATTTTGAAACAGTGTCTCACTAAGTTGCAGATGGCCTCACTAAGTAGCCAGGAACTTGTGATCCTCCTGTCTCAGCCTCCCAAGAACTAGGATTGCAAGTGTGTGCCACCACACCCAGCTTTAAAAATTGTTCTTAACAAATAGTAGCAAATGTAAAGATCCTGAGATGGCTTAAGTAAATGCAAGAAAGCTGTAGTGACATAAAGATAAGTGTAAGAGACAATGAATTTATTTCTTTTGTAAACATTTTAGGAACTACTGCAGTCAGCTAGATAATGCTGGACAGTTAGGGGTGAAGGAAGCAGAAGGCATGATTCCCTCAAGTTGCTTACAATCTACAGAAAGATGGATAAATAGATGATTGCAATACAATAAGTAGATGTTCTAGAAGTGATCGATATACAGAGAGTCTAGAGGGAGCATAGGTGGAAGCAACCAATCCAAACGGGGAATCATGAAACAACTCCAGATAATCAAATATCTATGGAACACATATTGAGTCATATCTAGACACAATACCAACTTGTTCATGAATTGTCTCACTTTATGTTTAAAAGAACTGTATGAGGTTGGTACTGTGATGTGTCATTACAGATGAGAAAACAGGCTTAGAGAGGCAAGTGTTTTAAGTGTCATAGGTAGGTTTTGAACTCTTGAGTTCTTTGCTATTTTATTACCTGAGCTCCCCAGACTAGATTAGATGCTTCAGTTGAATGCTGTCATAGCACTCTACTTGTGGGTTTGTGTGATTATTTGATTGTCTTTCTCCCTTATAAGACGATTAGATTTCTCAGTTTATAGTCTCATTGCTGCACCCAAGTGATCAGTAAATGTTTTTGAATTAATGAATAAGCTCTACTGCCATTCAAGTATACTTACTAACCAAAGATCACAAAGGAACTTGAAAAAAAATTTTTTTTCCTTTAAACATACTCATCTACTGGAATTTTTTTTTTTTTTAGTAGTGCTTTGAGTATCACTGTAATAACATTTATAATGCAAATTGTTAAGAATGGCTTAGTGGAAAGGTTGCTGTGATTCAATAATAAGTTACATCTTCAAGATTTCTGCTTTAATACTTTGCTTGTTTGAAATGTCATTCTAAATTTGATACCTTTGGGAAAATGTACTTAAATATGCAACTTATATTTTCTTTCATCTACCTTTGTATTACATTCAGTTCTAAACCTTGTTCTTTTGTATTGACCTAAAATAGTTAAAAGGAGCATAAGAGTAAAATAGTTTTTAAAAGGAATGTAGGAATAGGAAGGATAGAAAACCATATACTGGGAAGTTGGCCCATGAGTAATTGGAATGATTTTCCTTGTTTTAAGAAAAGGAATATAGAGGTCTATAAGCTCAATAAGATTGTCTGAAATATCTTGATATTTTACTATGGAATACCATTTACCTTTGTTCTAGTCAGATGTTTTTACTATATGTCTGTAAATACTTAATTCCAGACAGAATGAAATGTCTAGTATTGAATGCTGCCATAAATCATTGAAAAGTCTGCTCTTGGTTGCTCAAAGGAAAAAAACATCAGAGGAAAAATTGACAGCCAAATTGCAAAAATCAAATTAAATGTAAGAGTTTTAAAAAATTCTGGCTTTTTTTTTTTTATAGCTTTTTACCTGCACCTACGCAACTATCTCAAGACCAACTTGAGGCTGAAGAAAAAGCAAGATCTCAGCGATCCCGGCAGACCTCACTGGTCTCCTCCCGTAGAGAACCTCCCCCTTACGGGTACCGGAAGGGCTGGATACCTCGGTTATTAGAGGTAAATATGGGTGTTCTGTTTTGATTTATTAAGTTGTGCTGAAATTTATTCACACCTGTAAGGTAAATTTAAACCCTGGATTCTCTGATTATAGTGTCAGTGTGATAGAAACTCCAATTGTGGGTCCTCAATATACTTTCTTCAGAACATTTATCTTTTTCTTCATGTTTGTTGTTACTGGTTTGTGATTGCTAGAGAACTGTATCATTTTGTCTCTTACACCAACCTATTAGATGTACATAAGGGACTAACATAATCTTTAGGGATGATAGCATGTGGGCAATAAAGAATAAAGTTATTTTCACATTTGAATTCTTTCTCCCCCCAAATGAGACCACATAACCCTAAAGAGGCAGCTTTCTCCAGAGAGAACTCCAGTCGCATTTTCTTTGCTGATTTCTTTCTCTTCGTCAGTTTTCAGTTTGAGAATGTTAATTGGTACATGCATGATAAATAGATTATATAACATTTTGGGAAGTGTAAGAGATCTCCTGCTTGTTCCCAAAGAACAAAGTTCCATGATAACACCTGTTCTCCTATTTAGGATCCTATTTATCAGTTCAGTGCATAGTTCTTCCCATGCTTGACCATCTTCCTTATCTAGAGAGAAAAGCAAACATTTGAGACTTGAATATTTTGCTTACACAAGACCACCTCTACTTTCTTTTTCTCTCTTTTTTTTGTGGCACTAGGGATTGAACCCATAGACATTCTACCTTGGAGCTACACCCCCAGGCCAATTTTATTTCTTATTTTGAAACAGGGACTCACTAGGTTGATGAGAGTCTGACTACTTCTGAAGCTGTTCTCAAACCTGTGATCCTCCTGTCTCAGCTTCACAAGTACTGAGATCACAAGTGTGCCACCATGCTCAGCTGACCACCTCTACTTTCATAGACCCTTTTTCTTCTCCCTTTCCCAATATTCATTCTGATTCCCACAAATTTTCCTCCATGTCTCAAAGAATGTACATGCCCTATTGAAAAATCTCAAGTGCCTATATCATTCATTTTTGTACCCAGTTATTTTTGCTGTATCACTTTCTTACATTCCATCTTTATGTGGTTATGACTTTACAAATAGGAAGGGCTCTTTACTTTTTCATATGCCTCCCAAGTAGTGATCATAGTATTCTTTGAATTGAAATTTGTTGCTTAGAATCCTAGAAGAAGCCATCTGTATTCTATCTCTCCCATGTTTCTTTTCCCTGCCTACCAGACTTCATAGAGCCTAGAAGATGAACACCCAACACACTCCTTTGTTCTCTAACATATTCTAATATTCCATGATTTTTTTGTTTGCTTTTTGTTTTTTGTGTTTTGGTGTTTTTTTGTCTGTTTTGTTTTTTGCAGTACTAGGGATTGAACTCAGGGACATTCTACCTCCAAGCTACATCCCCAGCCCTAGTTTTTAGTCTTTATTTTGAATCAGGATCTCATGAAGTTGGTGAGGGCCTCACTAAGTAGCTGAGGTTGGCCACGAACCTGGATCCTCTGGTCTCAGCCTCCCAAGTACTGGGATTACAGGCATGCGCCACCACATCTGACTATATCCCATGGTTTTTGTTTGTTTGTTTGTTTGTTTTTGTTTTTGTCAGCTCACCTCTGCTCTTCATGAATTCCAGTGTGTGAAGGCCAATCTTACTGTAATCATTAAGGAATTTTTGTTATTGCTTTTTGTTCTCTGAGAGCATAATTTGTGAGAAGCAGAGCAAAATAAAAGATAACTAAGGAGGTTATAATGCCCTCTTACTGGAGCAAAAAGGTACTGATTAGCATTAGCTAATTGAGGAATTTAGTATCTCTTGAGATTACTGGTATCTTTTTTGGGGGGCCTCTCAATAGGTTACAGAATGAGGAAAGCAGGCCTCATATTACGTACAATGAAATCTCATCTTTGCATCAGCTTTATGACATTCAGTTGCTTTTAAAAATCTTAGTTGATTATCAAAGGTTTCATATATCCTGGTGGAACAGACAGTTTATTTGAAAATCAAACTAAAATGGTCAGCTAATCTGGAAATGGCACGGATGCGTTGAGGGGAGTGAACGTTCTTTGGAAGAAGGCATTTTGTTCTAGTTTTCAGAGTAAAAGCTATGATTTTCTAGCAAGCTTAATGACCACATAATGCTACATCTACAGTTCTGAAGTGCTTATTATAGTTGAAGAACTCTAGCAAATCTGAGCATGTGTCAGATTGATGGTCTGAGTACAGGAAGCACTTTTCTTAGGAATGCTTTAACTGTTTCTGCCTAATTTATAAGAAAATGTCTCTTTCCACTTGATTCTGTTTTCAAATTTTTCAAATCTCTCTTTAGCAAATAAACATATTGTACTCAGGACTTCAATAATTGTTGAATTTATCTTGAATCTCTAATTACTATTAAATATTCTTTTTATTTTCTTTAATATACAGGATTTTGGAGATGGAGGTGCTTTCCCAGAGATCCATGTGGCCCAATATCCCCTGGATATGGGACGAAAGAAAAAGATGTCAAATGCACTGGCCATTCAGGTGGATCCTGAAGGAAAAATTAAATATGATGCAATTGCTCGACAAGGACAGTCAAAAGACAAGGTACTCTCTCATTATTTTTTCCTATGGCTAAATATTTTGTGAAGTTTTTTTTGTTTTGTTTTGTTTTGTTGGTGGAAATGAGAACTCTTGCCTTCTGGGTTATGTTAAAAGTGGCATGGAAGTTAGGGATATAGCTAAATGGTAGACCACTTTGCTTAGCATGCATGAAGCCCCAGGTTCAATCTCTAGCACCAAAAAGAAAAAGAAATGTAGCAGTGAAATATACTTAGGTTAACTTGGATATCTAACAATGACTTGTTCTTTAAAATCCTCCAGATTCGTGATGCTTTTTTTTTTTTTTTTTTTTTTTCGGTACTGGGAATTGAACTCAGGGGGGGTTCTACCTCCGAGCTATACCCCCAGCCCTATTTTTTATTCTTTATTTTGAAACCGGGTCTCACTAAGTTACAGAGTGCCTTACTAGGTAGCTGAGGCTGGCTGCGAACCCGGATCCTCCAGTCTCAGCCTCCGGAATGCTGGGATTACAAGCACGCGCCACCATGCCCGGCTTGCTTTTTTTTTTTTTTTAATGGTAGTACTGGGCCGGGCATGGTGATACACGCTTGTAATCCCAGTATTTAGGGAGGTTGAAACAGAATTGCAGATTCAAGACGAGCTTTAGCAACTTAGCGAGACCCTATTTCTTTTATCTTTTTTTTTTTTT
>PVLC010000171.1:0-40320 GCA_004027655.1 Graphiurus murinus | reverse complement strand
ATACATACCCCAGCCCTATTTTTTTTTTATTCTTTATTTTGAAACAGGATCTCACTAAGTTGCAGAAGGCCTCACGAGGTAGCTGAGGCTGGCTATGAACCCGGATCCTTTGGTCTCAGCCTCCCAAATGCTGAGATTACAAGTGTGCACCACCTTCCCCGGCTAGTGAGACCCTATTTCAATATAAAAAATAAAATTGGGCTGGGAGTGTAGCTTAGAGGTAGAACATCCCTGAGTTCAATCTCTAGTACCACATTGAATGAATGAATGAATGAATGAATGAATGAATGAATGATGGTTTTGGGAAGTGAACCCAGACATGCCCTACAACTGAGCCCCTTTTATTTTGAGATAGGGTCTGACTGAGTTGCCCAGGCTGGCTTTGAACTTGGAATCCTCCTGTCTTGGATTCCCCAGTAGCTGTAATGATGGCATGAGCCACCTTGCCTGGCTTCGTGATAGCTTTTATATTTCTGGTTTTTATATATTCATTTTACTTTTCAGAAACAATTATTTTAGCCAGGTGTGGTAGCACTCCTATAATCCTAGTACTTAGAAGGCTCAGACAGGAGGATTGTAGATTCGAGGCCAGTCTCAGCAACTTAACAAGACCCTGTTTCAAAAATAAAAAAGTGAGCCGGGCATGGTGGCACACCCTTGTAATCCAAGTACTTGGGAGGCTGAGACCAGAGGATCCAGGTTCGAGGCCATCCTCAGCTACTTAATGAGGCCCTCTGCAACTTAATGAGACCCTGTTTCAAAATAAAAAAAAAAAAATAGGGCTGAGGATGTAGCTTGGAGGTAGAATGCCCTTGGGTTCGAGCCTCAATACTGCAAAAATAAATTAAAAAGTAGACTGGGAGTATAGCTGTTCAGTCTCCATTACCAAACCAAACAAAGCCCCAATTATTTTAAAATACTAACATTCTTTAGATGATAACACATTTTTTTAATGTCTACAGTTTCAAACTTTAACATAATTGTTTCTCTTTTCTTTTTCCCTGTGGTGCTAGGGATTAAACCCAGGGTTTTATGATCAGGCAGGCACTCTACAGCTGAGCCACACCCCTAGCCACAAATCAACTTTTAATTTTGATTGTAATCTCTTCTAATTCCATCCATGTATTTAGAGAATACTTACATAGATGCTTACGTTATTTTATTTTATTTGTTTGTATCTGTTGGGTGGAGGGGGGTGTGGAATTGAACCCAGGGGCGAGCTTCCTTCCTCCCTCCTTCCCTCCCTCTCTCTCTGTCTCTTTCTTTCTTGGTACCAGGGAATGAACCCTGGGGCATTCTACCTCTGAGCTACACCCCCAGCCCTATTTTTTATTCTTTAGCTTGAAACAGGGTTTCACTAAGTTGCCAAGGACCTCACTAAGTAGCTAAGGCTGGTCTCGAATCTGCGACCCTCCTGTTTCAGCCTCCCAAGTACTGGGATTACAAGTGTGCGCCACCATGCCCAGCCTTATCTTAACTTTGTTTGTGTATGTGGTTCCTTGGGGATGCTAAGCTCACACTCTCCCATTGGGCTACATTCCCAGCCCTTACTTTAAGGTTTTTGGATATAATAAATACAACAACTTCCTTTGCCCTAGATTAAATACAATACTAGCATTTGCCATCCAGATTTAGAGTGGCCCTGCTTACAAAGTAATCCAAAGACCAAAAATAAAATTCACTTAAAATAATCTCATCACAAAGCTGCTATACTCAGAGCTAAGAAACTATTTTTAAACAGACCTACTTTGTTTTTCCCCCCTTGTAAATAAATACTTAATGTAGAAGTAAAAGGTTTCTTCAGAATTAATGATACTGTAAAAATACTTGAAAGATTTCAGTACCTATCCTTTGCCCCTCCCCTCTCAGACTTTTTTGATCCTCTGAAATATTACTGACAGCCCATCCTTTGCTTCCACATCATGGCTACTGAGCCTTTGAAAAATGCATTCAAATATATATCCTGTTTCAGCTCTGCTCCTTTCATGCTCCTGCCAAGCTGTAACTCTTACTCTTCTCCATCTGCCTCATCTTTAACAGGTGATTCTGCCATCTATTTTCAGTATAAAAACAGAAGAATACTTGTCTCTTTGTTCCTAAGAAATCCCATTTATGTGGTTCTCATCTTGCCATGTATATTTGGTTCACAATCCCTTCTCTTTCTCTCTAAACCTCTCCTATTCTTCTCTGCTGTCTCTCAATTTGAATGTAATGGTTAGTTAGCATTTGAATATTTGAACAGGCATCATGCTTACCTTTTTTTTTTTTGGTCTTAGGTATTGAACAAAAGAGCATTGTATATACCCCCTGGTGGTTTTGTTGTTTGGTTTTGTTTTTTGTTTTTTGGGTTTTTTTGTTTTTTTGCGGAACTGGGGATTGAAGTCAGGGGCATTCTACCTCCGAGCTATACCCCCAGCCCTATTTTTTATTCTTTATTTTGAAACCGAGTCTCACTAAGTTGCAGAGTGCCTCACTAGGTAGCTGAGGCTGGCCGCGAACCCAGATCCTCAGGTCTCAGCCTCCCAAATGCTGGGATTACAAGCCTGCGCCGCCACAGCCGGCTTGTTGTTTGTTTTTAAACAGGTTCTTTTTATGTTGTTGAGGCTGGCCTCAAACCTGACATCCTTCTCTTACAGCCTCTCAAGTACTAGGATCGTAGGTGTGCACCACCACGCACTCCTGGCTTTTTCTTGTCTTAAGAAAAACTTCCCTGACTATCCTAAAACCTTTCTCTTAAGCTTCCACATAGTTTTCTTTACTTTCCTCAAACTTCTTAAAAGAGCTAGCTTTTGCTCATTCTCCAATTCACCTCCTTTTCACTCTTTAATTCAGCACCATATGGTCTCACCTTAACCAGTTTGCTGAGGTGGCTCTCTGGCAAAGGTCCCTAAATCTTTTTTTCACAGTGCATCCTCTTTGACTAACGTAATTTATTTACATGGGCTTATTTTCCACTCATAGGTTGATGATTGTTGAATCTGTATCTGCAACCCAGTTTTCTTTGCTGGGCTGTAGGCCCTTTTGTCATATTGTTTATAAGGGCAGATCTATCTAGAGTTACCTAAACTGTTACTTAATTAAATCGAAACCTAAATGCATAATTTTGTCATTTTATCTACTTGTTATATTCTCCAACTCAGTGAATGGTAGTGATATCTTGCTAATTGCCTATGCCCAAAGATTTGAAATTTTTTTCTTCCCTTACTCTACTGATTTTTTTGGGGGGTGGGGGGGTACTAGGGATTGAACTTGGGCATATTACCTCTGAGCTACACCCCCAGACCTACTTTTTTATTCTTTATTTTGAAACAGGGTCTCAAGAAGTTGTAGAGGGCCTCACTAAGTAGCTGAGGCAGGCCACAAACCCGGATCCTCCTGTCTCAGCCTCCTGGCTGATACATTTTTTTTAATTACGCAAGTAATATATTCTCATGGTAGAATATATTAGTGATACATAAGTATACAGTCCTGCCTGCTTTTGTCTTATTTTAGTTGTCGGAGATAACTACTATTACTACATGGCATATATCTTTCCGTACTATTATTGTGAATTTATATATTTATTTTTACATATTCTCACTTGTTATATTTATATCCACTTATAAACGTGGATTTTTTTTTACATGAGTGGGATTTTAATACTCATAACTTCTTTTGACTTGTTTTTTTACTTAATATTTTAGATTTTTGTTAGTATACATAGGTTTACGTGTGTGTGTGTGTGTGTGTGTGTGTGTGTGTGTGTGGTAATGGAGATTGAACACAGGGATGTTTTACTGCTTAGCTATATCCCAATCCCTTTTATTTTTTATTTTATTTTTATTTCTTTGTGTGTGTATGTGTGTGTTACTAAGGATTGAACCTAGGGACATTCTATCTCCAAGCTACTTCACCCTTTTTTTTTTTTTTTTTTTGGTGGTACTGGTGTTTGTACCCTCCAAGGGCATTCTGCCACACACCCCAAGCCCTTGTTTGTTTGTTTGTTTGTTTGTTTTGCAGTACTGGGGATTGAACTCAGGGGCATTCTACCTCCGAGCTATTCCCCCAGCCCTATTTTTTATTCTTTATTTTGAAACCGGGTCTCACTAAGTTGTGGAGGGCCTCACTAGGTAGCTGAGGCTGGCCGCGAACCCGGATCCTCCGGTCTCAGCCTCCCGAATGCTGGGATTACAAGCGTGCGCCACCTTGCCTGGCTCCTAGTTTATTTTTATTTTGAAACAGGATATGAGAGTCTCACTATTTGCTGAGGCTGTCCTTGTAGCTCTATTTGTTTTGATTTGGGGTTTTGTTTTTTTGGGGTTTTTTTGGCAGTACTGGGGATGGAACCCAGGAGCATTCTACCTCAGAGCTATACCCCCAGCCCTGTTTTTTATTCTTTATTTTGAAACAGGGTCTCACTAAGTTGCAGAGGGCCTCAGTAAGTAGCTGAGGCTGTATGCAAACCTGTGATCCTCCTGTCTCAGCCTTCCAAGTACTGGGATTACAGGCGTGCACCACCATCCCCGGCTGTTTTTTGTTTTGAAATAGAGAGTCTCACTA
The DNA here is from genome assembly GCA_004027655.1 of Graphiurus murinus. NCBI lineage: Eukaryota > Metazoa > Chordata > Mammalia > Rodentia > Gliridae > Graphiurus > Graphiurus murinus. Next base: position 35,781 of record PVLC010000171.1, on the reverse strand, counting down.
GGTTGCAGAGAGTCTTGCTATGTTGCTAAGATTGTTCTTGAACCTGTGATCCTCCTGTTTCAGCCTTCCAAGTACTGAGATTACAAGCATGCACCACCATGCCTGGCTTATTTTTTTATTTTGAAATAGGGTCTCGCTAAGTTACTGTATGCTGGCCTCAAACCTACTATCCTCCTATCTCAGCCTCCCAAGTATTCGTATTACAGGTGTGTGCCACCAACCCCAGCTAGGTTGACTTCTTTTTTTTTTTTTTTTTCTACCTCCGAGCTATACCCCCAGCCCTATTTTTTATTCTTTATTTTGAAACCGAGTCTCACTAAGTTGCGGAGTGTCTCACCAGGTAGCTGAGGCTGGCCACGAACCCGGATCCTCTAGGTTCCTTCTTTAAAAAAAAAAAAAAAATCCATAAGGAATTCCATGGTTTGAATTATACCCTAATTTTTTTAAGCATTGGTGGTTTTTAATTTTTTACTTTTACAAACAGTACTTTATTCAAAATCTATATGTAAATATCTTTTCATATTAATATTTATGTAAAAATAAATTCTTATATGTGAACTTGAGTCAAAGGATATTCAGATTTCAGATGGGACACATAGTGCTAGTATGTTTTCCCTTCGTTTCTAGTTATTTTAGTTTGTAACTAAATATTCTAATTGTTTTGTTTCCCTCAGATTCTCCATCTTTTTAGAGCCCATGCTGTATCTTACTTCCTTAACCCTTCAGTATATTCACTTCTCTGCTACTTAATCCAGGTCCTTATTATTTCTTGCTTCATTTTCCACATCAAAGTCTAAGCCCATTTATTTGCAATTTGTCTCACCTGTCAGGAAAAAAAAAAAAAAGCAGATGTATCTAATGGTATACTTGACCCCTTGCTTACCTTGCTAGCCTAGCCTCAATTTTCAGGACCATAGTACTGAAATAAAAAAACAAACAACCCCCTTTTTTTTTTTTTTTTGCGGTATTGGGGATTGAACTCAGGGGCGTTCTACCTCCGAGCTATACACCCAGCCCTATTTTTTATTCTTTATTTTGAAACCGAGTCTCACTAAGTTGCAGAATGCCTCACTAGGTAGCTGAGGCTGGCCGCGAACCCAGATTCTCCAGTCTCAGCCTCCCAAATGCTGGGATTACAAGCGTGCGCCACCACGCCCGGCTAAACAACCCCCTTTTAGCCATTATGTATATTTTCAATATAAAATAATCATTATATATGGTTTTATAGAAAAAAAACTTGTGTGTCCCCTGTATGTTTTCTATGAGGAACTACTTGCAGTTTTCCTAATAGTCTCTCTTACCTTGGGAACCTCCATGGATATTCTATGTCTGGAGAACCCTATTCCTGAATAAATTTTGTTGCTTTCAAATCTCAGCATTTCCCTTCCCTATTCTAAATACTCACTCTCTGATCTTCTCTGGCTGGAGTCCACTCTATTCCCAGTATTTATCATAGCAGTCACCACCTTTTGTTGTAATTATTTGTTTACTTATAATCTACCTCATTTAACTATGAACTATTTCAGGTCAGGGATTATGTCTTTATATTTTACTCTTCAGCACAAGAATTTTGTCTGGCTTATAGGAAATGTCTGAAAGGTGTTTTTTTTTTCTGTAATGACCATCTATATTGACAACTATTTTATATATATTGAAAATAGAGTATACTCTAAAACTAAACTGTAGCCTGGGGTGGTGGCGCACACATGTATAATCCCAGTACTTGGGAGGCTAGACAGGAGGATCACAGATTTGTGGCCAGCCTCAGCTACTTTGTGAGGACCTCCAAAACTTAGTGAGACCCTGTTTCAAAAAATAAAAAGAAAGGGCTGGAAGCAGGGCGTGGTGGCGCACGCTTGTAATCCCAGTACTTGGGAGACTGAGACGGGAGGATTCAGGTTCGTGGCCAGCCTCAGCTACTTAGTGAGGCCCTCTGCAACTTAGTGAGACCCTGTTTCAAAATAAGAATAAAAAATAGGACTAGGGGCGTAGCCTGGAGGAGAATGCCCCTAGGTTTAATCCCCAGTACTGTTAAAAAAAAAAAAAAAAAAAAGCTGAGCACCCATTAAATGCCCTCAGTATTTTGAAGGAGATACTTCTTGATTGTTCTGAACTGTCTTGAGCATTGTCAGATGTTTAACATAACTGGTACTACCTATTAAGTGCCAGTAGTGTCCCCACCCTACCCACATTGTCTTAACCAGTTAACCCAAATACCTCATACATTTACAAAGGCTCTGGGAGGGGAGCTGAAATAGGAACTGACTACTTAGTGTACCAAATGAAATATTAAAAATTCATTACCAGACTGGAGGTGTAGCTTATGATTAGAGTGCTTGCCTAACATAGGCAAGGGTTTGGGTTTGATCCCCAGCACCATCAAAAAAAAAAAAAAAAAAATCATTATCATTCAAGGGACTTACAGTCTTCCATAAAGGATGAAAACAGTATCAGATTTTTAAATTTGTACTGTAGTGCAAAGATTTCTGGTTTATCTCAGGAATCTGATTTTTAGAAACTGGGGTGTTCTCACTGAAATATTAATAGTGAAAAAGGTATGAAGAATAAGTCAGGAATCCAAGAGGTAACATTCTAAAACAAGGGTAAGTTCATTGCTCTCTGTTCATATAAAGTAAGTTCTGCATATAAAACTTACTAGTAGCACAAAAATAGGAAGAAAAAAGTTTCTTGGAATAAATCTTGATAGAGCTAAATACTTTTCTCTTTTTTGGTTATGAATTTGAGTGATAACTCTTGAAACAAAGGCTCTGGTATATGCAGTTTTCTTTCTGAAGTAGTTCCATAGGGAATTTTACATACATGATATTCCCTAGAAGAATGCCTTTAACCTAAAAATCCCCTCAGAAACCCCAACAACTTAAAGCTGACCCTATGATAAAGTATGTTTTTGATTTGTTCATATGATTTCACAAACTAAGCTTAAAGGCTGTGTTTTCTAACCTTACATGGTGAATGTGTTGACAGGTTTATCCTTTCAGTCAGTTTAGTTCTTTGCCAATTTCAGTAATAAGAAGGTATCTGTTTTGCAGATGAGTTACTGCTTTATCTTGTTCATAAAGCTTATTTATGCTCCTACCTTCAAGGGTAGTATTGTAGTTTTCAGATAACTCTTCCTAGTCCCATTACCTCCTAAGATATACTAAGTTTCTTCACATTTGGTTCTCAGGCTATAAAAATTTGGGGCTTTATAGTTAATTACCATGGAGAAATCTTGTTCTTCAAATGTCCTTCACTGAGCCTTGTGAGATGGTAGTATCTTATTGGTACTCATTTAAAGGGTTATTAACTTTGGAATACCCAAATAAGAAGCAGCAAATGGCTCTTACATGCTAAATTAGTATTGAGACTTTATGTTGAACATATATGACTACCAGGGAGCCATTCACTTAGAATCTTTTCCTATAGTGATCGCTGAATAAAATGGTTAATTCTTCATAGTCTTGGTATTGACGTCTTAAGGTCTTATATGATTTACAGTTTGTGGTAGTATAGATTTTCCCATCCTGAAAAGAAGTAAAACTTTTGAGGTCATTTAGAAGCTATGTGATTTTAATATACTGAGCCTCACTCTTCTCATAAGAGTAAGCTTTAGGATCCCTTCCAAAATGAAAATTCTTAAAGGATGGTGACACTAATAGCTTACGTATCAAAAGTACATCTTGTGATAAATGTACACTTTCTTACCTGGTCCCTCTTCTCATTGCTTAGAAATGCAAGCTAGAGATTTCAATCTACAGCCATGGGATAGTTTTTTCTAGCTCTATAGCTCATTTGGAAGTTCTGAGCTGGACATGGTGGCATGCACCTAGATTCCCAGCTGCTCCAGAGCCTGGGGCAAGAGGGTCCCTTGAGCCCAAAGGTTCAGAGCTAGCTTGAGTAACAGCAAGACCCCATCTCTTTAAAAGCAACAACAAAGAGCCTAACATGGAAGCACATGTCTATAATCCCAGCAACTCAGGAGACTGAGGCAGGAGAATCACAAGTTTGAGGCTAGCTTAAGCAACTTTAGTGAGATCATATCTCAACATAAAATAAATAGGGCTAGAGATCTCCACTACTACAAAACAAAGTTCTATAGGGTCTAAAATATAAGTATCTTTAACATGTGACAGAGCATTTCTAAAATTAATTTCTCATTCATTTGTACAAAAAATTGACTATTGTATTTTTGTTATTTTGTTACTGTTTTAATAGGGGAGACATTAAACAAGTAAAATAGATAAAAAGTTTTATATAGTGAATAATGCTTTGAAGACAAAAGTGCTTTGAAGCAGAATGATGGGGTAGAGAGGACATGCTGCTTTAACAGGGGTAGCCAGGAGGCCTCACCAGTGCAGGACCTTTGATCTGAGACACAGATTAAGAACTCACTTGAAGAACTAAGAACAGAACTCTATAAAGACCCAGAATTGAGGGGAAGCGTTTTATAGTTAAGAAACAGAAGAAGAGCTTGTGTGACTGAAGCATAGTGAAGGAGTGAGAGTTATAAGGGGAGGTTGGAGTTGTAAGCAAAGTCAGGTCAGGTTAAGTAAGTCATAAAGTATCTTTTGCTCCATTGTTTGGAGTGGGAAATTAGGAATAATGTACATTTTCATTAAGTTGTTTTAAGGAACATTAATTGGTAGAATACAAATATTAATATGACTATTGCTTATAGTAGTAAACAATTTTCTTGTGTAGAAAGCTTTTGAAGATCTCAAGTACCTAGGAATTTTGTTTTCTTTCGTATTCATGAGTTGGCTTTTTCTTTGTGTGTCAGAAATTTCCAAGTAAAGCATTAAAATCTTGAATGCTTACTTTTGCATTTAAATTTCTAGTATTGCATCTTTAAAATCTGCCATATACAATATTTGAAAATATTTGAGAAGTACAGATGGACATGAAAGTAAATAATACTGTGAGGGCTTTCACATCAATGTCAGCCTAAAAGAAACTGTGCTGGGCCTAGTAGAACTCATAGCAGTCCTAAATTTGGTATCAAATAAGTTATGTATATTTTGTTTTTTCTCTTTTTTTCATTTTTTGTCGTCTCATGGAAGAAAATGTTCTGGGATTTTTCACTGTAGCACTTAGTCTATGAATAGAATCTATGGCAAAAGAGAAACATTATAAATAGAATGAGGTCAATGAAATTTTTCTAGGCCCAGTGAATTTGGAAATTATTTGGTAACCGGACTTTAATTCTGATGAGTTTTTAATCCATGATAATGGTGCTGTGGGCAATTTATATCATCATTAATTTCAAATCCTTGTGAGCTTCAAAAATAGAGATTACTGATGCATAAGATTTCGTTGGCATAATTTATTTGGATACTGACTTGATTAGAAAATCTCAAATATTTTAAATGCATGAGGTCAAGAAAAAATTATTAACTTACAGCCAGAGCAGCAATTTGTATATATAGTTTAAGCTTTCTTTGTTTTAAAATCTAAAACACAAAACTGAGTGTCCTAAATTTATAAGTGCTGAGAGGACATGTTGACATCTACAATGACTTAATGAGGTTGCTTCTTTTCATTCTTTGCTTTTCTTAAGCCTGCTTGTGTTTGAACATTTTAGGTCATTTATAGCAAATATACTGACCTGGTTCCAAAGGAGGTTATGAATGCAGATGATCCAGACCTACAAAGACCTGATGAAGAAGCTATTAAAGAGGTAACTGGGAATTGATATATATAATTATCTTTGATAACTTTTTACATCCTTATTAACTTCCATATCACTCAATGTGATGTTTCTTATTTCAGATAACAGAAAAGACAAGGGTAGCCTTAGAGAAATCTGTATCTCAGAAGGTTGCTGCAGCAATGCCAGTTCGAGCAGCTGATAAACTGGCTCCTGCTCAGTATATCCGGTATGATTTATGACTCTTAAGTCTTAGTTTCATTTCAGAGTTGATTTGACTTGGGAGCTCTGGGACTCTTTCACTATCCTACACAGTCATAATTAGAAATAAATGCACTGTCTTAAATATTGATTTCTGTTGGCTTTCTTTGCAGGCACTTTAAAACAGAAGTTTTTAAACATGCACTTTTGTATGTTAGCTGTTATGCTATTTTCATAGTATTTTTTGGTTGTTTTAGAAATTAGCAGTTACAGCCGGGCGTGGTGGCGCACGCTTGTAATCCCAGTACTTGGGAGGCTGAGACAGGAGGATCCGTGTTTGAGGACAGCCTCAGCTACTTAGTGAGACCCTCTGCAACTTAGTGAGACCCTGTTTCAAAATAAAGAATGAAAATAGAACCGAGGGTGTAGTAACACACACACACACACACAAAACGAAAGAAAGAAATTAGCAGTTACTTTTGGTATATAATCCAAACTAAAATTATTATTTATAGTTTTCTATATAGTAGATATCCTTATAATCCTTCTAAATTTTGAGAGGTTTCACTCTACTAAATCTTTGTGTAGAAGAATGATTCACATATAGATATTAAGGGAAAACTGAGAGTTGATAGGCTGTTTCTGTTAGCTTTCTTCTGTTTTACAACCTATAATTAATCAAAAGCTGCGAACTAATTTCCCTACTGGATTATTGTGGGTATTTTTTCCTTGAATGCAGACTTACAAAATAGGTACTACTTTTTTTTAAGCTCTGTGTTAGAAAATGAAAGAGGCTGAATTTGCAAACTAACCACTCTGGTAACTCATAATCTGTTAGTTCTCTTATCTCAGTTGTTGATGACTCTCTGACTAATTTTATAATTTTCTGTTAATAGAAAAATTTGTGAAAAGTTTGAAAATGTAGTCTTTGTTGAGATTATAATAGAAGGAAAATATGGAAAACTTGAACTAGTTATACCTTTAGTTTTTATCTGTTTTCTTAAGGTATACACCATCTCAGCAAGGAGTAGCTTTCAACTCTGGAGCTAAACAGAGGGTTATTCGGATGGTAGAAATGCAGAAAGATCCGATGGAACCCCCAAGGTTCAAGTAAGTAGATGGCTTCATGAGAATGAACCACTGTTCTTAAAAAAGATACCAAAGGAAAACAGTGCCCCAAATGCTCATCAACAAGTGCATGTATAAACAAGCTCTGGTATATTGGTACGTGGAATACTAGTGAGCAATAGAAAGGAATAAACTATTAATTCTATAACATAGATAAATCTGAAGATAATTGTGCTGAGTAAAAAGCAGCCAAGCAAAAACAACAAGTACATACTATATATACATTCCATTTATATAAAACTGGAAAACGTAATCTGCTCTAGTAATAGAAGGTAGATCAGTGGTTGCCTATGGGAAAGGAGAAAGGGATAAAGAGCATAAGTAAGGGACATGGGCAAACTTTTGGGGGCGATTGGTATGCTCATTGTCTTAGTTGTGATCTTTTCATGGGTGTAAATTAAAATGTATTTATTTTGCTACTGGGGATTGAACCCAGAGGCATTTTACCTCCAAGCTATACCCCTAGCCTAATTTTATTTCTTATTTGGAAACAGGGTTGCACTAGGTTGCTGAGAGCTCCGCTGAGTTGCTGAGGCTGGCTTTGAACCTGCAATCCTCGTGTCTCAGCCTCCCAAGTACTGGGATTACAAACGTGTGCCACCGTGCCCAGCTTCATGGGTGTAAAATTTAATCAAATTTTAATCACTTTAAAGGTGTACAGTTAATTGTATACCAGTTATAGCTCAGTAAGCTGTGAATATATTGCTCTTTGTAATTATGGCTGTGGAGCAAATGATAATTTTAGGGTTAGCCACATTTTATTAATTGTTAAAGCTAAATGGTAGGTGTATGATGGGCATTCATTATACAATCTGTTTTTGTCTGTGTTTAAAGTTTAACATAACCGGAAAAAGAGAGAGAGAGAGAGAGAAGGGAAGACTTGAGATATAATAAGAAATAAGGGAAAAGTATATCACACTCTGGTTGTATTTTGATTTATCCTTCAGGATTAATAAGAAAATTCCCCGGGGACCACCTTCTCCTCCTGCACCTGTCATGCATTCTCCTAGTCGAAAGGTATTCTTTGCTATAGTCCAAAAATCTTTTTTTACTCATGATTATTGATTTTATAAATAACCTCCCTATGCTTACAGGTACATGTCACCACATTGATTCTCTTCTTTTAATTCATTTTCTAAGATAAATAAGGACCCAGTCAAGAATATATTGTATAGTTCCTAGAGTATATATGAGAATGTACATAAAAGGTTAGCTATTTGTTTTATTATCAATAACTTAAACCCTGCTTATAATGGAACTAACAGATCTGTTTCACATGTAGGGTATCATAGAAGATGAGTACTTTAGGTCTTCAATTGATAATCTCAGTGACTTTCCTAGGTATTTTTTATTATCCAGAAAGAACAAGTTTTGATGAGAAAAGTCACATCACTTTATAGAACAATACTAGTCAACACTTGTAAATGTCAAAAATGATTTATAGATAATTTCCCATTTTTTACATTTAAGTTATTACTAGACTCCATGCCCATAGTATGTAGTGCTACCAAAACAAATAAAATTTTAAGCTGGGCGTGGTGGCGCATGCTTGTAATCCCAGCATTTGGGAGACTGAGACCAGAGGATCCGGGTTTGCAGCCAGCCTCAGCTACCTAGTGAGGCACTCCGCAACTTAGTGAGACCCTTTTTCAAAATAAAGAATAAAAAATAGGGCTGGGGGTATAGCTCGGAGGTAGAATGCCCCTGAGTTCAACCCTCAGTACCACAAAAAAAAAAAAAAAAATAGAATTTTAGACTTTGACAAAGTGTATCTATATGTCAGTGTGTATGGAGTTGTCTTTGATGAGAAAGATTATACTTGGACTTGTAGTTACACTGTAAATCTATAAAATATTTCTTCCTTTGCTCTTTCCTCAACTTAGATGACTGTAAAGGAACAACAAGAGTGGAAGATTCCTCCTTGTATTTCCAACTGGAAAAATGCAAAGGTAATTTAGTTGTCATAAAATCAATCTCAGTATTATAATCTACTAGAAAACTCTCAGGAAAGAGCTAAAGCCTGGGTAACTTTCATTGAAACCCTAGCACCTCACTTAGCTTAATGTTTTCAAAGAGAATTGATAGGGACTGAAGGTGTAGCTCAGTAGTAGAATTTATGTTCAGCATGTGTGAGACCCTGGGTTTGATCCCTATCACCACCACCAAAAAAATTTTTACTTTTTAATGTAATAGAAATGTTAGTATACCAAATATATGTATAACGTGTAGATTCCTTTAGCGTATTTTAGCTATCAGAAGCAAATAGAAAAGGAATGAATACACCAAAGTACCATATCAATTCAAGATGGTATTCTCTAGAAAACTCAGATTTGTATCTAAAAATTGTTTCTGTAAGAAATTAAACTAGTCTGGATGATATGAGAGAATACCAGAGTAAATGTTGGGATATTTTCAGTGCCATAATTTATAACTATTCACCTCTGTTTATAACATTACAGCCTTAAGCTATTTAAATCCAATGTATCTCCGCTAATCATCAAAGCTTCGAGGAGTCATTAAGATGTAAAATATGAGATAAATGTCCTAACATTTCGTATATTCTCCAAATCTTATCTCATGATTTTATTTGTGATAGGTGAAGACAGCCACTTTTTAACTTTAAAGGAAGTTATGTACTTACCCTACAATAAAAAAGTTCTTGGCTGGTCTGTTTTGAGTTTATTAGTATGTATACAGCTATGTGGTATTTTGAGCTGATTCTGTAATACTTTGTTTTATTAGGAGACCATGAACAGTCAGTATTTGGGAGTCCAGTCAGAAATCTGGGGAGAAAAAGGAAAGCTTGAAAGTTATATAGATGTTCAAAAATATGCCTGGAGTTACTGAAATGGGGTGCAAATTTCAGAGTTTAGAATCTCAGTTACTAGCAAATTATCTTTTCCCCCATTTATTAAAACTTAGAAGAACCTAACAATCATTAAGACAATAGAGCAGCTTATAACTACTACAAATACTAAAATTATAGTGATTTGTGCTACCTTTGTATGATTGTTATTTTTACTCAAGGAGCACTATTTGGCTAACAGTGATTTCCTTTTATTATAACCCACATGACAATCTGTTTTCCAGAGCTTGATCTCTAAAATCATACTGAGTTTAAATCTTAATTCATCTACTTACTAATTTTATAACCTTAGGGACATTATTTGAGCTTTCTACCTCACTATCTTCATCTGTGAAACGGAAACAATAATGTTACTAGCTTTATAGTTATTGTGACAATTAAGTGAGATCGATATAAGTGCTTAGTCCTTCATACAAAGCACTCATTATTAGATGCTGTTATTTTGCATAATTATGAAGAGATATAAGGAAAAAAGGTTCTCAAAATGGAAGTACTTTAGTTGAATTTTAAATAATTATTGTAGCTCTCTTGTGACTGGTATTTTTTGTCTACTTTCATCTTACCTAGGGTTATACAATTCCGTTAGACAAACGTCTAGCTGCTGATGGAAGAGGACTTCAAACAGTACACATAAATGAAAATTTTGCCAAACTGGCTGAAGCTCTTTACATTGCTGATCGTAAGGTTGGTCTGCTATAATTTAGTTGTTTAATATTCTTGATCATTTTTAAGCCCCTTCTTGTTTACCTAAGATACTGTTAAATTTAGTTATAGTGGTGAGTATCCACAGGGACTCTAACCTGTGGTGTATGTGCCAGAGATGGCAGGTCCCAGTTGCAACTCTGTAGGTGGTTCCAGCTTTTACATATTTGTGCACACATCCTGCACCAGTGGAGAACCACCTCCCTCACAATGTGCCAGAATAATTGTTCCCTAGGCTAATTCAATTTTGTGAAGATTGCTAGATGCTGTTTTATATTTCATAAGTTTTTCTCTACTTTACACATAGATATCCCCCAAAAGGTCAGTTGCAGGGTGGGATAGGTAAATGTTCTGGTTAATTGAATACCAGGTAAAATACTGTAATGGTATTGGTTATATATTAAAGTGTGAGGACAGGCTCAGCAATTTAGCAAGTTCTTTAGTAACTTAGTCTTTATCTTGAGTTGGAGTCTTGTTTAGTTTAGTTTGTTTTTAGACAGGGTCTTAACTAGTTGTCTAGTCTAGACAGAACTCCTGGGCTCAAACTCCTGCTTCAGTGCTGGGACTATAGGCATGCAAAATCATGTCAACTAATTTTTTTATTTTTATATTGTTTCTGAGAATGCATTCATGAATCACTGACTTAACAGATTGGTTGGGTCACTATTATTTCAATCATTTAAAACATTTTCTAGAGTGAAAAAGCTAACCATGCAAAGCCTTGAAAGGATATTTTAGTCAGTAAACAAGAAATACACTAACGTGAATTCTGTTGAATTGCTCTTATAATCCAGGCTTTAGTCGGGTAGTTAGATAGTATAGTAGCTTTAAATACTTATCCCAAAGCCAGGCATGGTGGCGCACGCTTGTAATCCCAGCATTCGGGAGGCTGAGACCGGAGGATCCGGGTTCGCAGCCAGCCTCAGCTACCTAGTGAGGCACTCCGCAACTTAGTGAGACCTGGTTTCAAAAGAAAGAATAAAAAAATAGGGCTGGGGGTATAGCTCGGAGGTAAAATGCCCCTGAGTTCCATCCCCAGTACCACAAAAAATAAAATAAAATAAATAAATAAATAAATAAATACTTATCCCATTACAGTGACAGAAACCTATTTAATGTCTGACTTTACCAACAGGCTCGTGAAGCAGTAGAAATGCGTGCCCAAGTTGAGAGAAAGATGGCTCAGAAAGAAAAGGAGAAACATGAAGAGAAACTTAGAGAAATGGCACAAAAAGCCAGGGAGAGGAGAGCTGGGATCAAAACTCATGTAGAAAAAGGTATGACATTTTCATTTTCATTTCAAAGTAGAATTTGCTTTATGAACAATATATATCTCATTTTGCAAAATTTCTTTTTTTCCTTTCATTATTCTCCAAACACTGTAGTATATCAACTCTTTACAGAACATTTACTTTATAGTAGAGATTGTAAGTAAGCTAGAGATAATTAGAACTATAAGAATGAATATGTGGATGTTATATACAAATAGTATTTCATTTTAAATAGGGGACTTCAGCATGCATGGATTCAGGTATTCTTTGGGGGTCCTGGAATCAATCCCCAGTGAATATTGAGGGACAACTATACTATGTGTGTGTGTGTGTGTTAGTGTTACTGGGGATCAAACCTAGGGGCATTCTACCTCCAATCTACACCCCCAGTCCTATTTTTTATTCTTTATTTTGAAACAGGGTCTCACTAAGTAGCTGAGGTTGGCCACAAATCTGGATTCTCCTGTCTCAGCCTCCCAAGTACTGGGATGACAAGTGTGCACCACCACACTCAGCTCACTACTATACTTTTAAAAATCACATTATCCACCTGGCCATGGTGGCATGTACCTGTAATTCTAGCTACTCAGGATACTGAGGCAGGAGGATCAGAAGTTCCAGGCCAGCCTGGACTTTATAGTAAGTCTGTATTTCAAAATAAAATTAAAAGGTCTGAGGATGTAGTTCAGTGTTAGAATGCCTGTATAACACGTGTGAGGGCCTGGATTCAATCTTCTTTCTGGCAAAAACAACAAAACATTATTATTCAAATGATAGACTTGATTTTTTTTTTTTTTCATTTTAATTTTCTTGAAATTTAGAAACAAAAATGAGATCTCCAACTGAGTAAGTCAGCTTCCCCATATGGCAGAATAATTCAGAGTTTTTCTCTCTTGCACACTAATGTATTTTCTAATCATTACAACTGCCAGTAATTTTTCTCTATCTTTATTTAGTGGTCTATATTGGGGTATTAATTCAATTAAAGTGGGAAGATGAATCCTAATTCTAATCAAAGGAAATTTGTTTGGTTGGTTTTTATTTCATTAATCCTAGACTAGTACAATGTTTCATTCAGTTCATATTCAGTACCTACTTGTGCAAAGGTTATTTTCTAGACACATTTTTCTGTTAGACAGTGGGGGAGGGATTGTAGCCATCAACTTCTACTGAATGTAAACACACAAAGTTAACCATAGACAACCACAGTGGTGCATGCCTATAATCCCAGTACTGGGAGGCTGAGACAGGAGAATCTCAGGTTAAGGCCAACCTCAGCACTTAGTGAGGTCCTCAGCAACTTAGCGAGACTGTTTTAAGGTAAAATAGGGCTGATTATAGCTCAGAGGTAGAATGCCCCAGGATTCATCCCCAGTACCACACATATTTACCATAAAAGTTAATCCTGTGTATAATGGAAGGTAATAATTGCTGTGGGTAAAAATAAAATAGTAAAGGGGGATATAAAAGTGCCAGAAGGACAGGGCCATCAGAATAGGCCTCACTTCTGAGATGATAATATATTAGCTGTGTAAGTAGGCCATGTGGATATCTACAGGAAGAACATTCCAGTAGAATAGAATACCAGTTTGGCTGGATCCTAGTGAGGAAAGAGAGAAGTTAGAGATGTGTCAGAGTACACAGAGTAGTTAGGACAGGTAGGGAAAGTAGTAGCCAGCCAGATCTTGTGTGGTCTTGTAAGGACATAAGTTTTACCTCAAATGACAAGGGAAGCATTTGAAGGATATTGAACAATGACATTACTAGCTTTATTGAGGTATAATTGACAAGTAAAAATTATATATATTTAAGTTGTATGATGTGTGTGGGGGGGTTGTTTGTGTTTTGTGTTTTTTGGTTTTTGAGACAGGGTCTTGCTGTGTTGCCCAGGCTAACTTCAAACTCTTAGGCTCAAAAGATCCTCCAACCTTAGCTAGGTGTAGTGGCATATACCTGTAATCCCAGTACTTGGGAGGCTAAGACAAGAAGATCATAGGTTTGGGGCTAAGCTCAGCAATTTAACAAGACCGTGTTTCCAAAAAAATAATAATAAAATTGAGTTGGGGGTGTAGCTCAGAGGTAGAATGCTACTGATTCAATCCCAGTACCAAAAACAAGAGATCCTTTTACCTCAGCCTTCTGAGTAGCTGGGACTACAGTTAGGCTCTAGGATATTCCCAGACTAAATTTCATAGATGTTGTTTGTAGAGGATTTTGTTTTGATGCTGGGGCTTGAACCCAGGGCCTCAAGCATGCTAAGTACATACTCTACCACTGAACTGTACCCCAGCCCAGTGTGATGTTCTGATGTACATATACATAGGAAAATGTCTATACCACTGTCAATCAGTCATCTCACAGTCATATTTTTGGTGAGAATAATATGTCAGCAAATTACATTTATGCAATGTCTCCAGAATTTATTCATCCTGTATCAGTGAAACTTTGTATCTTTTGGGGGGGGGGGTACTAGGGATGGAAACCAGGGGCATTCTGTCTTTGGGCTATACCCCCAGACCTTTTTTTTTTTTTTTTTTTTTTTTTTGCAGTACTGGGGATTGAACTCAGGGGCATTCTACCTCCGAGCTATACCCCAGCCCTATTTTTTATTCTTTATTTTGAAACCGAGTCTCACTAAGTTGCGGAGCGCCTCACTAGGTAGCTGAGGCTGGCCACGAACCCGGATCCTCCGATCTCAGCCTCCCGAATGCTGGGATTACAAGCGTGCGCCACCACGCCCGGCTCCCCCAGACCTATTTTATATTTTATATTTTATATTTTATTTGGAAACAGGGTCTCACTAAGTTGCAGGGGGCTTCACTAAATTGCTGAGGCTGGCTTCGAACCTGCGATCCTCCTGTCTTAGCCTCCCAAGTACTGGGATTACAAGCATGTGCCACCATGCCTGCCTGGCTGAAACTTTGTATCTTTTAACTGGTATTTCTCCTGACAATTTTTAAAGATTATTCTGGCTGCTCTGTAAAAAATAGAAGATGGAGCCGGGCGTGGTGGCGCACCACGCCCGCTTGTAATCCCAGCATTCGGGAGGCTGAGACCGGAGGATCCGGGTTCGTGGCCAGCCTCAGCTACCTAGTGAGGCGCTCCGCAACTTAGTGAGACTCGGTTTCAAAATAAAGAATAAAAAATAAGGCTGGGGGTATATCTCGGAGGTAGAATGCTCCTGAGTTCAATCCCCAGTACCGCAAAAAAAAAAAAAAAAATAGAAGTGGTCCTAGCTACTCAGGAAACTAAAACAAAGATTGTAATTTCAAGGCCAAACTGAGCAACTTGGCAAGACCCTGTCTCAAAATAAAATAGCCTGGAAATGTAGTTCAATAATAAATCCCCCTGGGTTTAATGCCAAGTATCAAAAATAAAGAAGAATATTATGGAATGGAAACGTATTTGGGAAGAGAAATTATATGGAAAGCTATTACAATAAAGTATATGAGAGATGATAAGAGGTAGTGAAAACATGGTAAGGTGTTGGGCATATTTTGGAGGTAGAGCTAACAGAATTTGCTTAAGGATTAGAGGTGTGAGAGATAAGTAGGAATCAAATATGAGTTTGTTTTTGGTTTTTGCTTTTGTTTTTGGTTTTCGATACTGGGAATGGAACCCAGGGGCATTCTACCTCCGAGCTACACCCCCAGCCCTATTTTTTATTCTTTATTTTGAAACAGGGTCGCATTAAGTTGCAGAGGACCTCACTAAGTAGCTGAGGCTGGCTGCGAACCCAGATCCTCCTGCCTCAGCCTACCAAGTACTGGGATTACAAGTGTATGCCACCACGCCCAGCTTTCAAGAACTTTTGACCTGAGCAGTTGGGAGAAATTAAACTACTAATACTAGGAACACTGTAGGGGAACAGCTTTGGGAGGGAATAAGTAGTTAGTTCAGTTGAGGCATGTTCCCTTTACAATGGAGGTATTAAGCAGGCAATTGGTTATAGGAATCTAGAGTTTACCTATAGGGAAATATAAGGTTGTGAGTTGTGACCCACTTCCTTAAATCATATATGAATGACTTCAGCAAGATATAAATACCTGCTTGTAGTACACCTAACATATGCAGGTATTTAAAGGTAAAACTCATAAGCCAGGCATGGGTGGCACACACTTGTAATCCCAGTACTTGGGAGGCTGAGACAGGAGGATCACAAGTTCACAGCCAGCCTCAGTTACTTAGTGAGCCCCTCCACAGCTTAGCGACACTCTGTTTCAAAATTAAAAAAAAAAAAAAAAAATAGGGCTGGCAGTGTAGTTCAGAGGTAGAATGCCCCTGGGTTCACTCCCCAATACCACACACTCAAAAAAAAGGAAAACTCATTGGGCTGGGAGGTAGCTCAGTGAGCAGTGGTAACCTAAACTGTTAAAATAAAAAAGAATAGAATGGTTCTTGAGAAATTAATTAAAATTTTGAAAAGTCTGTTGTCAGATAATTAGTAAAAGCTAATATTTATTGAATATGGCAATCACCACTCTGAGCACTTTACATGTATTACCTCTTACAATGCCTACACAATGGCACTATAACACTTTTATGGAGGAGGAAACTAAGGGTGGAAGCGGTTAAGTAAATTGCAAGGTCACATTTCTAATTTGTCATGTAGCAACAGGATTTTAATCCAGACAGGCTGGCTTCAAAGCTCATAAACTGTGTTCCCTCAGACTGATCAGGGTAGAGACAACAAAGATGAAAATACAGATCAAGATGCAGCCAAGCCCTAGGGCTCACAAGAAAAAGGTTCTTTATTCATTAGTATCCTTCAAAATACAAGGAGAATCTTGTGCATCATTCTTTTTACCGCACATTGTTAAAATTTTCAAACACAGGAAAGTTGAAAGCATTATATAATCTTCCCATCTAGATTTTACAGTTAATATTTTAAACAATTAACATCTCAAATTTGCTGTATTACATATCTTTCCATACTGCCCAGCATAGAGATGCACAACTGTAATGCCTGCTACCTAGGAGGCTGGTCAGGAGGTACACAAGTTCAAGGCCAGCTTGGGAACTTATCTTAAACAAAATAAACAGGGCTGGGGATGTAGCTCAGTGTTAAAATGGCACTGGGTTCAATACCCAGTACAACTTATTATATTTAAATTAATAGCAAGTAAATTTAAAAGGCTGAGTGTGATTACAAAGAAATACATGGAATTATCCATCTAAGGTTAAAGAATATTGTTGTTCAAAGTATTAAAGAACGATGCAGTGATGAAATGATGTTCAACTTGTGTCCACACAGAGGATGGGGAGGCACGTGAGAGGGATGAAATTCGGCATGATAGGCGAAAAGAGAGAGCGCATGACCGGAATCTCTCTAGGGCAGCTCCTGATAAGAGGTAGGTGCTACTTGATAACAAACATAAATTATATTTTTGTACCTCTTAAAGTTTTAATCCATTGAGATCAGTATTTTCTCCCTTTTCTCTTTAGTTTAATATTTAGCACTTTTTTTTTGTACTTTACTACTAAATATTAGCAAAATTAACTATCTCTAGAAATAATCTTTTTTTCTATTACTTCATAAGTTCAGAATTGATGATGGGGATATAGAAAAGAGAATTCAGATTGTGTCTGTGAAAAGGAACCAGTGAAGGGGAGACTGTTCTAATCGGTTCTCTTCCTACTTTTAATGGTGGGACAGATTGATTATGTGCCTATATCTCTAGACAGGAAATAAACCACCATACTTCTGTTGACATCTTTTCATATACATAGTACTGTGCCCAATACAGTGAGAGAAAAGAGCAGGGTTAGAAAAAAGGGGAAATTAGCTCTTTCCCATGAGCAGTTTAAGAATTCAGAAAGAGCTATCATATAAAATATTTTGGGAAAATTCAGAGAATATTCTTAATAAGTACAAAATGCTATAAAACAAACCAAGTACATGTATCAGGACATAAAGTAGGAATTGGGGGAGTTTATGATTCACCAAAGGCCAAGGGATGCAGTGACTGAAATTTTGAGGAAATGTTGTAATATGAAGGCGGAATTCTTTTTTTTTATGCTTTTATTGGTGCATTATAGTCTCATATCATAAGGTAGTTCACAGTGATAGTGATATACATGCACACAGCACTTGGTGGACTTTCCCCCAGCTTCCTCCCCAGTACCCCCCCTTCCCCATCCAGGGTATTGAGATTGACATTGATATTCTCACATATGTATATAATGTCAATGGAAGTAATTCCTTCATTGATCCTCCCTGCCCCTCCCCTTCCCCTAGACCACCTCCCTGGGTCTACTCAAGTTGCTCCTCCATTACCTGCTGAAGCCCCTCTGGTATCCCGATTACTCCCTAGCTTCTGCATATTAGAGAAAACATATGACCCTTTTCTTTCTTCGACTGGCTAATCTCACTTAACATAATGTTCTCCAGATGCATCCATTTTCCTGCAAATGACGTAATTTTGTTCTTCTTTATTGCGGAGAAGAATTCTATTGTGTGGATAGCCCATAATTTTGAAGTCTGTTCATCTGTTGATGGGTACCTAGGTTGGTTCCATGATTTGGCTACTGTGAATTGTGCTGCTATAAACATGGATATGCATATGTTACTATGATTTTCTGATTTCCCCTTTGGAAAGATACCCAGAGAGTGGTACAGCTGGAAGAAAAGAGGAATTCTGTGTGAGGATTTTCTTCCCAATTGCACAGTTTTCTATGCTCTGATCATCCTCAGAGCTGATACAATCCATTTTTCCAAGTAGTATCCTAAATCACACCTGTTGATATATTTCTTTGTTGTTTAATTGGCATATTTCATCTCCCAGGTTAAGAATAGTCTTAGAAAAGCAGAACATATGAATTCAGAGTTGTGGATAAATCTATGAAGTAGAAGAGGAGTGAAGTATCAAAGTGTTCAATTAATGACACTGTTGCTTCATACTTCCTAAGCTATAAAAATTAAAATGGCTCTTTAGGTAAATTGGACCCTTAAAACCAATAAAATGGCTCTTAGAATTAATAACATAGAAAAGCTATAAATTGTGATTGGATGAAAATCAAATTGTCTATAGAAATCACTCCAAGACCTGAAGTTTTAGTAAAATAAGGATGACCGTTACCATGGTTTCATTGCGGTGAGGATTGCATATACTAAAACAGTAGAGAAATTAAATTAAGCTGAATGTTGAAAGTCTCATAGAGTAATCCAGTCATTGACGTATTTTCCTCAATTCTAGTAGGATAAATTACTAAAAGATCTGATTCTAGTTTACTGAAAATGATTGATGTGCTGTATCAATTAGTATTTACTTTATGAACTCTCATAATAGCAAATATAGACTATATCAATTTTGTATCTTAGCTTGTATGAAAAAATCCATAATTGTAGAACCCTACCTTCTCTAATCATGTATCTGAAATTCTGTAAGGGCTGCCAACCCGATTATGCATAATCAGAGAATATATGTTCAAAGATATAAACATGTCATATTCATTTCCTTTGCTTCTGAGATTAGTTGTTTAAATTGAATATGTTCAACTTGTCTGTAAAGGTGTTCATTTAATTATATTTAGGTCGAAACTGCAGAGAAATGAAAACCGAGATATCAGTGAAGTCATTGCTCTTGGTGTGCCCAATCCTCGGGCTTCCAATGAAGTTCAGTATGACCAAAGGCTCTTCAACCAATCCAAGGTACGAGGA
Organism: Graphiurus murinus; assembly: GCA_004027655.1. Lineage (NCBI taxonomy): Eukaryota > Metazoa > Chordata > Mammalia > Rodentia > Gliridae > Graphiurus > Graphiurus murinus. The sequence continues at coordinate 16,306 of PVLC010000171.1, read as the reverse complement.
GTTTAGAAACAAGGTGATATCTTGTGGTTTGATATGAACACTATCATCAGGGAAAAGAAAATTTACATATCTTAGATTTGAATCACCAAAAATATGCTAGTATGATGACAGAAAATTTGAAGTTGTATGCTGCTACTTTTTATATATATATTTGGAACTGCATATTGGCATTAGACCTCTGAGCTACACCCCCACCCCTATTTTATTTTTTATTTTGAAACACAGTGTCACTAAGTTGCTAAGGGCCTAAGTTGCTGAGGCTGGCTGTGAACCTGCCATCCTCCTGTTCTCAGCCTCCCGAGACCTGGAATTATAGGGGTGCACCACCAAGCACAGCTATTGTTACTTTTTTTTTTTTTTTTCATACTAGGGATTGAACCCAGGGGCATTCTACCTCTGGGCTATGCCCCCGGTCCTATTTTTATTCTTTATTTTGAAACAGGGTCTCACTAAGTTGCTGAGGCTGGCTGCGAACCCAGATTCTCTGGTCTCAGCCTCCCATGTACAAGCGTGCACCACCACACCTGGCTCTGTTGTTACTTTTTTTTTTTTTGCGGTATTGGGGATTGAACTCAGGGGCATTCTACCTCCGAGCTATACCCCCAGCCCTATTTTTTATTCTTTATTTTGAAACCGAGTCTCACTAAGTTGTAGAGTGCCTCACTAGGTAGCTGAGGCTGACCACAAACTTGGATCCTCCAGTCTCAGCCTCCTGAATGCTGGGATTACAAGCGTGCACCACCACGCCCGGCTTCTGTTGTTACTTTTTAAAGGACAAGATGAAAAACTTCTGATTGTGACCTCTTAAACTCGGATACAATTTGAATAATATTAATAGAAAATGAAAGAAATTGGGTGATAAAACTTGATTCTGGTATGTCTGTCTTGTTTCTAAAATAGAGCCAGTGTTCTAGAAAAGTACTTCTTGGGTTATTTTTTGGTAGATCTTTGGACTTTTTTTTTGAATGCTACATCAACTTGAGATCTTGAAAACTGGATTAAAGTATAAGGCCGGTTTTTAAGAAATTTGATTTCTAGCACTGGTTGTCATTAACCAGCTAGGACACTTTGTTTTGTGGTGCTGGAGATTGAACCCAGGGCCTTAATGCCTAGTAAGCACATGCTCTGCTACTGAGCCATGTGCCCAACCCTACTTTTTTAAATTCACCTAATCAACATTATGTATAAGTCAGTGAAATCAAAGATCAATATGTCTTTTCCCTCTAGTATCCCATGGTCTACTAGAGAAGACAGACAGGCATATATGTATGTATGTATGTATGTATAAAAGGCTATGGCCAGGCATGGTGGCCCAAGTATATAACTCCAGCTACTCAGGAGGCTGGGGCAGAATTGCAAGTTGCAAGTTTGAGACCCACCTGCGCCGGTTTTCAGTTTTTTGTGTATGTGGTACTGGCAATTGAACCCAGGGGCGTTCTACCTCTGAGCTACATCCCGAGCCCTATTTTTATTCTTTATTTTGAAACAGTGTCTCACTAAGTTGTGAAGGGCCTCACTGAATAACTGAGGCTGGCCACAAACCTACAATACTCCTGTCTCGGCCTCCCAAGTACTGGGATTATAAGCGTGTGTCACCTTACCCGGCTTTGCCTGGGCAGTTTAGCAAGACTCTGTCTCAAAATATAATTGAGTAACAAGCTAGGGGTGTATCTCAGTAGTCAAGTACTTGCCTAGGATGTGCAAGGCCTTGGGTTCAATGCCAAATACCACAAAAAGTTGAAAGGGAGAAGTATGAATATAGAAGTGTTAGTTCTAGGATAGAGAGAGAGAGGTTTTGTTTGTTTTTTTTTCCTTTTTGCAATACTGGGATTGAACCCAGGGGCATTCTACCTTTGAGCTATAAACCTAGCCCTATTATTTATTCTTTATTTTGAAACAGGGTCTCACTAAGTTGCAGAGGACCTCACTAAATAGCTGAGGCTGGCTGCGAACCTGTGATCCTCGTGTCTCAGCCTCCCAAGTACTGGCATTACAAGCATGTGCCACCACACCTAGTGAGAAAGTTAATTATAACTTGGAGGCTTTAGGAAGATTTAAAAGTAGCATTTGAATAAACTGTTTTAAATAATATAACTTGTTGTATGTTTTTTACATTGCTGGTATTGCCTTTTATTTAAAATTATCTCAATTCTTTAAAAAAAAAAACTGAACCAGGCATGGTAGTACACACCTATATTCCCACGTGCTTGGGAGGGTGAGGCAGAAGGATCACAGATTCAAGACTAGCTTGGGCAACTTAGGGAGACCCTGTCTCAAAAATGGCTGGGAATGTATTTTCATGGTATAACTTGCATCGCATGTGCAAAGGCCTGGATTCAATCCCTAGTACCAACAAGAAAAGAGGCCACTATGGAGTGATACTGTTATCTCCATTTGATAGATAAGGAAATTGAGGTACAGGGGTTTAGTTAGGAACTGAAGGGATTAAAATTTTACCAAGCTTCAATCGATTACTTATCCTTTTTTTTTTTTTTTTTTTTTTTTTTTTTTTTTTTTTAAGCACTGGGCATTGAACCCAGGGACATTCTACCTTCAAGCTATATCCCTAGTCCTTGTTACTTTTTATTTTGAAACGGGTCTCACTAGGTTGCTGAGGCTGACCCTAAACCTGTGATCCTCCTGTCTCAGCCTCCTAAGTACTGGGACCACAGGCATGTACCTCCATGCCCAGCTGATTGCTTTGTTCCACTATGCATTGGCAACTTTATCAGCCTGAAAACAGTATCAGGGATGATAAATATTTTGAAAAGTCACCTGTTACAAGCTTAAGCATTACAAGTTGTAGTTAAAATTGTTGTTGTTTCTTGCTCACTTAAGATTTTCATTGAGAACCTTATTGTCTTGTGTTGTATTAGTGATTTTAAGGGTCTTACCAGGAGTGTTCCACCTCTTTGCTACACCCCAGCCCTATTTTTTTATTTGGAAACAGGGTCTCATTAAATTGCTGAGGCTGTCTGTGAACCTCTCAAGTACTGGGATTTCAAGCATGCATTACCATGCCCAGTTTAACATTTCTTAAACTAAATGGCATTAGATAAGTATTTTACCATTTTTCCATTTTGGCACATGTGCATACAAATTGAAATCGTCAAATACCTGCTTATCCCCTTGCTCACATCTCCCAGTTTTAATGAGTGTTTTATTAAAGTAGTCAAACTTATTGAGTACCTTACTAATCTAAGTCACTCAGTAAATACCCAAACATGGTATGAACAAGTTTATGCACTTTGTGAGTTTAATGAAAACCTTTTTAAAAATTGCAGCTCATGCTGGGCGTGGTAGTGCACAATTATAATCCCAGTACTTGGGAGACTAAGGAGTCTTGCAGGTTCTTTTTTTTTTTTTTTTTTTTTGCGGTACTGGGGATTGAACTCAGGGGCATTCTACCTCCGAGCTATACCCCCAGCCCTATTTTTCTTTATTTTGAAACCGAGTCTCACTAAGTTTCAGAGTGCCTCACTAAGTAGCTGAGGCTGGCCAGGAACCTGGATCCTCTGGTCTCAGCCTCCCGAATGCTGGAATTACAAGCGTGCGCCACCACGCCGGAGTCTTGCAGGTTCTAAACCAGCTTCAGCAACTTAGTGAAGCTATCAGCAACTTAGACCTTGTTTCCAAAATAGAAATAAAACAGGGCTGGAGGTAGAAGGCCAAGGGTTCTATCCTCAGTACCACGCAAAAAAAATTTGGAGTTCAGATTTTTTAAAATGTGAGCTACAAAATGAGCAAGTGTTTATTCTTCAAATGAGTAGAATCGGAGGCAGCTTTTAATACTGTGTTATTTTTATTCATTGCCATTCATTTTTCCACAGGGTATGGACAGTGGATTTGCAGGTGGAGAAGATGAAATTTATAATGTTTATGATCAAGCCTGGAGAGGTGGTAAAGATATGGCCCAAAGTATTTACAGACCCAGTAAAAATCTCGACAAAGACATGTATGGTGACGACCTAGAAGCCAGAATAAAGACCAACAGGTACCAAGGCAGACAATTCAGTTTCATTGTTGACACCTGTGAAACAAAAGTATTTCACAGTCCCTTCTCTTTTTCCCTAGATTTGTTCCTGACAAGGAGTTTTCTGGTTCAGACCGTAGACAGAGGCCCCGAGAAGGACCAGTACAGTTTGAGGAAGATCCTTTTGGTTTGGACAAATTTTTAGAAGAAGCAAAACAGCATGGTGGCTCTAAAAGACCGTCAGATAGCAGCCGCCCCAAGGAACATGAGCATGAAGGCAAGAAGAGGAGGAAGGAGTAGATACCCCTCTTTTGAAAATGAACTATTACCATAACCCTAATGATGCAAGTCATGGGGGATATTTTGTAAATGGTCAGAATAAAACCAAACCTGGGCACCAGGTCCCAGTGCTACTTTTTATTACAGAAGATGGGGAGATTGAAAAATTCTACTTTGAATTATTTCATTTTTTTAAAAGAGTGGGTTGTGTTTATGCTTTTCCCACCTTTTGGCATTTATAGAATGTATTGCCCACGCACTGAATTAAGACCACTTCCTTTTGTGTGACAGTAGTAGTCTGGGGGTAATATTTTGTATAAGAACAGCTGTTTATGACTAAAGTTACCCCAACCATGATGAGTAGGAGGATGTTCACATTGGAACCTGTGCTACCAAATGAATTTTGCCCCTATTGTAATATTTTACTTTGGAGTGGGGAAAGGTCAGTCTTGCTTAGTGCAACTCTTCCTTTCAAATAAAAACATTTAGACAAAATTCTAGTTAATGTTTTATTTCTTTTTTCTTTTTCTTTTTTTTTTTTTTTTTTTTTTTACTTAATGGGTAGTGATCTCAGAAATCTTAATCTTCATCAGATGTTTGATCGCCGTGCAAAACTTTTGGTTTTTGAGCTTGAACGTGGAGCTGCAAAAAAATCAAATTATCACTGTAGGCAAAAGCAATGTCTGTAAAAACATTAATGCTGGACGTTACCAATGTGGGGGGGGTGGGGGATACTGGAGGTTGAACCCAGGGGCATCCTACCTCCAAGCTATATCCCCAGCCCTTTTTTATTTTTTGTTGGAAACAGGGTCTTGGCTAGGTTTGCTGAGGGTCTGGCTAAATCGCTGAGGCTGGCCTTGATCCTACAATCCTCTCAGCTTCCCAAGTATTGAAATTTCAGGTATGTGCCACTATGCCCAACAAAATTACCATTTTATAAGAATTCCTTTTTACCAGGGACTCAGCAGCTTTGACTCAACAATTATTCCTTGTTTTTCTTAAGACTCTATGAACTTCAATTAGAAATTATAAATCAATTTGGCCCAAGATCATATAATTAAGTTGGGAGACCAGGAATTTGAACCCTGGTTTGCCTGACAAATATGGAGTACCATTTCTGCTATTCTGTATTATATATACCTTGCCCCATTGGGAGTGTATTTAGTGGTAAAGTGCATACTTAGCATGTGTGGAGTCCTGGGTTCTATCCCCCCCACACCAATAATAAAAACATTCTTTATGTACTTCTCTCCCCATACGCTTTAGAACTAGGCACTCTATCTGCCACCACTCTTAACAAGCATTAAAGAAGCCAGGCATAAAATTCCCCAAATCCCTGTCATTCTACACTTCAGCCTTATTAAGTGATACAGGGAAAGCTCACGGTACATAACAGATTTACCTTTACTCCATCAATGATATGATTTTCCTGTTGTAGTGCATTCTGAAGTTCTTCTTGTTTAGAAAATTGAATCCAACCGAAACCTTTGTGAAAGCCAGTCTCTTTGACCTAAAAATGCAAAATACAATAAAGGGAAAGATTAATTGTGAACTTGAAGTTTCCATAAGATCCAAATCAAACTACCAACTTTGCATTTGCCAAAACCAGATAATCTTGCCTTAGTACATATTTACTCCCCCAGTTGCCAAAGGCTAAATCTAAGTATTAACATTCTGCTTTTCCACTGCCAATGAAGATACGGATGATAAGCTTTCTGTATCATTCTTGAGGCAGACCACACTAACATAAGAGCCAAGGGAAACTGATCAATAAAAGCACTCTTGTTTCTAACTCCCTAACTCCTAGGAACTTAAAAAACTAGGAACTAAAACCGAGTTGCATCCAGTCATTCATTTCTGAGACCATCAACCTCATCATTACCATTATCACCACAAGTGGCTAATGAAAGATAAGAAAGGTAAGTAAAATACTACCCTTACATAGATATATTTTTGTTAATTTTTCCATGTGCAAAAGGCAGAGTTTATCATTCAATCTATGTGTCAGAAGTGGAAAAATTCTAGTGTGCCTGGAGGTACCCTTCATGCCCTTCCAGCTCTCCAACAAAGGACAGGCTGAAATACCTAGTCTGGAGATGACCGCCTAGTCCTCATTAGTCTTGTTTAAAGTTACACTGTGCTTTACATAAAAGACAAATTCTTAAGAAAATATTGTCCTTGTATTCAAAGATAACTTTGTAAGTTTTAACCTAGAATAGAGGGAAAGTTTTTGGTCCCAATGATCCACTCCCCTACCCCTGATGTCTCCACATGACCATTTACATAAATTAAGACATTAAAAAGTTCATATTAAGGTGGGTGTGGTGGCGCACGCTTGTAATCCCAGCATTTGGGAGGCTGAGACCGGAGGATCCAGGTTCGCGGCCAGCCTCAGCTACCTAGTAAGGCACTACGCAACTTAGTGAAACCCTGTTTCAAAATAAAAAGTAAAAACTAGGGCTGAGGGTATAGCTCGGAAGTAGAATGCCCCTGGGTTCAATCCCCAGTACAGAAAAAAACACACACACACAACTTAGAAGATAATATATTCCTAAGATAGAAGCCTGGATTCCCAACTTGAGTATAGAACTTAATTTGAAATTAATTTCATACTGAAATTATATTTTGTTTTATGAAGAATCAAAGACTTCTTAAAATCTAAGATCATTTCAGGTTTTAAATTATTTCATTTTTAGGTAGCAACCAAAAAATAAATAAATAAATAATTTTGTTAGAAGAAACTTAAAAATCCTCTTCTAAAATTTTAGTTTTAGCCAGGCATGGTGGCACACACCTGTAATCCTAGTCCTTGGGAGGCTCAGACAGGAGGATCACAGGTTCAAACCTAGCACTCAGCAACATAGCAAGTCCTTGTTTCAAAAAATAAAACAGGGCTAGGGGTGTAGTTCAGTGGGAGAAAGCCCCTGGATTCAATCCCCAGTACCAAAATTTCTTTTCTTTTTAGATTTTAACTTACAGAAATCTTTCATCCATAATACATGTGTCTTTTTTTTCTTAATCAATATGCAATTTCATTATATCAATGACTTAGTATCTATTCTGGTGTCACTGATGAACACTTATGTTTTATCCAGTTACCTGATATTACTAAACAATGCTACTTTGGACATTCTTGAACATACATCTCTAAGCTAAATTCCTAGAAACGGAATTGCTAAATCAAAGCAAACACAAATTCTTAATTTTGACATTTTGCCAAACTACAGAACTCAAAGTACCAGTTAAACTTCTTGAATGCCAGTTTCCTTACACTTTCACCAACACTGGATATGAATAATCTGTTAGATTTTTGAAACTCTAGTAACATGAAACCAAAAGTTAAGAATTTAAATTCCTTTAGGTGATACTTTTACCACAAAGCTGTTTTCAGCGAGTGAGGAAAGGTCTTAATGAAGTTTTATGTGTAAACTCAGACTGAAAAGCTCACAGATACCATCCAGAATAAAGCAGAACAAATTTATGATTTCTAGACCCTCATGAGAAAAAAAAAAATGAAGTTAATGTAAAAATATTGAAGCCAAGTGTGGTGGCGCACATCTATAATCCAGACAAGAGGATTGCAGATTCAAGGCCAGCCTCAGCAATTCAGCAAGACCCTATTTCAATAATTAAAACAGTAAGGCTGGGGTGTGTATCTACCAGAGGTAGAATGTCACTCAGAGGTAGAATGTCCCTGGGTTCAATGCTCATTAAAAACAAATATATAAGTAAATGTATAAATACTGTTAAAATATTTAAAAACTAGATGACCATAAGGATAAAACATGATATTCTCTGCCAATTACTTCTAAAGTAAAATTATACTCCACTATTTCAAGTCCTTATTACCATGCAGTAGTGGGCACCATGATCTCCATGAATCCCCCAGGTTGCACTCTTTATAATCCCCTTCATTGGAATGAAGGTAGGACCTGTAATTTGCTTCCAGCCAAAAGAAAATGGTAAAGTTGATGGGATACCACTCCTTGATCAGATCATATGGCAACGGCGGGCCAGGCATCACCCCTGGTTATATAAGGCTGTGATTAGGTTACATATAAGGCTTCTACCCTAGCAAACTGAAGAAACTCCCTTGCTGGCTTTGAAGAAGCAAGCTGCTATGTTACAAAACAGACTACAGAGAAGTCAGGTGACAAGGAATTGCAGGCAGTCTTTGGGAGCTGAAAGCAGCTCCCAGATATAAACCAAGAAAACAGGCCTCAGGACTGGGGATATAACTCAGTGGTAGAGCACTTGTCCAGCATGCCCAAGACTCTAGGTTCAATCCCCAGTAGTGCAAAAAAAAAAAAAAAAAAAGAAAGAAAACAAAACATGGGCCCTCGGTCCCAATGTTGAAAGATGAATTCTGCCTACAACCTCAGTGATGCAGACTGCAGCACCAGCTGACACCTGGACTACAGCCATGTGCAACCCTGAGCAGAAGCTGTGAGATCACATGTGTGTGGTTTTTAGCTGTTAAGCTTGGGGTACTTATACAAACAGACAGACAAAAAAAAAAAAAAAAAAAACCAGCAAACAAAAAACTAATGCATGTACCTATGATTTTTGTTGTTGGTAGGTTTTTGTTTTGGGGTTTTTTTTTTAGTACTGGGGATTGAACTCAGGGGCATTCTACCTCTGAGCTACATCCCAGCCCTATTTTATTTTTATTTTGAAACAGGGTCTTGCTATGTTTATACGAGTCTCACTACTTGCTGAGGCTGTCCTTGAACCTGTGATCCTCCTGTCTCAGCCTCCCAAGTACAGAGATTACAGGTATGTACCACCATACCCGGGTCAGCACTATTTTAGTTTTTGTTTTGTTCTGAGTTGCTGAGACGGGCAACAAACCTGCGCCCCTCCCGTCTCAGCCTCCTAAGTATTGGGATTACAAGTGTGCACCATCAAGCCCAGCTTATGATTTTTTTTAATCAGTTAACACCGATGCCTTCATCAATACTTTGAACAGTTTCATTTGTTAAGATATTAATATATACTGATATGATTAAAAGTGAAGAATTAAAGGATAGTAATACTTCTTGGTAGTGCTGAGGATCAAACCTAGGGCCTCACATATGCCAGACAGGCCAAGCACTCTATCACTGAGTTAATACCTCCAGCCCTTAGATTTTTTAAAGATAATACTCACAAAAGGTACAGTACATTTTCGTATGTGACCAAACTGAGCAAAATGTTCTCTCAGTTCACCTATACAAGGAGAGAAAAAAATAATTAAAGCAGCTAATATAGTTTCTGTTCTCTATCTTAAACTGTAAGTAGAAACCAAAAGGGGCCAATGATTCAGAGGCTAAATTTCTAAACGGCTCTAATGGTTAGTCAAACCAATTGCTAAGATTAGGATCTCACAGAACATGATACTGGACAAATCTACGATGTTCCCATATAAACTCATTTAATCCTCTCCACAATCTTAGAAGGTAGGTATTATTGACCCCCATTTCTTAGATGATTAAATTGAGGCACAGTTGTGGGCCCCTTTCCTATATTAACTTCAGGTATTCAGGTTATATATAATTATTAAATAGCTGAGCTGGAATTCTAACCTGACAGTCTGGCTTCGGAGTCCTCTTCTCAATCACAACGTACAACCTCTGTCCAACTGCCTGACAGAAACCTGATAAGGTTTCTCAAACTCAACACATCCCTACTTCTCATCTTCACGCGGCCTGCTCCTCCTAAATTCCATGTAGGCAATTCACCAACCCTAAAAATCTCGAAATCGTTCTTTCCGTACCCCCTTCCAACCATCAAGAAACTCCATTTGTTTTGTATTTGAAAATAAGTGGATCTGACCCCTCTCCTTTCACCACTTTCCTAGTTTGTCTTTATCACTGAACTAAATGAAGTTGATTTATATCTCATCTCCACACCTATACTTTTGCCACCTTGTATTCACGCTGAACACTGCAGTCGAAATAGTCCCTTCTAACTCGTACACCTCAAAGTTACCAAATAATAAGCCTTTCCACCAAATCACAATTTGTAGGAAACCGTGAGTTCGTCACTTAAAAGCTCAGGGGGAAATTCCTAAAAAGTCAAATGCGAGCAAAATTTCTGCGCACTTTCTCTGGAGCAAACCTGGACTTCTGGTCCAGCCACCACGCGGACTCGCGCTCTGCACAAGGAAGATGTTTTGAAGGTCGCTCTGACCCAAAAGTCCCGCCCCTCCCACGTCTCCATCACTCACTCGACCCCGCGGTCCAAGGAATTTTTCTGACAAAAGCAATGGGCCGACCACTACTCGTACGCAGAGCCATGGCATTCCTCACCGCTGCGGCTGCCATGTTTAGATCCGAGGACCTCCGTGACCTGCGGTCGCGACCCCGGAAAAACCTGCTCGGAGCAAGGGAATCTGCTTCCGGGTCGAAGGGGGCTGGGCTGCGAGATGGGGAAGATGGCGGCGGCCGTGGGTTCGGTGGTGACCCTGGCGGCAGAACCTGGAGAGGACGCTTTTCGGAAACTTTTCCGTTTCTACCGGCAGTGCCGGCCCGGGACCGCGGACCTGGGCGGGGTCATCGACTTCTCGGCGGCCCATACAGCCCGCGGCGGCACGGGCGCCAGTGGCCATAAGGTACGGAGAGGAGCGCCCGCCCCCCATAGCCTCGCCGCGCTTCTTTTTTTTTTTTTTTTTTTCCGTCGTGGTAATGGGGATTGAACCCAGGATCCAGAGTCATTCTACCTTCGAGTTATACCCTCATCATTTTTGTTGTTGTTGTTGTTGTTATGTTATAGTTGTTTTGAACCAGGGTCACGCAGGTTGCTGCGAGTCTCGCTACGTTGCGGAGGCTGCCCTCGAACCTGCCATCCTCCTGTCTCAGCCTCCCAAGAACTGATATTCGAGGCGTGTGGCCACCCTGTGACGCTCGCCTCGCTTCGCTTCTTAAAAAGAGGTTTCCTCGCCTGTTTTTGCTTTCAGACCGGTCAGTTTTGAGCTATCCCATCCTCTCGGGGGCGGAGTAGAACTGCCCACCAGCGGTCACCCCTTTGGCAGTAAAGCATAGTTCTCCAGGTTTCTTCACTCCTTCCAAGCATAGAGAGCTCTCAGTAAAATTGGAATGCCATAGTAACTCCATACTTGTCTAGAACTCAGCTTCTCAGCAACTTCATTTGTTACTCAAAATAACATAAAATATTTGCATTCAAGCCTTGTATGGTGGCGCATACTTGTATCTCAATACTTAGGAGGCTGAGATTGGGAGGACCACATGTTCGCAGCCAGCCTCAACAACTTAGTGAGGCCCTCCACAACCTAACGAGACCCTGTTTCAAAATAGAAAATAAAATAAGGCTGGGGGTATAGCTCAGAGGTAGAATGTCCCTGGATTCAACCACCAGTCCCACACACAACACAAAAAAAAGTTTGCACCCTAAGTATACTATGATTGACTCAGAAGAACAAGTTAGAACCTCATTCAGCTCCATTTACCTGTTTTTTATCGTGACACATATATTCTTATTAGAATATAAGCCACCTGAAAACAGGATATTGTATGTCTAGCCCAGTACCCAAACAGCACTCAAGAACTACAGGATGTGTTAAAGACATGACAGCTTATGTTTAGTTCCCCAGCTCAAAGCAAATTAAAAGTGGTAAATTAGAGAAGTTGCTGTCATAAAACAACTGAAGAAAGCAAGGGGAAAGTGATGGCTAGTAGTTGGGCAAGAAAGGAAACAAAATTTTTTTTCAGTACTGGAGATTGAACCCAAGGCTCTGTGCATGCAGGACAAGTATTTTACCACTGAGCTGCATCCCTAGCACTCAGAGAAACTTTTTTCAAAAACTTACTGATTTAATTTGGTTCATTTTAGCTTATGATGGAATAGATTCACAAACATACTTCACCTCTGAATTATAATGTAGTCTTAAGTATCGCCTATTTGAGAACTCATGACAAAATGTTTTAAAATTCCGTGTCAGCCCCCAGATACCTGGAAAACTCAGATGACCAAGACTCAGAGTATTCCAGGTAGCCGTTTTATTATAAAAACTGGTTATATAGCAACCATTTGTTGGTATTTTGTCAGGAAAACACACTAGGAAAAATTCATAAGATCAAAGATCATTTCTTTTTGGAAGAGAAGTTTTTTTCTTAGTGTCCTTGACTTAATGACTGCATATTAGGTTTCTCTCCCCCCTACTTTTTTTTTTTTTTTTTTTGTCTTGCACTAGGAATTGAACCCAGGGCATCCTACCTATGAGTTTACCACTGTCCCAACTTTTTTTTATTTTTTTATTTAGAAGTAGGATCTTACGAACTGGGCATGGTGGTACACACTTGTAATTCCAGTACTTGGAAGACTGAGATAGGAGGATCACAGGTTGGTGACCAGCCTCAGATACATAGTAAGGCTCCCTGCAACTTAGTGAGACCCTGTTTCAAAAATACAGAATAAAAAAATAGGGCTGGCCATGGTGATGTATGTTTGTAATCCCAGTTCTTGGGGAGGCTGAGACCAGAGAATCTGGGTTTGCGACCAGCCTCAGCTACTTAGTGAGGCCCTCCACAACTTAGTGAGACCCTCTTTCAGAATAAAGAATTAAAAAAAAAAAAAAATAGGGCTAGGGGTATAGCTCGGAGGTAGAATGCGCCTGGGTTCCATCTCCAGTACCACAAAAAAAAAAAAAAAAAAAAACCACTGGGCTGGGGATATAACTTGGAGGTAGAATGCCTCTGAGTTCAATCCCCAGTACTGTAAAAAAGAAAGAAAAGAAAAGAAAGAAGACTGACTTACTAAATTGCTGAGGCTAGCCTCAAACTTGTGATCTTCCTGGCTCAGCTTCTGAATTAGGTCTCTTAGCCAATATAATGAATCATCCATAACATACTCTATGTGCAAAGAAAACTTCATCAGCTCATAATACTTTTTTTTTTGGGGGGGGGGGTTGAACCCAGGGGCATTCTACCTCCTAGCTATACCCCTAGTCCTATTTTTTATTCTTTATTTTGAAGCAGGGTCTCACTAAGTTTCGGAAGGGTGTCACTAAATAGCTGAGGCTGCCTAAGAACTCGATCCTGCAGTTTCAGCCTCCCAAGTGCTGGGATTACAAGCATGCACCACCATGCCCAGAATAATACTTCACATCTAAGCATCTAAAAACAGCAAAAATTCTAGTGTTAGCATTCCATCTAAGAGAGAAAATATTGTACCTTTTGCAAATAGGGTTCCCAGTGTTTTATTGAAATGTTTATTCTTTCTGGTTAGAGCACTGTCTTTCCATTCTCTTACCCTCCCCAATGTGCTATTCCTCATAGCTCTGTTAAAACACCAACCATATGCAAGTACCTCAGAAACAGTATTGATAGCACTAACCAGAGTAAATAGCATTGTGACTTGGCTTATTCCAGTACACCAAACACCTTGTTCATGATTCCTGTTAAGAAGTCACCAAAGCCTGGTGTGGTAGTGCACACTTGTAATCCCAGTACTTAGAAGGCTGAGACAGGATGGCAGGTTTGAGGCCAGCCTCAGCCACTTAGCAAGATAGTGCTGGGATTAAACTCAGGGCATTCTACCTCCAAGCTACACCCCTAGCCCTTTTTTATTTTGAAACAATCTAACTAAGTTACTGAGACTGGCCTCCAACCTATGATCCTGTCTCAGCCTCCCAAGTACTGGGATTGCAGACCTGTGCCACCACACCCAACTAAAAGTAGTCTTACAGGCCAAAACAAGCCTGCTTTAATTTTCTTGTTACCACTTATCTTAATTTTATATAACTCTGTAGTGTTTGCTAATATATAGATGAAGAAACTGACTCTAGGAAGCCAAGCACGGTGGCTCACAGCTGTAATCCCTGCATTTGGGAGGTTGAGATAGGATTGCAGGTTCAAGGACAACCTCAGCAAGTAGTGAGACTCATCAACCTAGTGAGACCCTATTTCCAAATAAGAAATAAATCCAGCTGGAGATATAGCTCAAAGGTAGAATACCTCTGGGTTCCATCCCCAGCACCACAAAAAAGAAAAAGAAACTGGCTCTAGGAAGTTAAGTGACCCATCTAAAAGTCCTGGGTCAAATATCTGGTAGGATCCCAGACATAAGTCTCTTAGCTTTACCTCATACCAGAAATGTCTTTGAAGGTTTGAGGTTCCTAGGGTTGACCTGTAAACTAGCTTTAGCCCTCTGCCTTCTGTTTCCTTCTTGCCAGGTGGTCAGATCTCAGCTAAACGTGTCCTCAGTCGGTGAGCATGATGCACGTAGAGCAGGACTTCAGCCAGTCAGCAAGTGGCAAGCCTATGGACTTGAAGGCTATCCCGGTGAGTGCACTTGTCCTCAAAGAAGGTGAAATCACTCAGCCATTTTGCCAATTGCATAGGCAGAGCTATGAGCAAACAAAGAGAAAGAGGAGAAAACTGAACACATAGGCATTTCACTTCTACACACATCCTAAATCATGACTTTTCCAAGATGTCCATTTACTTCGTATTCCCAAAGGATAGAACAGTAGTAAGCAGTGCCTGCCTTATATGGCAGAAAGCAGCACAGCAAATAAAAAATATAGGCATTGACTCTAGGTTCCATGTCACCACTCTAAATTGATACTCTATCAGAAGCACTAAGAAATAGAATAAGTAATAGAATAATTTGTCACTCCAATCACATTCTCTTATGACACAAGGCTGAACATTTGAAAAAGAGAATTACAGGTAATGAGAACAAAATTTTTAACTTAGTGATGTTGGGCAGTTTACACTACAAATAGAAAAATTAAGATAATAAAAGTGAGCCGGGCGTGGTGGTGCACGCTTGTAATCCCAGCATTTGGGAGGCTGAGACTGGAGGATCCGGGTTCGAGGCCAACCTCAGCTACTTAGTGAGGCACTCTGCAACTTAGTGAGACCCTGTTTCCAAATAAAGAATAAAAAATAGGGCTAGGGGTAGAACTAGGAGGTAGAATGCCCCTGAGTTCAATCCCCAGTACTGCAAAAAAAAAAAAGAAAATAATAAAAGTGGGAGCCAGGGATGCTGGTTCACACCTGTGAGTCAAGTACTTGGGAGGCTGAGACAGGAGGATCATAGATTCAAGGCCAACCTCAGCAACTTAGTAAGACTCTATTTCAAAAATAAAAAGGGCTAGGGGTTTAACTCAGAAGTATAATGTCCCTAGGTTCAATACCCAGTACCAAAAATAAATTAGAAAATAAACCATTTAGAAGGTGAAAAGGTATAGAAATGCCTTAAGTGGCCAAATTATCTTATTTTTTTCTCAGTTTTGTTGTTGTTGCTACTGCTGCTGCTGCTGCTGGAATGGGGTCTCACTGTGTTATATAAGCTGGTCTTGGATTCATGTGCTCAAGCAATCCTCCCACCTCAGCTTGCCAAGCAGCTGGGACTAGAGATGTGTGCCACCATGTCCCGCTGTTTTTTGTTTTTTGGTTTTTGTTTTTTGTTTTTTTTACAGAACTGGTGATTGAACCCAGGGACATTCTACCTCTGAGCTACATCCCCCGGCCCTATTTTTTAGTCTTTATTTTGAAACAGGGTCTCACTAAGTTTCAGACAGCCTTACTAAGTAGCTGAGGCTGGCTGCAAATTTTCGATCCTCCTGTCTCAGCCTCCCAAGTACTAGGATTACAAGCATGCGCCACCACACTCGGCTCGCTGTTTCTTTCTAAAAGACAAAAAGTTAATGTTGCACTTGTGATTTCAAATTTGGGTCAAAAGCAAGAGAAATCTTTAAAAATAAATGTTAGTTTTCATTGTGCCAAGAGCTAGGACTATTTATGGTACAGTTCGTAGTACATTATGACTCTGAAGATATTTGTTAACAACATGGGAAAATATAACCACTACAATATATCCTATAAAAGGCCTCATGTAGCCGGGCGTGGTGGCGCATGCTTGTAATCCCAGCATTTGGGAGGCTGAGACTGGAGGATCCGGGTTCGCGGCCAGCCTCAGCTACCTAGTGAGACACTCCGCAACTTAGTGAGACTCGGTTTCAAAATAAAGAATAAAAAATAGAAGCCGGGCATGGTGGCGCATGCTTGTAATCCCAGCATTCGGGAGGCTGAGACCAGAGGATCCGGG
>PVLC010000170.1:226017-281908 GCA_004027655.1 Graphiurus murinus | reverse complement strand
ACAAATGGTGTTGGCAAAACTGGTTAGCCATATGCAGGAAAATGGAAATAAACCCCACTTTCTCACCCTGCACAAGAGTCAACTCAAGGTGGATCAAGGACCTGCAAGTCAGACCAGAGACCTTGCAGCTACTTGAAGAGGGCATAGGACCAACACTTGAACACATAGGCACAGGTAAAAACTTTCTCAACAGGACCCCAAAAGCACAGGCTTAATTTTTTTTTATCAGACATGAGTATAGCTATCCCTGATTTCTTTCAGATTCTATCCCTTCAGTCTCAGTCTCTGTGTCTTTGGAGTGAGATGTATTTCTTGCAGGCAGTATATTGTTGGGTCTTGTTTTAATCCAATCATTCAGTCTGTGTTTTCTTAATTGGATAATTACAACCATTTAGCTGGGTGTAGTGGTGCATGCTTGAAATTCCAGTACTTGGGAGGCTGAGACAGGAGGATTGCAAGTTCATGACCAGACTCAGCTAGTTAGTGAGACCCTCTGCAACTTAGTGAGCCCCTGTTTAAAAATTTAAAAAAAATAGGGCTGAGGGTGTGACTTGGATGTACAATGCCCCTGGGTTCAATCTCCAGTACGGGAAAAAAAAAGACTATAGTTAGAGTTACTATTGAATTGAAAGGTATATACTTATTTCTGACATATTGTCATTTCTCTTCTGATTATTCTAAATATTCTGTTTATTTCTCTTATCTGACAAGTTTGATGGTTTTCTGTGCTAACAAATAAATTCTGATACTGTTCTAATTCTTATTTGCTTCTTTACTCTTAAAGATTTAACTTTTCCTATGATCCCATGATTGTGTTTGTCTTTCTAACTCTTCTAAGTATAGTATTTGTTCAAGTATCTTCTCTAATGCTGAGTTAATGGTCTTAGTTTACTCAGTTCTGAAGAATAACTTTGCTGGGTATAATAACCTAGGTTGGCAGTTATTTTCTTTAAGAACTTGAAGTATAATGTTTCATGATTTCCTGGACTTTATAGATTCTGCTGAAAGACCTACTGTTATTCTGATAGGTTTTCCTTTCAATGTGACTTGGCATTTCTCTCTTGCAGCTTTCAATATTCTTTCTTCATTTTGTACTTTTGGCAGTTTAACTATACTATGTTGTGGAGATATTCTTTTCTGGTCATGTCCAATTGGTTTTCTAAATGTGTCCTGTACCTAAATGTCCATATCTTCCCTAAGATGTGAGAAATTTTCTATTATCGCATAGAATAGGAGTTTTTATCCCATCAGCCTGTAGTTATTCTCCCTTGTGTATTCTGATTATGCATATTTTGAGACTTTTAATGATGTCCCAGAGATCTTGTATAATCTGTTCATTATTTCTTACTTTTTCCTTTATTATGTTAGAATGTGGTAATTCCTCACCCTGTCTTTAAGTCCTGTTATTTTTTTTTCCACTGGATCTAATTTATTAGTGTGTCTTTCAACTAAGTTTTTTGTTTGACTTATTGAGCTTTTCATTTCCAAGAATTCAGTTTGGGCTTTTTTTCAAAATTTCTGTTTAATGAATTTCTCATTTATATCCTGCATTATATTCCTTAATTCATTCAGCTGTTTGTGTCTTCTTGGAATTCACTGAGCTTTTTATAATCTTTTTTTGAATTTTTTGTCTAGCATTTTATACACTTTGGTATCTGTAGAACCAGTTGCAAGAATGTAATGGGCTTAGGGAATGTCCTGTTGCCTTGCACATCTGTTGGGATAGACATCTCTTCCACTGTCATGTGAGGGTCTTCTTAATGAAAAGCCTTCTCTTGATGATGTTTCCTGGGAAATCATCAAGGATATGTTAATTGTTGAGCTTAATTCCAATTAGACTTCATGGGTAGTTTTCCTATGCTTTTTTATCTGTGATTAGAGGACTCTGACGCAATGTGTACTGTGTCAGAGCCTGAAGGATACAAGTTCTTGGTAGATTTTGCAAGAGAGGGATCCCTCTGGAAGTTCAGGCCAGTGTAAACAGCAGAATATGCATGGTGCACCTCTATGGTTACTCCTTCAGTCTTGTCAGCAATGTGCGGTTCTCATAGTATATGGGAGTGACTTATGCTGAGGTCACCATAGATGCTGTGTCCATAACTGTTGTTTTATTTCTCTCTGTGTTGCTATGGGGGTGAATGTCCAAGAATGAGACTTCAGCCTCCTTTGTATATGTGCCTTCTTAGGGCCAAGTCAATGACTTGGAAGCTTTCATCTTCTGTTGTGGTTTGGATTTAAAATGGCCTCCAAACCCTCATGTGTTAGGCAGTGTGCCATATTTCAAAGTGGGATATGGCTAGGGGGATTGATCTTCAGGTTGTGGTTGGAAACAGTGTTTTTCCCAGGCTGAACTGATATAGCATTCTCCTCTCTCCTTCATTCTTTATCTCTCTCTCTCTCTCTCTCTCTCTCTCTCTCTCTCTCTCTCTCTTTCTCTTTCTCTCTTTCTCTCTCTCTCTCTTTCTCTCTCTCTTTCTCTTTCTCTCTTTCTCTTTCCTCTTCACCATGATACCCTGAGGACCTGGAATTGTGGCTCCTGCTTGGAAGTCAGCCAATCAAGAATGACTTGTAAAAATTTCATAACTTCTAAACTGTAAAGTTGTGCATGTCAGGGGTTTGAGTCACAGCTGTAAACATGCTGAATGAAACACATCCTTGTTTTTTAAGTCAAAGTATTTGCTGATCAGGGCTAGGTGCAGTTTCTTTGAGCTGGGGGAGGAGTGTGGCTCAGCAGCAGAGCACCTTCTAGATGTGCTTGAAGTGCTGGGCTTAATCCCTAACACTGTACAGAAGAGGAAAGCAACTGCAACAACAATGACAATGGTAACAACAAAACAAACCAGGTGAAGAATTAAACTAAAACCTAAATGAAAACAACAATGGCCACAGTACCAGCAACCACAGAAAATGAAGAGGCAAAAGTAGTCTAGAATAAACTAAAAAGTTAATGAGTAAAGTTAATTTTAAAAGATTTTTAAAAATTAAAAGGAGGAAAGATAAAAAATAAATAAGCAAAATTAAAGACTTAGAAAGATGAAGAGAAAAAAGAGACAGAAGAATGGTAAATGGGGCGGGAGGTTGAGGATGTGGCTCAGTGGTAGAGTACTTGCCTAGTGTGTGTGTGTGTGTGAGGACCTGGGTTCAGTCCCCAGGATTGCAACACAACAAAATAAAGAATAAAAAATTAAATGTTAAAAGAAAGAGAAAAAAGCATACATACAATATCCAAAAATAACAAAAAATAATAATAAAAAATAAAAATTTATTCTGTGGCTGCGCTAGGGCTAGGTACTCAATTTCATCCTCAGGAGCAAATGAACGAAATCCACAGAGATGAGAACTTCTTTCCATGTGTTCGTAGCCTGTGTGCTGGTTGAAGTGAGCAATGTCCATGGGCTATTCACCCTCTTTTTCCTTCTTCGTTGTGTTCTTGAGGCAGTAAGCAGGAGAGTTTTGCTCTTGAGGCAGTCAGCAGGAGAGTTTAAATTGCCTCTAAATTACTCATAATTTCTACGCTTCCTTGCCTCTGTTTAAGAAGCCCAGGTGACACTGTTGTGGGCCCCTGTCCCCCTGTGACCTGTAGGTGATGGGAGATCCATTGGCAGGATGCAAATACCTAGGAAGGCAGGAAATGTATGGGGTTGACATTTCTCTGAATAAATAACATAAGTTTTTTACTTCTTCCATGATAACAGAAATAAAGGAAGAAAAACTACATATAAAAAAGGAAAACATAAAAAGAATTCAGTGGCATACTGAATATGGGTATTCAGTATGTCAAGTAGAATTGGGTATTAAAAAACACTGCTCATCCTATCACAAATGTTTTGACCAGGAAGTGACTCTTCCCTATTATATTCTAAAGCTCCAAATTTGCAAGGAATGTGAACTGAATGTGATGCTTGGAAAACCCAATCATAGGTTGAAAATGCCAAGGTATAAGCTTACTTTTTGATAACTCTGTGGCATTAATTGCTTAATTCACAATTATTGAATGTTTACTCATCTTGGTGCTGAGTCAACCAAAATGAGCAAGATGCAGCAATTGCTTTCTAGAAGTTCTAGCAAGTGATGCAGATGCATAAACCAATAATCTAAAAATTCAGTGGGATAAGAACTGGAAAAAAGTAAATACAAGTGCATACAAAGCTTGGCACCAAAGGTACAGAGATCAAGACTGAGATATTGAGAGTATGAGGCCCTCAGAATCTTTATCACTTTGACCATTACCTACTTTGTTAAACACAAAGCCAATGACAATATATACTTCCTTCATAGAGCTCTGAAAGAATGAAGACAGTATGATATCCAAGAAGAGGAGATTCCTGTTCTTTTAGTTAAAATGCAATGTATTTTCCTCATATAGATATAAAATCCAATATATTTTTCCTATAGATATAAAATGCAATATTTAGAGAACTATTTTTGGGAGCCGAGCGTGGTGGTGCAGGCTTGTAATCCCAGCATTTGGGCTGAGACCAGAGGATCCGGGTTCATGGCCAGCCTCGGCTACTTAGTGAGGCCCTCCGCAACTTAGTGAGACCCTGTTTCAAAATAAATAATAAAAACATAGGGCTGGGGGTGGAGCTTGGAGGTAGAATGCCCCTGGATTCAATCCCCAGTACCACACACACACACACACCCTATTTTTAGTGTTTCTATATTTCAAGCAAATATGTCAAATTCCCAACAACCTGGTTCCAAAACCATTGCACAAACAGAAATGTTGCCTTTTTCTTATAAAATCTAACACAGCTTAAAAATTCTGCATGACATCTTATAGACAATTTTCATGTCTATGTATTGGGCAAATGTACCAAGTTTCTCAGGGACAAAAGAATCTGCATTTTCTGAGTATATCAATTTATTGCTACCACTTCCTGCGATCTCCTCTTTGGTTAGACAGTGCCCTCCCTTTTCTTAATTATAGAATACCTTTTACCGGATGAATTAGTTGCTCATTCTTGTCACACCTGCAATTTTTCCATTAGGCTCAAAGGCTCAAAGTATCTTAGCTTGATTCCAATATTACCTTTAGTTTTTTTTTTTTTTTAATGCAGAAATCAAACCTTATGTCCCTGCTGTTCAAATCTCCCAGGGCAGGGGGCATAGAACTAGTGTCCTGCCTCCACACCCACACATGCCAGGCCGACAGAATGGGCCTGGACTTTGGCGGGCAATCCTGCCACAGATTTGGTGAGCTGATGATGAATGGCTGTGAAGGCTTTGTGATTGCTCAGGCTCCTTTGTGGGACTGGACAATGGAGGAGGACCCAGGTCTGGCTTAGGAAAGCAACGGATAAAACTGCTGGGCAGGATGGCGGGCTCCTGCCGACACGACCACTTGTTGACATTGAAAGAATTTCACAACAAGTGAGCAGAAACAGAAACGATTCTGTTCGGCAGGGCTATTAGTTGCAACGTGTGGCACTGGAGCGGTCACTCCCGATGTGTTTCCTCACTAATGAGCTCTGAATGCCCATTAAACTGGGCTGCTATAGGCCCAGAGCCACCCGGACAATGGCATGCATGACTGCCTTCCCCTGTTGCTATTGGCTGGCTCAAGGAAGGAGCAACTGGAATCACTCAAATTTAAACAGAGTTGACAGTACAGTTAGATGATCATTAATTAGAATTTGTGGGTAGATAAAGAATCAGAACCATTTCTGATGACAAGATAGACTAGCATGAGTCACCAAGGCTGGCTCTGCCCTATTTCTGGGGCCATATCCATGGGATTTTGGACAGGATAGAATAGTCTGTATGATATTATTTGGGGAGGACAAAAAAACATTTTATCAGATATAGGAGGCTTTGGGGAAATTCTTAATACTGCATATGATAGTGAGAACTAAATCAGTTAGATATGCAAAAAGTTATTTGGGATATGGTAGGTACAATGAGAAAAAAAAAAGTCTTATTTAGAAAACTCAGGCTTGCATCCTGGCTCTTCAATATCCTTTGGGGTGACCTTGAGCATTATCTTGAACTCAGCAGTCTCTGCTTCTCCACCTGTAGAATGTGAATAATCCAAATACCAACCTTCCTGGGTTGGTAAGAAGGAAGACCTTGTAAGTTATATTGAATCATACACCTTATGCTTGGGTATGATGTATACACTTGGTGGGATGATGCACTAGCCTGAGGAAAAGCAAAGGTAAAATGTTCAGTGAAAGGGAAAATTTAAACTTTTTTTCCCCCAGACATCCCATTTGAGATGAATGACTCAGGTTGCATAACGCCTCTGGTGAGCTTAAGAGGAAACTCAGTTACTCTCTCAGAGGCATTTTTCCTAATTGTTTATCTCATGTTAGTTTCTCCTCAGGAATAATGGCAAGAGAGCTGAATGAAGAACAGTGTTTAACAGTAGTCATTGTCATCAGAAAGTTAACCTCTTGTTCAGAGAATAAGAAATTTTCCCATGTAAATCCTTGATTTACATGAATATCCCCATGCATCAGCCAAATCTCTGCATAGAACTTCATCTGATCGTCTATGATCCAAACTTCCTGCTTAATATATTTAAGTGAATGTTTCACAGATATCTCAGAATCAATATGCCCATAAAAGTTAACATGTGTTGCCTAATAAACTGGCTTAGTAACTCAAAACAATGAGCATTTATTTCTTTAGATCATAATTATGTAGTTTGGCGATTTGGGCTGGGCTCAGTTGGGTGATTCTTCTGGTGTGGCCAGACTAACTCATACATCTGTGGCCACCTGTATGGTAAGGGGGCTGGCTGACCCAAGGATGGATTCAGCCAAGATAGCTTGTCTCTCTTCATTGTGTCCTTCCATTCTGCAGCAGGCTAACCTACAACTTCCCGCATGGGGGTTTCAGGGTGCCTAGAGAAAGGGCAGAAGCATTTGGGGCCCCTTGAGTCCTCAGCTTAGAACTGGAACACCAGGCCATCCTCTGCACTCCATTGGCTAGGCCACCCCGACTCAAGGCATGGGAGGCTACCCTGACTCAAGAAGAATGGAATAGATTCCACTTCTTGGTGCTAAGAGAGACAAAGTCTCATTATTGAGAAGTATGGTTACAGAGAAAGAAACAATTGGGGCCGTTTTTACTTATAATCCCAAATTGTCCCAAACTGAGCTCATTATGTTCCTAATAAAATTTTTCCTCACTCCTGTTTACCCTGCTTGTCATATAGATAAAAAGACCACTGAAAGCAATCTTTGATTTGTTAAAACTCTTAGATGTGATGTGCAAAACTTTAATACATGCAGAAGAAAAAGATCTTTATAATTGCTGGACAATGAAGTGAGAAAAGTTTATAAATTAAGTAATTCACAGAGAGGAAGTAAAAAAATAAATAACATCAATAGTAATGAAGAAAATTCAGTAAAGTGACAATGAGATAATATAAGTGTCTCAACCTTGTCAAAATGAAAGTGTTCTGATGTTAGAGATCTGATGGTGTTGAGTGTCAAGGTTAGATGTGAAATCACTCTTGGTCAGGATCCCCCACACAGTTATTTTAGGATGAAATTGAATATGGTGAGAAATCAGTAAAAGAGATTTATAAGTATCAGTGTGGTCAAAACTAGAAGGGCTTGTCAGTGGAATAAAGCAATTATTTTTAAATGAACTTTGAGTATGAACCACTTTTAAATTCTCAAAATATGTGAAACAAGATGATATATTGTTTATGGAAACATAACATGTGTGCAGTAAAAATTCAGAAAGGATACTTAGCAACTTCAGGACATGAATGGGTTATTTCTGGGTGTAAGGAAGAAGAGGGTAGGGAAAGTTTTAAAGCAAATGCTCTGACACAACTGGGCAAAGTGCTTTGTTAAATCGTAGTAAGGCTTACAAAAGAGTCTGATATGTTATTTTCAGAATTTTTTATGTTTGAAACATATAATTAAAATAATGTTGAGAAAGTCATACAAAGTTTCCAGCTACTGCAGTGAATAAAATGACAGAGAATCTTTATGGTACAAACCAACAGCTATCCATTGCTTTACTGTCTATTTTCATAGTACTTCTGTATCATAAGATAGAACAACTTGTTACATTTTAAACTTCATTTGTGCATTTTATAAAAAGGATTCAGTAAGGGTTTCACTTACAAACAATACTAATATCCTGGAAGCATTCCTTGTAGTCATTAATAGCAAATATGCAAGTGGATTTTAAGTCAGTGACACTAGAGGAGCTACTTGGTCATTGCTAAATATCATGTTTCCCACATTCGCAGCACCCGTAATGGCTAAAAAGGACAGATACAACTAGGCAGCTCTTTGTTTTTACCAAAAACCCATTGACTTTAGCTGTCAGGAAACTCAGAACTCACTGAATTGTTGACACAACAGCCAATTTAACCTGATTTAGAGTCTTACTTATTTATTCCATCTTGTTCTTGGCTTTTATCTTTGTTTTTTTATTATAATAATTCGTGCTTTGTATTTATACATTTTTGTTAAGTACAAATTGATAAAGACAAATGTGCACACATTTCTCATCTGACCCTATCCCCAATTCCCACCCCGCTCCCTCGCTCTCCCTCCCTCTCAAGTTCAATTCAGTGAGTGATCTTGATATAATTGTGTAAGTACATCATGTGTCTTAGTATGCTCCCCCCCCCGTCCATTCCCTTCAGTTAAGTTTACTTCTTTGTTTATCGAGGGTCTCTACTCTACTTTTTCATCTGGGGACCCTCTTATGTCCCATCTTCTCCCTAACATCCGCATATTAGGGAGAACATATGCTTCTTTACTCTTTGTGACTGGCTAATCTCACTTAACATAATGTTTTCCAGTTGCATCCATTTCCCTGCAAAGAACATGATTTTGTTCTTCTTTATGGCTGAGTAAAATTCCATTGTGTATATGTCCCATAGTTTTGTAATCCATTCATCTGTGGATGGACATCTTGGCTGCTTCCATAGTTTGGCTATTGTGAATTGAGCTGCTATAAACATAGATACACATGCATTGGTCTGATAGTTTGGTTTCCGTTCTTTTGGGTATATACCCAGTAGTGGAATTGCTGGGTCATTTGGTAGGTTCATTCCCATTCGTCTGAGGATCCTCCACACTGTTTTCCACAGTGGTTGCACAAGTTTGCACTCCCACCAACAATGTATTAGTGTTCCCACTTCTCCACACCCTCGCCAGCAGGTGTTGTTGTTCGTGTTTTTTATGATTGCCATTCTGGCTGGAGTTAGGTGGAATCTCAGGGTAGTTTTGATTTGCATCTCCCTGATTGCCAATGATGTGGAACATTTCCTCACACATTTATTGGCCATTTGTATTTCTTCTTTTGTGAAGTGTCTATTTAGGTCCTTTGCCCATTTTTTGATTGGGTTATTTGCTTTCTTAGTTGCGATTTTCTTGAGTTCTTTGTATATCCTAGATATTAGACCTCTATCTGAAGTGTAACTGGCAAAAATTTTCTCCCACTCTGTAGGCTCTCTGTCGAGGTTCTTGATAGCTTCCTTTGCTGTGCAGAAGCTCTTCAGTTTAATGCAATCCCATATATTGATCTTCCTTTGAGCTGCTTGTGCTTTTGGGGTCTTGTTGAGAAAGTTTTGACCTGTGCCTATGTGTTGAAGTGTTGGGCCTATGCCCTCTTCAAGTAGCTGCAATGTCTCTGGTCTGACTTCCAGGTCCTTGATCCACCTTGCATGTTTTTAGTCTGCACACCTAGAGGAGAGTTGGCAGGATGAGGCCAGCTTGAGGTGGTTTGGGCAGATGCAGTCTTGAGATGTGAAAGGAAGGGTCACGAGCCAACACAAAGTTAGCCTAGGGAGAAGCAAAATATGCCTCTGTTTCTTTCTGTCTCACCTTTTGCCTCATGCATCTCGATAGCTGCTCAGGTTGTTCCTAGACTAACATACTTTATTAGCTCCTAAGACTCTAGATGAAATACACATGAAGCCCTTGACATGCTACAAACCTCACAGTCTGGTCTCTATAGCTCTCATTTTATTTCTCCCAGACACATCAGGCTCTCCGTTGCCCTCTCTTTCTTCTGATATCCTTATTTGAAGAACTACCACCTATCCTTTAAGGGACGCTTTCCCAGATCTGCTCAGCTGGGCTTGATCCTTGTCTCTTGTCACCCCATAACACCCACCATACATTTCTACATGAGCCTGCACTGTGCAGCACTCTATTAGCAGGCTTACTTCAGATGGCTTCACCATTTCCTACTGCTGTCATCTTGCTCAACTGATGTTTGTTCAGTGACTAAATGCTGAATGGGCAAATGCTAAGAAAGATACTCTGCAACTTGTAGAGCCCTCAAGCTGTGCAAAGGGCAGGGTTGCAGGTATCTAGGATACTGAGATAGCTACACTCGGGCATGCACTCCACCTGACTTTTTTGCTGGGAGAAAGACTGGAAAAAATGTGGAGCAGGTGAAATTTGTTCCATGTTTATTACCTGCTCTTCCTCTCTGCCATTGGATCCTTCACCTGACCTCTTAGCCTGCTACCTAGTATCCCCAAACCAAAGTTAGACTGACACGTGAGTGATCATGTGTTACTACTACCAGAGTCCTTGCACCTTCAAAGAATTTCATGGAAACAAATAAGCAGTGTTTAGCCCAAAGGAAAACAAACAGTTACTGGAATTTCAGGTACAGTGACCAAGAAGAGAACGTGTTTGCCCTTCCAACAAATCTTAATCCACATGAAATTAAACCACCCAGCTACCTCGCTACGGAATGTCCCACCCAACCTGGGGCACAGAGTAGGAGGTCAACTAGTTTGAGTTCCCATCTCTTGCAGTCTTGGTTCTCAACACTTGGCCATGTCTGAGGACATTTTTTGGTTGTCAGACTAAGGGCATTCTACTGGCACCTATGAGCACAAGTCAGTGACTTTGCTTAGCAGCCTCCAATGCACAGAATAACTTCCTCCAACCAAGGATCTATCCAGTCTCGAGTGTCATAGTGCTGTTTGAGAACCTCTGGCTTAAAGTAAGTGAAGTTTAATATTAGAGATTTTGAATAGGCTAATTCCTTTTAAAATGAAAATAATATATATTTTTTTATTATATACTATGGAATTCTTCAGATATGTGTCTCAGATTCCTCATTTTTTGTAAACAGTTGCATAGGTTTGGGGGCATGGAAATTTCAACTTCACTAGACTGCAAATTTATTTCCTCCGATATATGTCTCTTTTCAGTGAATGAGGCCATTTACATGAATGCTACAATGCACTCAATGTCTTGTTAAATCATAGTTTTTCTTTAAATGGCCTTTAATGCCATGATTAGTAATTGTTCATTTCCATTTCTAGTAGGAATACAAAAGATGTTTTACATTCTTGTTAAAAAGACATTTACTTGTAAAGTTTATACTATTCACATGAAATTTTGTGTTTCACATTTTAAAGAAATTAAGTGGTGGGAAAGAAAGCCAGTGAAGCTACTATTACACATGGTAAAGTAGGAAATATGGTATAGATGGGTCAGTCCTCGATTAGAAATCAGAAGGTCTGTCACTTAGTAGGATGGCCCTTAAAATGTGGTCTCCAGAACAGTTTCAATATTACCTAGGGATTTGTGAGTCCTTGAGCCCCACCCAGCTCTGCTGACCAGCACATTCTTGGAGCTCAGCAAACAATCCCTTCCACGACTCTGATGCCCACCAAGGTGTGGGAAGGACAGATCAAAACTCTTCTCACTTGGGCAAGTCTGTTTCTTTCTCTCACCCTTGCTTCCTTTGTGGGTTTGTCTTTTTGTATGAAAACAGGAGACATATATAAAAGTGCTTTGTAAACTGAAAAGCCTAATTTAGTAGTATTACTGCATAATAAATCAAAATCAATGCTATTGGGGACAGAAGGCCTGGACCTCACTTTCAAATCTGCATCTGACTTTTTTTTTATCCATTTTCCCCAAAGCAGAGACATTCAACCTCAGGACAAGTGGTTTGGGCCATTTATTAATCAGATAAAGGGTTCACGGAAATGACTCAGTGTTTACCAGGGTAAGCAAGAAAATTTGCAAGCCTTGCAGAAAAGGCCCCCCCACCAAATATTGAATGAGTGTTTGCATCCCGTAATTGTACCTCAAAGTACTTGGTCTCTGTTGATAACAAATTGTACACTGAACTTCAGTGTCACCGATAAAATCCAAGAACTAAAGAGCACACCATGAAAATGGCATTTGGTTCTGGTTAGAATTAAGTCTACATTATTATCAAAATTAATAGTTTCTAAATTAATCACTCATGCTCTTATTTTCTTCTCTCTAGCTAAGAAGCCATGGGGGAAAATGCTCTCAGAGTAACAGGTTGTGGAACTGCCGTTGGAACACTGAATAG
Source organism: Graphiurus murinus (assembly GCA_004027655.1). Taxonomy (NCBI): domain Eukaryota; kingdom Metazoa; phylum Chordata; class Mammalia; order Rodentia; family Gliridae; genus Graphiurus; species Graphiurus murinus. Next base: position 269,614 of record PVLC010000170.1, on the reverse strand, counting down.
CCACTAGTTAATTTTTTATTATGACTATAAAATAATCTGGAGATATTTTTTGTGTTCTGGTTGAAGTCTCAAAAGGATATTATGAGAGTATTTGCCTCTATGTACAGAAAGCTAAGAGTTCTAAGATATTTTATTTCTTCTGTTGCATATCATCCAAAGGGCATCTTAATAAATTTTGTGATCATCAGAGTAAAAATATTGTAAATGTTACTTCTATTTGGAACTTGTAGAAAAGTTGGTCATTTATTCACAGCTGGTAATGTTCTTGGAATCAATATCTAAGAGTAGAATTCCATTCCCCATCTCCCAGAATTGTTTTGAGAATTTAATAAGATAATAAGGTATTTGGGGCATGTATAGAATTTAACACAATGGTTGACATATAGTTAGTTCTTACTTAAGAACATCTATATTAATTACCAACAATTAATTCAAAGACTCAGGCTTGCTTTTGTGGACAAAGAAGGACTATTTCCAATTCTACTCACAGTGTAGATTTTCTTGGTAAGTGTGGCTAGATTCATCCAGGGAAATTGTGAATACAGTTTTACAAAAACTATAGATTTTTGGGTCTAGATATCTACCTAGGATATCCACATGAATAGTATTGCAGTCATGGTGTGCTCTGGATCTGGTGTTTGGATTCAAAGAGAACATTTGTGGAACAATCGATCAATCTGTGAGCATATCATTGCACTTGCTGATAAGGAGAGTCAAATGGAGAAATTTTAACTGCCAAAATGAGGGTACTGATAAAGGTATTTTTCACTCCCAATGCTATTTAAATTGGAGGAGATAAGACCCCTGAATTTGACAGTATCTCCTAGGGATCCTAGGCAAATCCAAGTGTTTGCTGGCATTGTGATGTGCCATGGAGACAGTGGGCAGCCTGCTGGAGATTCAGCAACACAGATGGCCTCACCAGTCCTCATTCTCCATTGAGTTCTTTATTTACGCATCATAGTCTTCACTATAGGGAAGATATTTTTATCCTGATTTTACAGTTGAGAATAGTGAGGTTCAGAAAGGTGAAGTCACTTGTTAAGGATCACAGTGAAAGTTCTTGTTGAGACTGTGTACATGCTTGCCCTCTCTCTTGACAGGGAAACTCTATAGGGCAGGCACCATGACTTATTCCTCTCTTCTTATTTCCAGTGCCTGACAAACAAAAACGAGATGTGTAATAAATATTTTGAAAAAATGCATAAATGAATGGATAAATGAATCCAGTTGTTTATTGAAAGGTAAGAACATGAAGGGAACCAACCCTGGTAGCTCATCCCCAGTTCCTCCATTAACTCAATGGCATAAGAACCATTTGCAGTCAAAGCTGGTCCAAGATTGTAAAGATTGTATACAGACTTTTTGCATACTTTGTAATTTACTTTACCCAGGAGGCATTATATTTCTTGAAATATCTGCAACTATTAAAGCCCTAGCTTAGATATTCCTTTAAGCAATGCCTTACATTTATGAATTTAAGCAAAGCAAAGTATGGAAAACTGCATTTCTGTGATTTAAATGTCACATTCATGATGATCTAGTCCTAGGATTGGATAGTCACATGCCTCAGCTTGCCAAAAAGTCCCAGTGTTTCTGTGCTATCCTATGGTAATTATTAGTAGTTCCTCTTTTATTTTTAAAAGTATTCTGTTTTGTTCAATTAAAGATAAACTGGCATGGATATAACTTGTCAGATTTCCTGGGTCCCACCAGGCACAAAGGAAAGAAATACAGCTACATTATTACAAGTGTGTGAGCTTTGGGATCTAACAGCCTGGATTTTAATACTGTCCCTTTCATTCACTAACTGCATAATCTTGGCCAAATTATTTAATCTTCTCAAATGTTATTAGTAATTACTATAATTAAAACAGAGCTAATAATAGTGTCTACTGCAATGGTCATTGTGATAATTTAATAAGACACTACATAAGGAAGAGAAGCAGAGGCCAGGGGTGCAATCATCACTCAACCAATAGTACCAATATTAGTTATTACTATTATTCCCTCCTCATTTTTGTCTCACTGAGTAGCAGTACAGCAACGAATAAATGCCCTTTGCTATATCTGGTTCCAGCCTAGAACAAAGGCTATGGTAACTACACCAGTGATAAGGAATTATGACATGCCAACTATATAATTTTTCAGAGAATAAAATCACTATTCAATGTCTGTCTCCCCCTCCAGTTCGCTACATATTCCTAGAGGATAGGAACTATCACCTGACTTTTTTTTTTTAATCATTTTTAAAAACTGTGTTTTAGGACCTAGCCCAACATATGGATGTAGCAGACATCAAATAAATATTAGTTAAAAGGTTAAATAAATTGGGCCAAGGGAATGGCACCGTTCACACGTGTGCTTGTGTGCACATGCACAGAGTCACCATTCTTGACCTTTCACCTCCAAGTCAGCACCACTCTTCATGATATGAAGAGATAGGCAATCGATCTTGCCAGCTTAATCCAAACTTGGCCCTTGGCCCTATTGTTGGTTGATGATACTCGACATGGTGGCACAACCCTGAAGAAATTTGCCACATCATCAAATTATCAGCTGAGGAATCCGCATAGCAATAGAGGCCTGGGGAAAAGGAAGGCAGGGAAATTCAAATGTCACAGCAGAGGTATTTCTTGTCTAGGATACACAGAGTTAATTTATAAAATCATTTATATGGAGCACCCACTAAGGGGTGGGCTCTGTACTCTACTGAGGGGATACAGATCTGAATAGGACAAGGTCCTTGGTGAAAAGTGAGTTCAAGAGACAGAAAAACAACATGTTCCTGGGAGAGCATTTCATCTCAAAGTCTCTGCAACTATGAAAACATAAACTTTTATACATAACATCATAAGGTAGGCCTTCAATTTATTAATTAATAAAGGCCAGTACATACAGAATAGGACCACTGAGGAGGGATGACTAATTCTGTTTGTAAGCATTTGGACAGGTTCAGAGAGGAGGAGATGACATTTGAATAGGGTTTGAAGAGCAAGTAAGGAGAATAACTAAGCAGAAAGGACATATGCACACTTGGAGACACAGTGTATGAAGTAGTCAAAAACTTTCAGAAGGTAAGAATGTTTGAATCATCATAGGCAGGTTGAGAAAGAGAAAGGAGACTCCAGAACCTTAATATATCAGTTGTTTGAATTAAGGGACATTATTTCATTTCCCTGTGCCTTACTTTTCTCATCAATAAAATGGGAATGATAAAAATACCAATTTCACGGGTCATTTTTGAGAATTAGATAAGAGAAATGGCAGCTATTCCCATATTATTACTATAATGATGGTGATTATTAAATATTGATTATTATTTCAACAATAATAGCAGTAATTGCCATAATAATTACTATAACAATTATTTCTAATGCCATATTATTAGTACAATATAATTATTACTATTTACTTGCCTTTTAGAAGAAACCCAGATTTGACAATGATAATTGAATGTTCATAAATTGACAGAACAGACAATGATATCTCAGTATAAATATTTTACATCAAAAGCCTCAGCTAACATAAATGCTTTAGCTGATTAAATATTTTCCACTGTGGTTGAAATCAAGAACTTCTGAAGATCCCAGTCTGGTAAAAAAAAATAAAGTGAAAGGTGGTAGAGACATAGACTTATTAAATTCTACCATCAAATAATTTCCAAGATGCCCTGTCTCTTTAGAGTAGATGTTTAAACCCAGGGTAAAAAGTATATCACAAATAAAGAAAATGGTCTATGTTGTCTTTTATCATATTTAAGCAGAGATCAGAACCAATTAATCTTCAAAGAAGTGAAAATAATCTGTTCCTGAACTTAATTATGCAAATAAAAGCTTAATTCTCATTTCAAAAAAGACTAGAGATGATTCTTTGCCAAAGAGAGAAGGCAAATTAATCAGAGGATTGAGGAATGGACTTGGCCCTGGTGAGCAGGCGTATAGAAGCTGTCCCTCTCTTGTGACTTTGGCATGCAGCAGTAATGTCTTACGAAGAACAGTGTTCAAAGGAATGTGGTATGCCTGGAGTTCCCATGAAATCCAGGAACATAAAAATGCATCAAGATGGAATGTCTTTATTCTGTATGACTTATTTAACATCTGGCCAGGGAAGGACAGATGGACTGGTTCAGCATGCAGGGAGGAGAAAGAGCTTTGTTATCAGTCTTAGGAGGCCAACACCAGCAGGCTGTCTCCAAAGGCCATCCTGTCATTGCCCCAGTAGATGATCCAGCAATCTGATTCTCCACTCATCCACTCTCAGGAATTTCTTATGTGTAACATCTGATCCAATGACCCTGACATTCAAAAATTACTATTCCCAAAGACTTAGAATTTGAACAAGACTAAATAAAAATATGAGCCTATGCTCTATTTTGTAAATTTTATATCAATATTACTATATTTTATTGCTCAAGTCATTTGTATGCAAACTCAGCAAGGCAAATAACATAGGCACTTCAACTTCTATAGGGAAATTTAGATGGAAATCATTTCACCCAGCAGAGATGGAATGGATTTCTATACTTTTGACACAACATAAGAACTTTGGGCCAAAAGTGTAGTTTCAAAGTAAAGTGGAGAAATGAGGACATATAGAAAATGTTAGAGCTGAACAAACCATGAAGATGGGGGATTCTGATTTTCTTCTATCTAAAAAAAAAATCACTTCATCCTTTACTTCAGTTTGGATGTGTAGATACAGGCTCATATCTGCTCAAGTTGGCCCTGGCATTTTATTTTCTTTTAAAATTCTATGAAAGAACAATACAAACAGAGCTTATGCAGTCATAGAAAACAAGTGGTGATTAGAAGGGAGGAAGAACTGAAGCTACAGCTTGAAATGCTTTGAACTCTCAAAGGGATGATCTGGGGAGGCGGAGGGCACTGTGCCTTTCCATTGTGCTGGCGCTTCTCTCTGTCTCTTTCCATCTGGACTGCTATACATTAAAAAGGAAAAGACCATGATTAGTGGTAGGGTTCATGGACTATGCATTTCAGAGTTCATAAGAGCAGAGCCAGCATCCCTGACATGAAGGGCAATAGGCTTTGTTACATTCATTAGGGCATTTTTGTTTCCTTTTGTCACCTAGATGGGCAATATAGGGTAAATATTCAGTCATTATTTTATTCCCTTATTCATTTATTCAACAAATATTTACTGGTCATGTACTCTGTACCGAGCACTGTGCAACTTTTGGGAATTCTGGAGTAAACCAGACAGAAATAAAACAGGGAGGGGGCAATGGAGTGTTGTCAGAGAGCTACCACCTTGAATAGAAGTGATCAATAGTGTGTTGTTTGAATCAAAACCTGAAAGGGATAGGAGAGCTAGCTCTATGAGGATGCAGGGTGAGATTTCCAGGCAGGGGAAAAGCAAATGTTAAAGCTCTGAGTTAGACACTTGCCTAGTTGGTTGAGGGATAGCAAAGTCCAGGGCAGGGGAAGTGAAGTCTAAGGAGAGTCAGAGTCTGTGACAGGCCAGATCATGAAGGGTTTGGTAGAGCAATATAAGGACTCCGATAGAGTATTGGGAATTTCATTATTGGAAGATGTGGGCAGAGGATTGAGATGAGCTGCCTGCCTGCTAGCAAGTCCAGCCTGCTTTCTGTGTGAGAATACAGTGCAGAGGAACAAGGGCAGAAGCAGAGAGACTAGGTTGTGATAGGGAGGCTGCATTGATATTCAGAACAAGAAATGATGGTGGTTTGGATTGGGGTATTAACAGTAAAATCGTGGAAAGTGGTTAAATTCTGGATACATTTAATTAAAACTATGTTTGCAGGATCTTCTATGGACACTGATTAAGTCAAGGGCAACTAGTGGGATTTTCAGGGACCTTGTTATGGTCTGTGCGAGCTTTACACCTGCCCTGAAATGCTAGTGACCCACTACCCATCCTAGACTGAGGAGGTTATCTCAGAAAAGTTCAACCAGTTGGCAAATATTTGCAGACAAGTAATTCCTAGCAAGCAGTGCAGAAGGCTTCAATGTTGCTCAGAGCCTCAAATTGCCTGCATCAGAAAGCAGGCTCCCATCTTCGACAGGTGGCAGGAAGTTGGTTCCCCAGATAATCCTAGGCTGTGGGGTGGCCCCAGGCACAGCTATCCTTGCATTGGGTCAGGGAGATATTTAATTTGAAGAATTAGGCAAATACCTGAGATAAACAACTTAAAGGAAGAAAGATTTATTTTGGCTCATGGTTTCAGAGATTTAAGTCCTCTTGGCCCCATTGTTGTGGGATGATGATGAGACAGGACATAATGGTGGAAAAGGTATGGTGGAATGAAGCTGCTCATCTCATAGCTACCAGGAAGCAGAGAGGAAGGGACCCAGGACAAGATATAATCCCCAAAGGCATGTCCCTAAGGACACATTCCCTTTAATAGATTCCACCTCCCAACACTCCATTCAGGTATGAACCGCTCAATGGCTTAACCTGTTGATGAGATCAGAGCCCTAATGATCCAATCCCTTCCTTCAATCCCCATCTCTGAACATTTCTGCCCTGGGGGCCAAGCCTTCAACACATGAGTCTTTGAGGAACACTTTATATCCAAACCATAGCATATCTTCATTTCCCATTCAAAGGATAATTCAAGAAACTCAAGAAATGAAAAGATAAGTTCTATGCTTGATGCTGTGGAACTATGTTTCCCAATGTGGTAGCCTTTAGCTACATGTGGCTACTGAGCACTTGAAAAATGGCTAGTGACTTGGTCAACATTCTTACTGCTATAAGCCAAAAAACCTAAACCCACAATTTAGAGGAAGGAAGACTTATTTGCTCACAATTTCTTGGAGATTCTGCGTTCAGTCTATGTGAGGCTACAGTCTACGAGTTTCAGGGCATGGTGTTGGGAAGCAGAAAAAGGGAGAGCACACAAGGTCTGCTCCTCACATCATGGAGACCAGAAGCAGAAAGGCAGCAAGCAAGGGGATTCAAAGACACAAGCACAATCCCTAAGGCCACACCCCCAGGGAGCCACCTTCCCTAACCATACCCCACTAGCCTAGGTCACCACCCAGTAAGTCCATTACAATGAATTTATCTACTGATGGGTTTACGGCCCTCATGACTCAACTACATCAACTCCAAACACCAATCAATGAGCTCTTCAGGGGACATTCTATATTTAACTATAGCTGCTAGTCTAAACTAAAATGTATTGAAAGTATAAGCTACATATGGAGATTTCAAAGACTTTAGTAAGAACATAAACTATCACTAATAAATCTTCTATTGATTATATGCTGAAATGATAGTATATTGGATAAACATTAAACTCTAAAATATATGGCTTAAAATTAATTTCACCTGTTTCTTTTTAAATTTTAAAAGGCAGATATGAAGAAATGTAAAATTATACACATGGTTCACACTTTAAGCTCACAATACACTTCTACCGAGTGAAACTTTCTGTGGAGTGTGCAAAACTCTTCCATAAGCATTGAGTCATGTACTACTTTAAGGTAAGTGTCAGTGTATCCCTTCTTACCCTGAAGAAGTTCAGCTCTGGACAATACTTCCAAAAGGAAACCCAATCACTGGTTGAAACTCATACTCTGTCAGCCATGGTAAGTAAAGAGCAGAAGTCAAGAGAATGAATCAAATATTCACAATCTAGTAGTTAAATTGTTCTGTATGTGATCTAACCCAAACATGGGGTGTTTTGTGGAAACAGTTTTCAAGACTGTGGCTCTTCTCCCAGGTGTAACTTTTGGCCTTTAGAAGTCTATTCCCTCTTCATAGTACATCTGCATGGTCTACTAAAAATTGTGTGCTTGGGCTGCACATCAAGGCTTTCCCAAGAGGGAGTGGAACCCTCTCTTGAAGGTGGCTCTGCTCATAAGAGAACTGTCTCTAGGTCTTTGGCTATTGGATTCTCAGCCATCCTGATCCCCAAATCTTGGATAGCTTTATAGAATTACTCAGGGCTCCAAAAGGTACTTTTATATCTAGCAAGCTGTTTTGGGTTTTCCTTAGGGCCTTGCTAAAAAGCAGGAAAGGGGGTAGAGAAACTAAAATGCACTAAGTTCCTATGCTGAGCTGTGAGTTTCTAGTAAGTGGTAGGTTTGTGTTGACAGCAGACTGATGAGATGTGGATCAGAAAACTCGTTAACATCAACAAGGAGTTGGAGAAGAACAGATGGGGCCTGGACATCACACAGTCCATTGGCACAGATAGCCTCCAATTGCCCTGCACACACCTGGGTAAAATTACTATACACATCTCATAGCCATGAACTGACCTTGCTATCAGGATTCTCGCAACTGTTTTGGGCACTTTGGTATCTGGAAATCAAGAGAATAACACTGATTGGCACTTAGAGGGACCTGAGACTTAAGTCAAAGGGCCATGTTTATTTATAGTTATATCCAGCATAAGAATATGCAGTTGGTTCTTTACTGACTTTTATACCCACATATCTTAACTCATTGTCAAGTAGCATTATTTTAAAATGTTTGGGATGTTGACACACAGATAGATGTAGATAGGTATTTGGAATCAGAGTGGGAGTATGGGTAAAATAGAAGTTCATCTGTGAACTAAACTTGAAAGGCTCAAGAAAAAAATTCGCTTCTCCTCTAAATGTTTTCCCTGTACAAATTTAACAGTGATTTGGATTTTACTATACTTCCATTTTCTGTTTTACTTTTTGATGGTGTTGTTCCCATTCCAAAAACACTTTTGAGAAAGTCTATAGATTGAAGTAATTCACTGTTAAGTAAGCAACAATTGAGATCTAAAAAACACACATTTTAGTAGGCTCAGAGAAAATGAAGCTATGACCGAACCCAAAACCAGGAACTCCAACTTGGAATATAATTCAAGACTCATAGGAGATCCTAAAAAATTAAAAAATAAATGTTGAAAATAAGATCACCTATGATCTCAATTTAGGAAGTAGAGATCTCATCCCATGGTATCTCAATAGAGGCACCCACATCACCATTAAGGCTGAAGGACTGGTGATATAGCTCATGCTTTCCTAGCATGAGTGAAGCCCTATGTTTGATCCCCAGCACCACAGGGAAGAAAGAAGGAAGGAAGGAAGGAAGGAAGGAAGGAAGGAAGGAAGGAAGGAAGGAAGGAAGGAAGGAAAGAAGGAAGGAAAGATGAGCACAGGGTACCCCTGTAAGCTCAGAAGCACAATGACCCCTATGTAAGAACAGAGAAAGTAACATCTAGAACATAAGAAAAATTACATGAATTTAAACAAAGAAAACATATAAGATGTCAAATATATAAAGAAATCAATGGATACACACACACGTATGTAAATCAAAGAAAGACAAATTCCTTTTACATATATTTCCATACCGTACACCAAGAAATATGGCTCTTATACTGGAAGTACTAGTCCAATTGCCATATAGCAGGCAATTCCAAGGCCCTCTGGGTCAGATGCCAATTTGTGTACAAGGGATCATTTCTATGTTTCCCAATTCCTATTATATAAGCAAAAGTGAGAGAGACCAGCAACATCACTGAAAACTAGAAAATAATGCCATTGCCATGCCAGAAACATTAAGACATTTCTGCCAAGGATGGTGTTGGAGAGACCATGTTGGAGGGAGATACTGTCCATTCTCAATCTTCACCCCAAGAATAACTAGCACCTTAGGGTGTAAGTCAGGGAGGTCTTAGTGCCTTTCTCCAACCCAGAGTTCCTGGGATGGAAATAGTGGAGCTGGAAGCAGCTAATATTTCTAGGCTACCCTCAAAGTTTATGCCCAGTGAAGGCAGTGGCGGTAACTGACTGTGTCATGACAGGGTGACAGCATGTGGGAGAAGTCTGATCAATGTTGCTGAGTGTATCTGTCCAAGGAAACTAGAAGAAAATAAAAGGAAGATCCTGTTAGAACTAACCATCTAGATGTGATTGTTTTGCCCAAAGCAGAAAACAGTGCCAAGACAGCTCACTCCTGGGAAAGCCCAGAACTCTGATATCTTCTGCGTCACTTCTAGAAAGAACCTGAAAAACTTGAATGCCCTCTCATGATTTTAAAACAACAAAAAAAGAAAAAGCAATAAAAAACCTATATTGTAACTTTAGGGACAGATAGCTTAACATAATAAATTTTTTTCTGAAAAAAATTTATAACAACCATACCTAGTAGAGAAATATCAGTTTCAGATCTACTATGGTAGAGACAAGATAAGGTGCCAGTTATAAGAAATATTATCAACATTTTTTTTCAGGAACTTATAATCAATATAATGATCCAAAAATGGAAAGGGAAATTGAATATTAGAAAAGAAGATCAAATTTACTGCCTTTTTCAGAGTATGTGATAGAAAACTGTGGCATTAACTGAAGAGAGAAAGTATTTGATAGATGGTCAAAATGTCATATCCTTTTTAGTTTCCTACATAATAATTATCTTTTTCTCTGAAATAAGACTCCACTAACAAGAATTACAAAACATGAAATAATAGGATAATACCTAAATAAAAATACCATCAAATCGAATGAGGGACATAAAAGGAGACATAAATAAAGAGAATAGGGGATAGGTGTTCAATAATGGAAGCCACATAAAAAGAAGCAAATGACATTAAACACAATTCCTAAGATAATACATGCAGATAAATTAAAAACATTGAAGGCATATAGAATACAGAATGGGCAGTAGAAGAAGGTAGTTATAAGTATCAACTATGGCCAGGTGACCAGTTACAGAAACAAAGATTGTAATAGATATAAGTATTTCTTTCCTATTTTTAAGAATATGTTTGTTCATATCTACACACACACACACACACACACACACACACACACATATATTAAGCAGATATCTCTGTTTTTTCTCCTCCCTTATTCTTTTATCATGTAACATAATATTGGTGGACTTAATATCAGTACTTAAGTGTTGTTAAATCTACATTATAGTATTTAAGTTGTCGAAATGTCACTCAGAAAACTTTGCTACCTATCCAGGGGGAGTAATTAGTGTGTTTTCAGTTTTATGTAGGATAGTTGTAGGCAAGATTTTGATATTGCTATTGTGTTTATTTGGAGATTAAGAATGAGTTAAAGAGACATGATTGGGTTTCAAGCTGAAAAGGAGTGGGTTTGTAGGTGACTCTGGATTGTCTACCTGGCTAGATTAAAAAAAAAATCTAGGATTATGTGACTTTGGGTATATTAATGAGATGATTGACATATGTAACAGCAGATCAAGAGAGAATTCCCACTACGGATAAAGGCAGTGCTGTCCAATAGGCTGGGGGCCTAGGTGAATAGAGGGAGGAAGAAGGAAGAAGTAGAAATAAGGAAGCTCAGGTCTTCCTGAGTGAAGATGTGTCTGTTCTTACCTGGGATATTGGACTCCATTGCTCTTCTAACTGGAGTCTCACCAATTATTCTCCAGAGAATTTCTAGCCCTTTCTATCTTGGACTTGGACTACATCACTGGTCACTTCCATTCTGAGACTCCTGCTCTTGGAGCTCTTGACCCGCTGCTGGTTCTTCCAGTTCTCTGCATGTAGGCAGCCACTTGGGCTCACAGCCAATAAGTGACCTCAAATCTCAGAGACTTTGGACTCTTGGAACTGTTAATACTTTGGGAACTCTTGTAGATTGATGAAACGCATCTTGCATTATGAGACTACCATGAGGTCTTGGGGACCAGGGGAGAAGTATTATGGTTTGGATTCAGAATGGTCCCCTGACATCATATAATACACAAGGCAACCATGTTGGAGGTGGGGCTTGGTTACTGAGGAAGGGTCCTTGGGGTGTGGTCTTGGGGACTATATATAGTATATAGTGCGTGTATATAGTCCTCAAGGCCACGCCCCTAGTGATTAACCTCCAGCTATGTCCCACAACTGAAAACTGCATTAGAAGCCATGAGCTTTGTGTGTGAGTGGGGGCAGTCCATACTCAAACAATAACATCATGCAATCCCCCACCCCTGGTAGTTCTACAAGTGGACTGAGGTAGAAGCAAGTCTGGCTCCACCCCTTTCTCTGCTTCTTTCTCTGAGATGGATCACTTGCTCCTGCATTCACTCCTGCCATGGCCATCCACCATGATAAGATGCAGTTATCACTAGAACTGAGCCCATGCAGGTACCATGCCCTTGAACCTCCAAAACTGTGAGCTACACAAACATTTTCTTTTTATAAAGGCATTTTTGTCTCAAGCATTTCATTAGGGTGACAAAATATTAACTAATAAAGAGGCAGAAGAATCCTGAGTGGGAATGATGGAATTGGGCCTTATTTCCTTACAATAATTGCTCATTGGATATGGACTCCCTGCAGAAGGCTGTGTTCCCTCATGTCGGTTAGCTCTCTATTGCTGTGGCAATCCCTGCAGGGACTGGCAGCTGCAGGGAACCTAAGTGGTTCACTGCATTGTCCCCCATACTTAAAAACTAATCAAATGGTTCAGCCAGAATAAGAACCTGGCCTTTGGACACCCTTCCCCAGGTAAAACACTAGACCTCTAGTTATGGTTTGGGTTTGGAATATTCCTTCAAAGCCTCATGTATTGAAAGAGTGTCCTCTATGCAGGAAGGTTCAGAGGCAGGGTATGGCTGGAGGAGGTAAGTCATGGGGGATTTGGCTTTGAGACTATGCATGTCCCTGGCTGCTTTCTGTCTCACTCTGCTCCCAGCCTCCACCACACCTTCCCACCATGGTGTCTGCCTTAGAGCCGACAACCTACTATGGGCTGAACTCTGAAATTGTGAACCCACATAAACTTTTCCTTCTCCAAGTTGTTCTTACTGGGTATTTTGATCACAGTGATGGAAAGACTGACTAAAACACTTCTGTAAATAGACTACTTAAAGTAGATGTTAGTGAGTGTGCTATTGGGAGTGATGGCTACAGGATACTGCATATCAAAACTGGTGAAAGTGGAGCCGATGCCATGGTATTCCATCTGAATTAGGAACAATTGGGAGGCATTGGTTTATTATTTAATGTCTGTAAGAATTCACGTAGGAATAGAAGGCTTCTGAATTTGGGGGGAATATGTACAAAATCTGATGCATGGCTTTTCATTTGTTAAAGTTATAAATGTACTGTATTTCTCTAATCAAAGTTGTCTTAAAGTTCTGGCTTTCTCCACCCAAACTGCATTCCAATACAAAAGTTATAATCTGGGAAATATCCATTTCACTTACCTTCAGGTAGTATAGCTTATCAGATTTTCCCCTTTGATAATTTTAATTAAATCATCTTTAGTTTAGTGAAAACTTGCTATGGTTTGAACCTGGGATCTTCCCCAAAAGCTCATGTGTTGAAAGCATGGTCCCAAGTGCAGCAAGATTTAGCCATAGGGCTGTTACGCAATGATTATATCTTGAGAGTTCTGACCTCATCAGTGCGTTAATGAAGCAAATGGATTAATCCATTGGTAGCTGAATGGACTATGGAGCAATGGAATCTAGTTGTGGGAAGTAGGTCACTAAGGGTGTGTCCTGGAAGGCCTTATCTTTCCTCCAATTACTTCTTCTTTTTCTCTTTGCTTCCTGGTTTCCATGAGGTGAACATAGTTCCTCTACTATGGCCTTCTGCCATGATGTTCTGCCTCACCTCCAGCTGAAAGTAATGGAACTGGCTAAATAGGAACTGAGAACTCTGAAACCACGCACTAACACAAACTTTTCCTCCTCTAAGTTGTTCCTGTCAGGTATTTAGTCACAGCAATGGAAAGCTAACATAAGCCCCAAACTCCTTTGAATTTCTAAGATTCACTGAATTATCTGAACTATTTCTGCTCATTCTAAATATTTCTTTCTTGGTAGAAATTCAGTTCAAAATGACTTCCCTATAAATATATTTTCTCAGAGAATTAGACAGTTACAATCCCTTGGGTGGGTTTCTGGTGGCAAGTCTTATGGCTGGTGGTAGTGCTGGTGATGTTTTTGGTGCTGGGAGGACATGTGAAGGGTGGGGTGTGGTGTGGTGGTAGAGGGGTGATTTCTGGATGATATCAAGGGATGGTATTGCTCTTGGGTAGAGGTGACGTTGATTGTGGTAATGTTTACAGTATGGAGTGATGGTGTATTTCTCCTGGAGAAATACAGGAGGGATGTTGGTGTGGGGAATTGGTGTTACTGTTAACAGTGATGATGGTAAAAGGATGATGTTGTCAGTGGGGGTGACATTGTTGACAGATGATGCTGTTGTTACCGGTCGTGGTGATGAAGAAGTGATATTGTCATTGGTGGTGGTAGCAAGATATTGTTGTGATGGTAGTGGATAATGTGTTCCTGATGGTGGTGACGGTGATGGTGGAGGACAGTAATGTTGCTGGTGGTACTAGTGAGGGGTTCTCATATTAAGTCACACTTCCACCTATCTATCAAGAAGTAGCTAAATATGAATTAGATATGTTTGCATCCTATCTTGCTCCTTAAAAATCTGAACCAGAATCAGATTGGATGAAATTATTTTCTGGGATACTCATTCAAAATTTTTTTCCCAGGAAACTATTTCTTTCTCATATGAACACAAGTGAGAAAACATTTTCTTGTACTTCCTGAGAGATGGGAGTCATCATTCTCCCTCTTGCCTCAATTTTCCATTTAACTACTGCTGCAGCTCACCCCCTCAGCCAGCCTGACTGTCTCCTCCCTTGACTTCACAAGCCAGCTCACTCTCCACTTTGCTTTCATTTATACTTTTCCCTCTCTCTTGGGTCAACCCATCCCTTGCCATTCTTTTGCAATCCAATCTCTCAAAATTCAGCTCAAACGTAGAGTCCTCTATGTGGTTAATCTTGTACCTTTGTAGAATTCTTCTTTCTCTTGCTATAAATAACCAGACAGCAAAACCATGTATCTGGACTGTTCTTCAGTGGAACCATATGAGTTCATCTGAACTCCCCAGCAAGATTTTGACCTCTGTATGGAGATTGCCCCTGTCTGGTTCTTTCTTTGCATTCTTCATAGTGTCTGGCACTTAGCAGATACTTAATGGAGCACCATACTTGACTACAAACCACACACACACAAAAAACCACCAAAGTGAGATTTCTACTCTGCTCCTAATCCATTGCATGAACTTAGATCTCTACTTACATCTCTGGCCCCCAGTTTCATTCATCAATAAAGTACATTATTGAGCTAACACTGTTTTCCGTATGAATGATATACAAGTTCCTTTAATATGTTAAAACAATATTATTCAATGAATTGAAAGCATAAATTATTCACCATTTGTTATTCCAGGTTAAAAAATAACTTCAGAGTTCGCGCACGCGCGCATGTGTGTGTGTGTGTGTGTGTGTGTATGCGTGTGCATGTATGTTATTTGGGGATGGAAACAAGGGTCATTCTGTCACTGAGCTACACATCCAGCCCTTTTTATCTTTTATTTTGAAGCAGGGTCTTGCTAGGTTGCCCATGCT
Source organism: Graphiurus murinus (assembly GCA_004027655.1). Lineage (NCBI taxonomy): Eukaryota > Metazoa > Chordata > Mammalia > Rodentia > Gliridae > Graphiurus > Graphiurus murinus. The sequence continues at coordinate 254,237 of PVLC010000170.1, read as the reverse complement.
GGCCTCAAACTTGCAGTTCTCCTGTCTCAGCCTCCCAAATACTGGGACGACAGTGTGTGTCACTGTGCCAAAGTAACTTCAGAGTTCTTGTTCCAGTTGTTTCAAATGGTGGCTTGAGCATAGCTAGACTGACTCTCCTTTGGAGGAGACAGAATTACTCCCATTTTGCTCTAAGCTCATAGGAAATTATATTAATATTTCCAATAATCAATAAGCACAGCTGACTTCAAAAACAAGTGCAAAGGGGGGATTTCTATCACCCCCCTAAAAAAAAGAAGAAGAAAAGAAAACAAAACTCAGAAGTGAATATGGCCTGACTTTGAGGTCCAGAAAGGGCCGGGAGTGAAGCTAAGCCACATTGAAGCAGTTTGAATATTGAATTTGAATTTGTGAAGCTTTATTTGTATTAGCCTATTTTTTTTAAAAGATACAATACAACCATATGTATAATTTCAAATAAAATGTAATTATGGGGTTAAAAAAAGGAGACGAAGAAAATGTGCTCAAAACTTTTTGCAGTGATACAACTATGAAAATAATTGTTTTCTTCCGTATCCTTTTCTGTACTTTTCAAGTGAAAACACAGACAAATAGCTAACACTCCCACCACCTCATCTCATTGCTTTGCAGGTCTATCTTTTTGCCCTGAAATAATCAGCAAAGTATGAGCATTCTGAGCTTTGAGCCTAACCTCCAGGTGGCTGAAATACTAAAACTAAAGTGTTGGGGGGGGGGTGAGTGAATCTAAAGCAGAACGAGGGCCTTTTCCTGCTTATCACTGGAGTTGTCCTTGGGATCATCAGGTAGGACCATATATACGGCTCCTCTGCTCCTTCCTCCAGTCTTCTTACATGACAAAACAAACATTTTATCATAAAAAGCCAAAAACTCACTGCTTTCTGTTTTTGAATTATTTCATAGTTTTGAGACCTTGTGTCAGGGAAAGAGATGAATGGAAGTGAAGCTGATCTAATCTAGTCTAAATATTCAGAGCTCGGGTAAGGAATCCTCAGCAGTAGAATGCCAACCTATGTCTTTTAATTGCCTCGGCTCTGGATAGATTGGCTCTTACCCCTTTGAATTCCTTTGTTGCATAGGAGTTAAAATTCATGAGCGTCCCATGCCTGGGAATACTTACTCTAGTGCTGCTATTTTTCAGAGCCAAGCTGGCCAACACCTCAAAGAGTCGGAGGTCTGTTGGGCCATCTGTTACATAATAGTCAACAATCTCGAAAATCTAGGGGACCAGGGATGAGGGAGCGAAGATGATGAGGCATTTAAACAGAACAGATTGCTGCCTTGCTTACAGGGATAAAAAAGGGAGAGATAATATGCTTTGATTGAAGCAGAGACAAGCTTTATTAGCATAGGGAACAAAACAAACTTAAAAAAATGCTGACAGTCTAAAGAGGCTTGGCGACAAACCCCATGTTGAATTGTAGGTCACAGGGGCCCCAAATGTGATGCACACACAAATGACACTCAATGTATGCCACACACACACACACACACACACACACACACACACACACACCAGTGACAAACAAGAGATACCACTGAAAAATTAGTGTTGGATTCAAAACATAAGCCTGTACTTGAATTTCAAATCTTGGAGTTCCTGGGAAAGGTACTTTGCCTTAACAAACTCCTTTGTTATGGGTTGAGAGGACTCGGGGTCTCCTCTGTTTTAACCAAACATGAGCCTTCTTATTTGGCAGACTCTGAAGTTCCCTGATTTAGCTGCCTGCAAATTTTAATCTTTATTAGGCTCAAGCCAGGTTTTAGCAGTGACCCAAAGCATCAGGAGAGAATTAACACTGAAATTTTCTAAAAACCTTAGACATTTTAAAATTTCTAATTGAGTAGTCCTTTAATTTCCATTTTCCTTTCACATGGCATTGTTTCCAAATATGAAACTTAAAGTAGAAATGAAAGAAATAGCATAAAGAATGTGATTATCAAGCTTGAGTAACTGGCTTTGCTGTTATTTTGTTGATGTAATTTCCTTATCGCTGTTATTTTAAGTAAATTAAAATTAATGGGACTAGTGAAAATCAGTTTGGTATAAAATTTGCCCAAAGTAGATCTCACCATCACTTTCTCTGAGATAAACAATATGAATTCATAATTTCTTCTCACTATTCAAATGTTTTTTTTTCTCCCGACAGATAATCACTTCAAAGCAAAATAAAACCAAAAACAATTTTAAACTTCAGCTATTTCAAGGGAGTAATTTGGAATGCTTTTGGCAAATTTTATTTTAGTCAAGGAAGTTGTATGTAGTTGATCTTTCTTGCATACCTTCCCTGGATCTCAATGTCTAAACATAGAGGATTTATTTTTCATTGAAGATCTGGCTGCAAATTTAAGATGTGTATGTCATAAAGAGAAAGAGAGAACTTTTATTTCTGAAAGCATCATTTTTTTACTACTTTGAACCAAACTATGAAATGACAGTTTGATTCAATGATGGAAGAAATCAGAAAGGAAAGCAGAATGCAGAGGATAGCAGTTGATGTGCAAGTACACTAAAAAGCTTCATGTGCATTTGTCTGTGTCTCAGAAAAAGCTAAACCCACGTGCTCAGGGCATTTTATATCTGAGTCAACAGGTACAGTAAATGCCTTTTTAAGTAATAATTAGAAGTAAAAATATATACATTTATTCCAAATCCACCTAGTGCATTCAAGTCAAGTTTTTAAGCACAAGGCATTGAATTTCAAATGAAAACATACGCAATTGTATTTACTATACAAAACTGCACCGTGGGGAAGCTTCACAGCTCAGAACTCCAAAACACAGAAGGAGCAAGTTTCCAGGCTCCCGTTGGTACAAAAATATCTGTCTAAGAGCCTCACACTTTCCAAGGAAACATGACAAACAATAAGTTACTGTCTACAAACTTTCAACCTGGGGTATAAAAAGGAGGAAAACATGTGAAAGTATTTGAACAACTTTCTGTCTTTGAACAAGTAAGTGCAGACTAGTAAACTAGTAGATGCTATGGTGTGTTCTTTTTCAGGCCGGCAATGGGGTTTTCAATGCCCTGTTCTATGAAAGGAGACATTGGACTTTAGTACTCACCCAGTGGCTAATTTGAGGAACCTAGAATTGGAAAATTATTAGGTAGATTTAGACACAATTTGTAAAAGCAAAACAAGTCAGGAGGCCAGGCTCTCTGACTGTTGGTCTCCTTTGGCCAGCATCCCTGGCCTTTGTCACCCTCTGTTTGTTCAGGTCCCATCCCAGTCCTGAGGAGGCAGTGGGTACCAGAAACCCAGGACATTAGGTACCAGTCAGACCCAAGAACCCGGGGAAGCTGCTCTGTGTTGAGTGGTGGAGAGCTGCCCCCTCTCCAATTGTCAGATTGTTTCTGCAGACTATAAGTACACTTTTAAAACCCTCACTGGTTTATATGAGAGGAATTAAAATGGACCCCATATTTCATAACTAGTATCTCCAAAGGCCTAGACTTCCAAACAATGTCTACAAAGTCTTTCTCTCATAAGAGAAAAGGACTTTCAAGTATTTGATGAGATCGCAAGAATGTTTACGGAAATTTTATGTACTTAAAGTCAGTGGAACACAAACCAACCAAACACTGGTTAAGAGCCAGACTGCCTAAGCTATGAATCCCAGGTCAGCCATTGTATACACTAAACTAGTTTTTTGTTGTTGTTGTTTTGTTTTTAATTCTCTAGTCTCAGCTTTACCATCTGTAAAATGGGGAACATGATAGTTTATTAATCATTATCATTATTATCGTAGGGTTATTGTGAGGGTAAAATAACATAATACAGACAGTCTCTACCACAGTGCTGTACAGATATTAAGTGCTTAATAACTGTCCAAGAATTTAATAGCTGCTGTGTTCATCATCGTTATTATCTTCTGAGTCAGAAACAAACAAACAAACAAACCTTGAGAGATGCATATTTATTGGAGGACTCCTGGCTAAAAAGCCTTGGACATGTACTTTTGGAGTTTAGTTTGAAATGCTTTTTAAGTAAGTTACGTTTGCTTCATGCTGTAAATAGAAAACAAGAAATCAGGGAAGATGAGAAGGAGAAAAGAAGGTCAAGGAGAGCATTTGTAGGCAACTGGGCTCAGAATACGAAGCCAAGATTTCTCTCCAGAGATTTGTGGTTATTTGCAGTCACCTTAGCAAGGCTGGGGAAAGCCCCATGGTATTTTCCACCCTTAAGCCATATTCAAAGGACACAAGGTAAGTCCCTCAATGAAAAATGAGATGCCATAGAGGTAGAGACTACCAGTTCCTGATTTTGTAGGGGGCTAGGCATGGTAGATACTGATATCAGCTTTCTCCCATCCCTGCAAGGCAATAAGAAACGTCTTCCAAAATGCATTTATTGCACTTGAGGGCTACATTTTAACATACACTTTATTTCATGATGCTAAAGAGAAACTTTTAAAGGCATCATTTAGCACTAAGAGGTAAAGGGAAAATTACTTAGCATTCATATATTTTTTTTAAAACTCGCATTATCTATTTGTATGTAGTTGTAGTTCTTCACTGTGGGCACCAGAAACTGACCTGGACAACGTAAGCAGAAGGGTGTTTTTCAGAAGGACTTAGAATAAGTAAGAACCATGGGGGCTGTGTAGGGCTAAACTGTAGAAAGCAAGAAAGCACACTTTCTCTGGTTACAATGTATGACTGACAACCATTCCTTCAAGAATAAAAAAATCCCAGGACAGCAATCTGATTGGCTGAAGCTGTCACATGATCTCCCCCTGGCCATACTGGAGCTATGATGGGGTAGTGTTCTCTTTAGTGGGCACCATCTTTTCCTACAGCTGCACATCCAGGGTGATTAGCCTGGAAAGCAATCCAGATCCTTTGAGGCTTAATATTGGATATTAAATAATCAAAACAATTTTTTCTGTACTGCACATTTTAAAATGTTCCAAACAATTTAGAATGAAACTCTGTTACTCCTAATCATGGTTACCATCTGTAGCACATTAAATATATTTCTATTCTTATTACTCAAAGGTAATTCTTAGATTTATGACCTTTCTAGTTCCAATTCAGTAAGCTGTGGCTCTTCATCAATTTCAGAGAACACTTTTGAGAAAGGGGCCATTGAAAGAGATGTTATAGCCCAGGTTCACCTCTACTGCTTTGGATTAAAATTATGGTGTTGTTTGTAATTGTGAAAAATCAGAAACCACAAAACATTCAGCAAATATTTCTGAATCAGCTGATTTAGCTACAACACAACCATATAATGAAATACTTTGCAGTCATTGAAAAATGCTATGGAAATGTGTCTGTTAACTTTTTAAGATATTTATAATATGTTGTTGAAAAACAATAGCAACAGACAGGTCACAAAAGTCTATGAAGTATGGTGATCTTCTGACTTAAGAAATGGCAATTACAGTTTGTGTAGATTAACACATACACATATATAGAGAGAAGAAGAGAGAAAAACAATCTGGGATGTTATACACCGAAATGCTAGTAGTGACCTAGTGGGATTACAGATAACTTTCATGTTTTCTGCTTGATTGAATCCACAGCCCCATGCACTGAGGTATATCCCTAGCCCCTGATTTTTTTGTCTTTATGTATTAAATATATAATCAAAGAATACTAAAAGTTATTTATAATTTTTTATGTTAAGAAAATATAAACTGGCCAGGCATGGTGGCACACCCTTGTAATCCCAGTACTTGGGAGGCCGAGACCAGAGGATTTGAGTTCCAGGCCAGCATCAGCTTAGTGAGGCTCTCTGCAACTTAGTGAGACCTTGTTTCAAAATAAAAAATAAAAAATAGGATTAGGGGTGTAGCTCGGAGGTAGAATGCCCCTGGGTTCAATCCCAAGTACCAAAAAAAAGAAAAGAATATATAAACTGAAGTTGGGTATACTGGTACATGCCTATAAACCCAGAACCTGGGAGACTGAAACAGAAGAATCACAAGTTCAAGACAAGCCTTGGCTATTTAGCAAGACACTCTGCAATTTAGCGAGACCTTGTTTCAAAACAACAACAACAAAAAAAACCCAAAGGGCTTGGTGTGTAACTTGAAGGTAGAATTCCCCTGGGTTCAGTCCCCAGTTATAGAGAAAATATGAACTAATACAACTGAACACACAGAAGCAAGAGCAATGCCACATTTTATTTCAGAAATGTATTTTGTGTAAATTGTACTTAAGGAACAATATATTTTTACATAGTTGAAAACATCCTTATATGTTTATGAGACAGAGAAGACTGTTGTTCCTTATGTCTTTGTTCACATTGTGAGGCCCAGGCATTTTTTTTCCCCAAACATTATTTACCAATCATGGTTAATTTTTACTATGAGGTAGGGAGGGACAGTGAGCTTCATTTGGCCTTTGCTAGAAGATGGTGAGAAAATTCATGCACTTTTCAAATTAATAGAAAGTCCATTAAGGCAACCAGAATGCCTCAGCCCAATGCCATTGGGCAGGGCCTCAATGTTAACTCAATAAATAGATAAAGTAGCAAGCAAAATGGTCCATGCTCTTACTTCTAGAGGGGCATAGTTGGCTCATGGAGCATACTCCAGAAAGCCTGTACAGATAAAAAATATGTAATCACCTAAGGCAATACAGGATGAAGTTTTTACACAATTTTATTTAAACTAAATCTTCCTGGTACTTTCTGCAAACAGGGAGGCCCATGAAGGATGCAGGGAAGCAAGCCTTGATGTGTTTCCTCTGCTGTGGTCTAAATCAAGCCTCAAAGGAAGAAAACAATTCTGCCTACTTCTTTTCCCTTTACTTTTGCTTCTAGCTTTCATTTTTCTAAATGGTTATTTTCTAATTCACGAGAACTTTCAGGTCAATGTGATAAAAAGACACTGTGTAAAATGAAAAACTAGCATTATGCCAAATTAAAGTTTGGACCTTTACAATGAATGGACCATTTTTCTATACAGAATTCCACAGCCATGACCCAGGGGCAGTGCAGAGGCTAGTTTTTTTTTCTTTCTAATGAAACTTTCTCCTTTTTTTTTTTTTTCTGCCAGTCGTCTTTGTGTCTCAGCATTGAATGGGACCCACCGGTGGACCCTGCGAGTGCCGCCCCTTTTCTGTAGTGCTCAACAGTGGCTACTGCAAAGTGGGCTCCGCAGTGCTGAGAGAGTGCAAGGCTGTGTTTGCCTGGAATGTCGGTAGGGAACACATCCCTGTGTTTGGGTCCCTGCCCCCCTTTTCTATGTTGGCTTTGAAAAGCCTTGTTCAACCATCAGAAGACAGAAGAACAAAATGCCCAGCAAAATGGAGGAGAAGCTTGCATAGACACTCTGTTTAATCAGGGCTCATGGACCAGTAGCCAAAATAGCCTGGCCAACTCTGTGGTTTGACTTCTTAAAGCAGAAACCACAGCACAAAGCTCATGGGGGACAATGAGAGAAATAAATGTTGGTAGCATCCTCTTCCCTTTTTATTAGTTTTACAAAAGAGAATGATTGAATAGTAAAAGAATATACACAGATGGTAGAATCATTTCTTTTTCTGTGTATCACTGATGGGTGATGATAACAAAGATGGAAAAAAAATGAATTTGCTCTATTCAATAGAAGCAAACAATGCAGATTTGTGTTATTGGATTCTCACAGTAGGGGTCCAGGAGTATACTCAAGTTTATGTGTGCGTGTTAGAAGTCCAATTATTTTAAGCTCTTAAAATTAAAGGGCATCTCTAATTAATAAAGGCTGTTATTATATTTATCACTCTGTGGCTGTATCAAGAGTCAAGCCCTTTGATTTCATTGTTACCCATCTCAGACCAAAGTATGTGTTGCTGTAATCCTAGCCACTAGTAAAGTTCTAGCTACGTCTTTAAAGGCCTAAGTTACAACCTTAATTTGTTATGGAATTGTTTGGTCCATATGCTAACAGAAACACCTATTTGGAAATACGCTGCAAATCTCACTTTATTTACACTTCACGCTCTTTTTTGCCCAAATTACTTCTTAATTTACTATCCTTGTTGGAAATGTTAAAGCATTTTTGAAGGCTATAATAGAGGGTACCTTTTCTTTTGGTGGTTATATTTACACCATTTAAATTTCTTCCTTTATTCTTATATATTGTTCCCTGACTTTATGGAACATGAAGCAAGCAGATAATGAGGCATATCCCAACTATTTAGATTTACTAGCAGCTATAAATAGTAGTGCCAATATTTCCTTTTTGATACTGGGGATTGAACTCAGGGGCATTTCACCTCTGAGCTATACATTTAGCCATTTATTTTATTTTTAAAAATTTGAAACAAGGGGTCTTGCTGCTAAGGGCCTCCCTAAGTGGTTGAAGCTGGTCTCAAACCTGTGATCTTCCTGCCTCAGCCCCTCCCTCCATGTACTGGGATTACAGACCTGCGCTACCACACCCAGAAGTAGTGCTCATGTTATAAAATGAGATATGTTGGAATAACCTTGAAATAAATTGGCATTAGTGAATATTATGTCAGTATTTCTTTGTCTCAGTAATGTAGTTGAGAATAGATAACAGCTTCACTTTCCATGAAGGAAACTAAACACAGATAAAGTGTTATTTTTAAAAAGTCATGCTCTGTTGTGTACCTGGTAAATTCAGAGTTATGGAACTTATAGAACATGCTACCTAGATGTCTGTGCATCCAGAGAATTATTGTTTCTCGGTCCATTATCACTCAAGAATAAATTTGCATATCATAGCATCTCTTGATATGAATTTGTATTTTTAATTTATTTTTACATATTTTTATTGGTGCACTGCAAAGCTGGATAACTGGACTAGTTGGAACACAATCTCTGTTCTCATTTATCCTAAAAGTAAACTTTCTTTGCAGTGGGTCAGGTAGCCCCAATACTTAATACTTGCTACCTAAATGTTTACTTCTCTTCAAAGAACTATTCAGGGTCCAATTGAAGGAAAATAATTTTTAAAGTTGGATTTAAAAGGAATATTCCTTTCATTGATTTTTCCAAAGAATACCTTTACTTGGAATTAGTTTTCTGTAAGTAGGACAACAAAATTTTCATTTTGAATTTGTGACCAAAAAAGTAGTGCCCTATGGAACATTGTGTTATATAGGTTGCTCAAGAAAACTCATCACTAAAAATCATGTATTTAGGGTTGCCAGTTTACCAAATGAGAATGTAGGTTTCCCAGTTAAATTTGAACTTCATATAAACAACAAATAACTTCTAGTGTAAAAAAAATATGTTCCCTAGAATTCTAAAAAATGTCCAAGAACCAATCTAGTCATAAATATTTCATTTTTATTCATTCTGTTTCTTTAGTGAATTTGTATGCTCTTATTACTCTGAACCCCGTTATGATGTATAATTACAATGTACCAATAAAATATATTAAACAAATAAATAATGGGAGATATAAAGTAACATCTTTCTCTTCAAGAACCTCACAAATAGGCAAAAACAGATACAGCTAAATAATTACTGCAAAACTTCAGAAACATCACCCACATGTTTAATAGTTATGTTAAGAAGACATATTCCAAAAAGCTAAAGTGCTTCTTTTTTAATAATTTATTTTATGGTGCTGGGACTTGAACTCAGGGCCTCATGCACACTAGGGAAGTGACCTACCACTGAGTTATATCCTCAGCCTTGGAGCACTTCTAAAACAGAGTTGAGTTAACTATGTTTAAAGTTAGCTTTTTATTAAGTGTTTATTAAATGCTAGCCACTGTGCTAATTTACATTAACTCATAATCTAAATGGATCCTTGTGATTCTATGATGAACAATTTTGTGGTTCATAAGCAACACAAAGTGGAGAATTTTTATTTAAATATCACATACAATAGCATCAAAAAAATTAAAGACACATGACAAACAGAGGTTTGTAAGATTTTTGTACTAAAAGCTACAAAATAAGGTTGAAATAAGTTAAAGGAGCTCTAAATAAATGGAGACATACTATATTCATGAATTGGCTCAATATTGTAAGGGCATCAAGTCCTCACGAATTAACCTATATACCTAATGCACTCCCAATATAAGTTCTAGTGGTTTTGATTTTATGGAATAAAATTAACAAATTGGCCTAAAGTGCATATGGGAATATAAAAATTCAAGAAGATCCAAATATATTTCTCATATCAGGAAGGAAAAAATGGTCTTTTCAGTAAATGATATTGAATTAAATATCATTACAGAAAAAGTGTGTATTAACTCTGGATACAAAATAAATTTTATTAGGGATTGCAGTTTTCATTGTAAGGCATTTAGAGAAAAAAATTGTAGGAGAATATCTTCCTCCCTTAGGCGTGTCAAATATTTTTTAAAAACAGAACATAGAAGGAACAACTATAAATGATAAACATTGTTAAACCAAACTATACCATAATTAATAGATGGTGCTCATCAAAAAAACACAAATATACAGACAAAAGGCAAAGAGGTGGAAGTAGATATTATTTTAATGCATATAACCAACAAAGAACTGATATCTTAAACATATGAAGAGCATCAACAAATCAATAAGAGAATAAAACAAAAAACTTGAACACATTTTTTATTAAAAGGAGAAATATCCTTTTATTAGGTTAATAATTTTATGAAAAGGCAAATTCATTTGTCACGAGATAAATTCAAATTAAACTACTATATATCTACTAAAATGATTAAAATGAAAAATACAAAAAGTATTGATAAGGATGTGCACCAACTGAAACTCCTTATACAATACTAGCATGAGAATAAATTGGTATAGCTTTTTCGGGAATTATATCACTCTAGCATTTATACTGAGAAATATTATGGGGGTTGGTTTTCTTTTAATTCTTTCTGTATTGTGTATTTTAAATTAAGAAGATACTAAGAAGCAAGGGAGAAGTCTTTTCATACTGGTGGCAAGTATGCCAATCATAAACGTAGCAGTTAACACTTTTGAGTACGTAGTATGTGTCATGAGCATTTCATGTATTGTCTCTAATATTCCCAGCATCTGGCAAGATGAGCTTTGTTATTCTCTTCAGATGGAATAACAGAGGCTCAGAGATCTTAATTTACCAAGGCCACACAGATTAAGTCACATTTGCTACATTACCAAGCCTATACTCTTTGCACCACCACACATTGCCCATGTGTATTTTTTTGCTGAAATGTGCCATAAAGACAGTTTATTTTCTGACCACCCATCTCTACAGCCAAGAGACTAGGAACCATCTGCTCCTACTTCTATTTTCTTTTTTTTTTTTTTTTTTTTTTTGTGGTACTGGGGATTGAACTCAGGGGCATTCTACCTCCGAGCAACACCCCCAGCCCTATTTTTTATTCTTTATTTTGAAACCGAGTCTCACTAAGTTGCGGAGTGCCTCACTAGATAGCTGAGGCTGCCCGTGAACCCGGATCCTCTGGTCTCAGCCTCCCGAATGCTGGGATTACAAGCGTGCGCCACCACGCCCGGCTCCTACTTCTATTTTCTATAAAACCCTTAGACTTTGAACCCTTAAAAAAACCTTATCTTCCTAAGTCATTATTCATCCTACTTAAATGCTGAGCTTATGGCACCATGATATGTTGATATTTCAATTTCTGCTTATGGTTTTTAAAAATTCAAAAATAGAAATAAAGCAAAGTCAATCACTGAACTGACCTTGAGAAGGAGGGAAGAGGAGGGAGTGGGACAGGAATTGGGGAAGGGTTAAATGAGAAATGTGTGCATGGATGTCTTTACCTATTCTAGCTTGTACCCAACAAAGACGTATGATTACAGTGCGCCAAATAAGGGAAAGATGAAAAAAAAAAAAAAAAAAAGATTTGTTAAAGTTACACCCAGAGATTTTGGATCTACATAATGCGGAGCCCATTTCTATTAATCTGGCAGAAACGGCTAAGACATTTGTAGATCGGCTTCAAGCCTGGCCCTCGTTTACCTCCTTGCTAGGAGGCGTTATCGTAGCAACAGCAATAGTCAGTCTAGGTTTATGCATTCTACCACTCATTGTACGTCTTGTGATCAATGCCAATGTTAGTATATGAGCAGATTTACATGGAATAAAAATGCAAGCACTGCCTTGCACAGGGCCTGGTAGTCAATGACAGGTTCGATTTTCTCAGGGCAAATCAACCTAAGACAGGGCTCGTTGAATGACTCATCGAGACCCCATGATGGGTAAGATTAAGCACTTGGTAGGAAACGACTTAAAACAGGCACAGTCCTTTGTGCATTTTAAAATAAAAATCGGGGAGTTGTGGGAGCCCAGCTGGGCTCTTTCCCCCTGGCAGTTGCTGTCTGCATATATGAGCAATTATACTGACTCTTCTGCTATGGCTACATTAGTGTCTCAAAGTCTGGAGATTGCCCCTAGGATGCATAGATGAAAGACCTTCCTACTTCTTAGAAAGTAAATATGTGACCCTAAAGGAGTATGGTTTTATGACCCTAGAAAGTTTGCTTTACCAGGCTATGTTAAGAATGTGGGCTATACGCATAAAACGAAGAAGTGGTGCTATTTGTGATCTGACAATGATTGATATGTCATAAATGTCTATGTAACCCTGTTGTACTCAAGAAATGTATAAAAAATCCATGCTGAAAAAATAAATTAATTAATTTTAAAAAAAGAAAAAAAAGAGCCAGCTGTGATGGAATTTATAATCCATTTATAATCCATTTATAATCCCAGTACATGGGAGGCTGAGAAAGGAGGGTCACAGATTAGAAGATAGCCTCAGCATCTTAGTGATACTCTCAATAACTTAGAAAGACCCTATTTCAAAACAAAACAAAACAAAAAAGGGCTGGGGGTATAGCTCAGAGGTTGAATGTCCCCCACGTTAAATCCCTAATGCCAATTAAAAAAATTAAAAATAAAAAAGGGTAAATGGCCTGGATATTCTAAAACTGTCTCCCCCCCCCATCAAGTATAGTAAATAAAATAATGAGACATGAGTTAACTCCCATATGACTATCACATGGAATCCTATGCAAAACTTTTAACTTCCTGGAAGAAAAAAAAGAGGATATTTTGTTCATCTTCTCACAAGAAAATAAGGAAGTAAAAGTGTATGCTGGATTTTTAGGGAGGAGGGGGGATGGCCAGAAAGATAAAATTAGGCTAATATGATTGCTTTCTGGGCAGATTTCTCTCTCTTTACCTCTTCTTTCCCTCAAGTCTTCTCTATCAAGGCTGTCCAACTTCTACATAAGCTACACAGATGCATGTTCACACAGGGAACACTTGGACTTATGCTGAAAATGACAAGGACTAACTTAGTCCCTCATAAAAAATTCATCAGGTGCCTGCCATATCCCAGATGTGCTATGCACCAGGCTACAAGGGTGAGTGGGGGATCTTCCCTGCCTTTAAGCTTCTAGTCCTGTCACTAACAGGATTGGGTTCTAATGCCTTCAAAACAACTGAGGGCTGGTCTGAATCTACTAACTACTTCCAGAGCACCAGTTTTACTTGAATCAGCAATTTGAAATGAAGTCTATTTCGATACTCCCCATTCTCCTCCACCCCTTTATTTAACAAGTCTTCTGCTTTTTGCAACAAACACCAATTCACCATCCATTTAATCTCCCCTCTGCTCCAGCTCACAATTTCCTTTCCATTGTTCCATCTGTCCATATGTTGTGTCTATAAAGTCCTCTAGCTGTATCCCAGGAGGGTGGGAGGGTGTATAAATGCACACGTGTCATCTCCCTCACTCTTTGAAGGCAAGGACTCCTAACTTTTAGTGTGCACATGCTTAGAATGCCTAAAAACTAGAATATCAACTGGAGTTTGCATAGTCAATTTAACTTCAGAAGTATTGTTGATCAACTGATTGACCGAATCTCTGAGACCAACCTATTCCATATTTCAAACTAGGTTGGCTGATCCCGAAGCATTTCTCTGGGCTGAGGCCATCTGAGGTAAACCAACAGGGCAGGAGTCAATTGGGTTGTTTACCTTGTGGTGTTTGATAAGTTATCAGATGCCAAGAGTTTTCCAAGAATGACTGGTAATGAGCATTGAGTTTAACTTGATAAAGGTCAGTAAAAAAAAAGTAGTTAAAAAGTATTAAATAAAACTGTGATCATTGGTTCTTCCCAAAATTTGTCCCAATATAAAAAAAAAATCCTGAGGCTTGATAGAAAAGTTAATTAGACGATGTTCTAAAATAATAGGGAAATGTATAGAATTTTTATGAATAAAACTTTTAATTTTTTTGTAGTACTAAAGATTGAACATAGGACATTCTTCCTCTGACCTTTACCCCCAGTTTTTTTTAAAAAATGTTTTTTTGAAACAGGGTCTCCCTAAGTTACTATGTGTAGCATGAGCAAAGCTTTCTATTCACACCATTTTTTACCTAGAAAGGTGTCCAGTTATTCTAGAAGTTAGTGGTAAAGGCTAATAAAGCATTACCCTATGGGCTAGACTAATTCTCCATTGTTCTAAAATACAATTTTTCCCCAAGCAAAATATAAACCATAGTAGAATTTGAGGTCTCCATTTGCACTGTATGGGGCAGAGTCTTCAAAGGACCCTCAAAGCTACTGCAAGCACAAACTCTCCACATTTGCTCATGGGAACCCTTGCTGAATAGCAGCTAGACACCTGAGTTCAGGGACTCAATTAAACTGACCTTGGATGAGGCAGGATATCTCGATGTGTCAACACAGTGTAGCGACTAAAAGTCAGATTGCTTCATTTTGTCCTGGGCACACTGGATTTGTTTGAACCCCAGTTCCACACTCACTACACAATGACACTGTGGGGTGATATGCCTGACTTCAGTTTCTCAGCTGTAAAATGGTGGAGTCGACCCTCATAGAGCTAGCTTGAAGATGAGAGTAGACAACTCATATGAAATGTTGACTGTGGCATATGGCACCCTTACGACTCAGTCCATTACTATTTGTCTCATTCCACTGGGTCTCACACTCAAAATGTGTAATGAATACTATCCCCTCCCAGGGTACAGCAGGATGGCCATTCTTATCATTGCATGGATTTAATTCTTGGGATTCCTTTTCAAGTTCCCACAGTCCTGGTGGAAAAACGTTCACTTCTTAACTCTGAATCCTAAACAGGAAAGGGATCTTAGGACCTTCATATAAAGAAGCATAGAAAGGCTGGCTTCAAAATGTATCCTAAGTAATTCCTGGAACAGCCTTTGAATTACCATGTTCCAAGTTGTGTTGTGCACAACATTGGCTCTGCAAGGTGCTCATCAAGAAAAGTCTCCCAGGATAGAATGCATTTTAAGGTATATCCTACTTTCTCCCTCTCTTGGGGATTCTCATAGACACTGACATAGAAAAGTCTCTAAAAGATCTTGCAAGAGGGAAACCAATTTGGCTCACTTAGCATTCCTATTTCATATAGTACTACTCCCACTTATTTTTTTTTTCTTTTCTTTTCTTTTCTTTTCTTTTTTTTTTTCGGTACTGGGGATTGAACTCAGGGGCATTCTACCTCCGAGCTACACCCCCAGCCCCATTTTTTATTCTTTATTTTGAAACAGAGTCTCACTAAGTTGTGGAGTGCCTCACTAGGTAGCTGAGGCTGGCCGCAAACCCGGATCCTCTGGTCTCAGCCTCCCGAATGCTGGGATTACAAGCGTGCGCCACCACGCCCAGCTTACTCCCACTTATTTTATGACAGACATTTTGTCAGTATCATGGAACTTGTGTTCTTAGGAAAGCATGCTGGAAGTGGAAGACCATGTCAAGGGTGACAGTAAATAATGCTGCTGGAAACACTCAACATTCCATTTTGCCAATTTCTCAGACAACATTTTAAGATCATTTTCTAGTTGGTATTAAATGCAATTGAATTCCCTGTTTGCAAAATATTCTTACCTGGTTAAATAGCCGTGGCCCTGCTGATTATGGCATGGTTGCAAGGATCATGTACACACAGATAACCTGGATGTTTGTGAAAAACTTTATTAACCAAACATAAATAACTTGAGTTTGCTTTTGATTTTTTTTAGAGGACAGACATCTTCCTGAGAAAACGGATCACTGAACTTCATTCTCTCCCAATGTATTTTCCCCTCTCACTTTTTCTTTGTGTGGTAATCTACTATAGAATCTGGTCCCACAGGTTCAGGGAAGGAAAAAAAATTTAAAAAGGCTTCCAATTCCCAAGTCCCCCTCCCCTGTTTTCTTCCAATGCCCAGAGCAGCTGGTAGGGATTTTATTGCTCTTCTCCAACATTGGCTCTGTTCTATACATGGAGCAAGATTGATTATTCTCATTCTAAAATGTGAAAATTCAGCATGTGCCTTTGTCTCGTGTCCCCTGAGAGTAAATTGGCATCAGCCACACTCACTAAAGAGATGGCACCTTTTGGGCCATCAGCAGTGAGTGACAGTGTGGAGCATGAACACAGGGACCATGTGACCACCCCCATCCATGTCAGCCTTTGCCTTGAGCTCAGTACCTACTGGGGCAGGCTGCTGCCTTACCACATGATGCTATGGGAAGAGGGCTCAGGCCCAAGGCTCCCCACATTCCCTGCACTTGGTTTGCAAGGCTGGCCAGGGAGAAGCTGGAGTCATAGCTGAATGGCTGATATTCAAAGTTGTCTTAGGTTACAACTCTAAGCCTCCACAGAGGTGCAGCTGGTTGTGCCTGTGTATGTGCAACGGCACTTTCGAGTACACACATACTCCTAAGGAAGAAGCTGATCAAAAGCTGCCCTGTGCTCCTCAGCTTTCTTCTTAGGAATCAGCCTGCCTGAGTCCAAAGACAGGTTGCACAAACCTGGCACGTCGCAAGAGGCTCATCAGGCTCCCATCTTTTGTAACACCAATTTGGCCAAAATAAAATCTCAGAGTCCCCACAGTATTGAACCACCATTCCAGACCCAGCCAAGGTTTGGAACATAAAGCGAGCTGAACAAACTAGCGTGCAGGCAACCCAGGGAAAGTAATTGCTCTTCCTATCAGCCCGGCTGCTTCTCTGCTTAGCATCTGAACAAGTTAATTTGAAACATGGCTTTCTGGAAAGAAATGGCGCTCTTCTCAGCATCTCATGGATTCATGGGGAGAGATGCCCTTTCTCCAGGTAGAAACAGTAAATTATATTTGAAATCCATTTCTATTGAAGGGGGAAAAAATCATCATTTTTTTCTTTCCCAGGAGCCACTCTTTCTGCCTGGCAGACCCATTTAACATCCATTATCCAACATCACAGGTCCATTTTTGCTCACCTAAGTGTCTAGCAACTAGGGGAAGAATTTTACTAATCGAACAAGGAGCGGTTTAATTAAGCACAGAATTGCATAAAGAAGTTTGCCCTTTGCCAATCCCAGGCTTCAAGGAACTGATCTCAGCAGCGTCTAAATCAGACAAATTGGCTAAATTGATCCTGCTTCATAGAAAGGGTGCTTCATCTAAGTCCAATCAATGGCAGATTGAGGTGTGATGTGCACACAGGGGAAGGAATCAGACGGCCCGGCCCACTATTTCTGGGATCGGAGTCAGGCTTCAAAGAACAAAAACACCTCTGCTTCATGTTGGCTTTGTTCCCCCCTAAACGCCAAGGCCCTTGAATTGTATGCTCCAGGAATGCCCTAGCTTCTGAGCGGAGCAGAGATGGCCGTGAGCTCAGAAAGGAAGAGCCAGAGGAATCTGATCTGGACCTCGTGTCTTTCATTCTGACTACAACTTGTTGATTCTGTATTTGACCCTCGATCACCACCTTAATAAAACATCAATAGTAGCAAGGACCTTCTGTGCTGCTGGCACTGAGTTCGAGAGTTGACAGTTATTTTTCAGACCCCAGACCTAGAAAGCCAGTAATCAAGAATAAGGGAGTATGTCAGCCTTGGTGTGCAACCCAGATCCCAAAGATGAGCTGCGTGATTTGGGGAAGAGTCACTTTCTGAGCCTCGGTTTTCTCAGCTGTAAAATTGAGATAGTGAAAGTGCCTACTTCATAGGGTCATGGAGAGATTTAAATGTGATAATTCTGGGGGTGGGGGGAGAGAAGAACTTTCATACAGCAGTTACTAATCTCATTTGGAGAAAGAGGCCCTTTTCTGGTAGAAGAAAGTCAATTTACCCCAGATCTCATTACTACTAAGTCAGAGTTGGGAGATTCAAACTGGACCCAAAAGCCCAGGAATTACTGGAATTACGACACAAAAGCCCATGTACAGCCAGGCACTGTGGCACACACCTGTAATCTCAGTACATGGAAGACTGAGACTGGAGAATTACAGGGTAGGGTCAAGGTCAGCCTCAGCAACTTAGTGGGACTCTCCCCAACTTAGTGATGTCCTGTTTCAAAACAAAATAGGGCTGGGGGTGTAGCTCTCACATCATTTTGCAGCAACAGAAAGCAATCATTCTATTCCCTGAGTTGTATGTTCTATGCTAAGTTCTACAAAGAAAAGCAAAAGAAATATAATAGTACCATTTCTCTTCTCAGAGTGCAGTGGCACTGACCATAAACAGAATTAGGATCTTCAAGAGACACTCTATCACCTCAGAAGGCAAAAATCTTATTCCTGTCTCTTTATAACCCATGTAAGCAGACTTGAATTTTAGGAGGCTTTCAATAGTCTCTTCTTGCTCTGTGACATCACAGATATATGTATAAACTTCTAGAATCTCACTCCCCATTTCATGGAAATTATACATTTACATTTGACTCTGAGCAGCAGCTCCTGAAAGCAAATCCTGTGACCAGATCATATTTGATTTTCCTGCACCTGGCACAGTGCCTAAATTTTTCATGGTAGCTACTAAGCAAAGGAATATTGAATGAATTAATTAAATGAATATATTCTTTTATTTGCCACAGAAGAATTGGGCATTTCTTAACTAACTCCTGTCTAGGCACAGAGGGATATCAGAATAAGACGACACTATTCTGAAGAACTGTAGATAGCATACGTAGCTTATTAGTGTTTTCCATACACTAGGACTTGTATCAATATTATCAGGTCTGCACCTTTCTTTGAGTCCCTTTTGTAAGCCTTTTCTTCACCATCTAGATCCTAACCTCTCAGAAAGTGTTAACCATGATGAATACTCATTTATTTACTTGATACAACACCCTGTACAATATAGGCTTGCATTTTGTCATATTGAATTAAATTACTGGTTAAAAAGGAAAGACAAGATAAATTGGGAGGTAATAAATGTCTATTAATATACTCCCTAATGCAGAATATGAGGATATGAGGATGAAATATGCTCAAAGTTGAGGGAATTTGAAGTAATGGGACCCATCGTACCTGGATCGGAACAATATCTTCAGACAAAGATATTAAGGCAAATCACCATATGCATACTATCAGGCTCATTTCCTTCCTGCTGAAATTTACCTACAGAGCAAGGGAGAAGGTTGCAAGTGTACATCCAAGATAATAATAGATCTACAAGGTCCAGAATGCATATGGAAACAATAGCAGGTAAAGCCTCAAACTCACATAACTTAGCCAACTAATGGACTGTCTCTTTCCCTTTTAAAAAACGCCATGACAGAGAATCTAACTAATCCTCCAACTTTTCATGTGTCTGGTGTGCATTGAGGGCTGTAGAATCAGCAATGATAAAGCAAGTGAGATTCCTGCCCTTCAGGAGTTTATACTCAGAAGAAACCACAGTGCAAATAAAGACACCACAGAGCCCCAAGGTTGAGAGCAGGGGTCTTGACATTCCTAGGCTTTTGTCCTAGCTCTAAAGCAAGGACTCAGCCCTTGTGTAATCTGAGATATACCTATTGTATACGTAAGATTCCTCACCTGTGCAATAGAAAGATAAGGTCAGTTTCATAGGGCAGTTATTCTGAATATTTAATGAAATATTATATAGGAAGAACTTAGTAAAGTTCTTATTAAATAATAAATACTTAATGACTATTAGTTACTATTGTTATTTAAGAGAGGGAATGCCCTTGTCTTAATTATAAGAAATTCTAATAAACATTTTCTGCATTTTATCTCATTCTTTTTAACTGTCACAACACAATTATGCGGTATTATTATCTCCATTTATGAATAAGAATACAAAGGATCAGGGAATTTATCTCATTTTGATCACATAAGAGATGAAGTCAGGATGTTAATGAAGGTCTGGTTGTTCCTGAATGCCATGCTCTTTCAACTATTCAAGTCTGAGTTAATAAATTCTTCAATCTAAAAACAATAGCCCTTTCTGTATGTTTTTAAAATTCTCACCTGAAATAAATGAAGTTACTTCTCTTTCACACTTCTCTTAAACTTTCTTCTTACATTGTCTTCTCTTCTCATCTCTATACCCATTTTGTTTAGTTTTATGTTGAGGTGGGTATATTTTCCCTTCCCAATCTGCTAATTAATTTCTTGGGGAAAAAATCTTATACATTGATTTTTTTATTTAAATGACTCTAAAATGCAGCAACCTTGGAGCAAAGCTTGGTAGCTACTAATGGCTCAGGAAATCATTTATTAACAATACTAATAGTCTTTATCTTTTCTGTGCCTCTTCAAATATCCACCTGATAACATTTTGATATTTATAGTTTTAAAATAAAATTCCTCTTGCTGCAATCCAAATATTCATGCGTTCAGGGAGAAAAAATGTGCTTTCTGGTATATAGGGCCTGTATACCACACTGCTTCTCAGATTTGGCAAGTCCTCTGACTTTGACAGCCTTATTGGTTGCATGAGCATAGTCTCCTCCACATCTGAACTCTCTTAGGTATGCATTCTGGCCTGCTACAATTTGGCCCAGCCCCAGGTACCAAGGACCTGCAGGTTCAAGTCAACATCACCAAAGTGTCATTCCAAACAGAACCAAATTGGGCAAAATATGAGGTAATTTATCGTAGGTAGTTGTTCTTTCTCAAGCCTGGACTATGGGAGTTCACTGCCTGGGAGTGCATTGTACAAACTTCTGTTCTCCCAAATCAAAGATTCTTCTGCTAATCTCCTCTGCATGGGCTCAGACCACATACCTCTGGTCCCTGACTTATACAATAGTCATTGATGTGCGCCATCTTATTTTGGACCCACTGAAACCCTGGCAAATTCCTATATCTTACAGCTCCTTCAACTTGGAACCCCAGCCACTGAATGGGTTCCTTCTTTAACCCAATGGATTCCCATGGAAGAAGTATGCTGCCTCTCACCCACTATTCCCAAAGTATTTGGTTGCATTTCTTCTACCCACTGGAAGAGATTTTGAGTCTTTCTTTCAATTACCATTTAGTAAGAAGTATCTCTCAGCTTAAGTACCAAACAGCACAAAAATATATAACTTATTCTTGAGCAATGTTCAAAGAAGTGTGAGAAACTAACAGTAAAAAAATATGTATGTGTGTCCTAAATGTAGATATAAAGAAAAGTGAGTTAGAAATGGAAAGACCTATTTAACAAAATCCCCAAGGGGATGTGCATATGTGTGTATAGGAATACTGTAATTACTTACAAACAGTTCTCTCTTACAATATTATTATAAATAATTCCTATGTTTTGAGTTTTGTGTATGTTCACATGCATATGTATGTCTTTATTGAGGACTGAGAGAGAATGTGGCAAAAATGTAAATGATTACACCATTGTAGAAACTTTATGCCTTTATTCTTCACAATGTAGTTCTTTAAACATAAGGTCAATGTAGATTAAGAAGATATAAAGTTTTGCTTCTGCTTACTAAACCCCATAAAACCATTCATAAATTCATACTTGAAGTACTGGATTCAATTCAGTTATGAACTATGGAGGATATAAATATGATCTGTCTCTTTGTCCTCAAATAACTGACAATCTAGTTAAAAAGATAAAGTATTTTAGAGCCTGATGATATCATAGAGATCATCAAGTTCCACCCTTTAAATCCAAAGAGGTGAGTGACTTTCTTGAGGTTGCACATCAGGGCAATAAGTTGCAGCCTATATATTTCACTCAGTACTTTTCCTACCACATTCTGTTTTCTATGTTAGATGATGCTGCGACATGGATTTCTGTGCTGTTTCCGGACTATACTAAGGACCTTCTCTCTTGGGGCTTCTATGATGGCTCTTTGCTTTTCTAAATGGCTCTCATCTCAGATCACCATCTGGACCATTCCCACTTCATTGAGATCACATCCCTGCTCTCATTGTAGATATTTATAGATTTAGGAAGTGAGGTGGACTTAAATAAAGGGAAATAACTTATCTTCATTTCCATCTCAATACAAAGGAGCTAAAATAACAGCCATGTATCCACTTACCCTGCTATATTTTTCTTCATATCTCTCATCACTTATCTGAAGTTACATAAACATCTAAGTATATGCTTATTAATTGGTTTATTGTTTATGTTCCCTTCCTAGAAAGTAAGTTCCATGAAGGCAGAGATTTTGTCTTCCTTGCTCACTAAGACGCTCTCAGTAAATATTTGTTGAATAAATAACTCCATGAGTGAACAAGTGAACCAATAGAAGGCATGAGAAATAAAAGATTGCAAAGAAGAAAAGAACATTATTAAGGAATATTTTAAAATCCTGGCAATTGATTTAATCCATGGAGAGGCCAAAGATGAAGAAAAAGTTAAACAGGATATCAAGATTTTAAGACTCAGGAGCTAAGGGAATACTATTTTTAGACAATTGTATGGTTAGAAAATAGAAACAAGTGAAGGACTATCTATCCCATCAAGGAATACATAAATTATTATATCAAAAAATGAGAGAGGAAGGAAAGAAAGAAGGAAGGAAGGGGAGGGGAGGGAAAGGAAAAGAATAATGAATTATTAGAAATTTGAGAGTTACTAGAGAGATAGCAGTATTGAAGTATGGTGTTTGATGAGATTTCAGACTAGAAGGAAAGGGGAGAGAAGAGCAAAAAGTCAGTGATGAAGCCTTGGGACTCCCATCCCTGACACAGGGGAGAAGAGGTAGAGCCTCCTTTCTTCCTCTGTGTAGTCAGTATATTAGGACTGAGGGATGTACGCAACTGCAGGTGAGTTAAGTGGTGGGCCACGAACCACAAGGATAGCTCAGTGTAAGTAGCACGACATTTGAAAGTGGTCAAGATAACTAAGGGAAGAAATATAAAAAGCCAGTGTGTCTCAATGTTGAGCCACTCAAGACCATGAAATTAGGCTTGCTTGGACCACCCGAAGGAATCATGTAGGGCATAGCATGCAGGAGCATGGAGTCCAGAGACTAAAGTCAAATCCAGCCTTCATTCATTGATTCTTTCATTTCCAAAATTTTAGGGAGGAGAGAAATTCATTTCATGCCACTGAAATTCATGAGCAAAACAGATCTCCCGCCTCCATAGATTTCTCGGTCAAAGACAGTAATAGGAGCGATAGAAAGCAGGAAAATTGAGGAGTTGAGTGGGCAAAAATAATAGTGCTTAAGAAGTGATAAGCAGTGAAGTGATTAATCAAGTAACAAGATGATATCCGAAAAAGTTGATGGAATGAACCAGAGACAAATATCCTCTAGTTGTATGGACAATAATGATGATAATAACTGATAATATTTTACAAAGCTTTCAACTGCCTACCCTTTCCATCTGCTGACATATTCAAACATTCTTCACATTGTTAAATATGACATTTAACATTTATTATTATTATCATTATTATTATTATTAAGTACTGGGGATTGAACCCAGGGACATTCTACACAACCTTTTTTATTTTTATTTTGAAACAAGGTCTCACTGAGTTGCTGAGAGTCTTGCTAAATTGCTGAGGCTTGTCTTGAACCTGCAATCCTCCTGTCTCAGCCTCCCAGGTAGTGGAATTACAGGCGTGTGCCACTACCTCTGGCTCCATTCCTCATTATTTATGGATGAAGAGATATAAGCCTGGAGAAGTAAAGGACTTGTCTAAGGTTTTAAGTTCCCAAGCCAACCTTAAGTTGGAGGTAAGTACTTTACTGCAATATTGTACAGCAAATCCAAAGTCCTCTATTTCCAAATAAATCATAACCCAGATTTTTTTGGCCTCTTGCAAGAACAGTTCCTCAAAATCTTTCCAATAGTTTTGAGGTTTTTTCCTGGAATTCTATTCAAAATAAGAACATGTTGTAATTGCTCAACTCTAAAGCTAACATCAGACTATTTGGTGCCTAGAATCTGAACTTCATCAAATGTATCTCTTGAACTCATATCCTATGAGTTAATAATTAAAGTTTCTACCACACAACCCATATGGGTGTGTTAGTTTTTATTTCCCAATAATTGAGTTTCATGGACAGAGTTTGCCCTAAATGGGGCTTTGAAGTATGTGTCCTTTTCTCTCCAGGAACTAAATTGAAATGATCCTATGGGAAAATTAGCACCACAGTGGCTGTTAGAGATAAGCCACCCCAGGCCCCTCAGATATAGACCAAATCTAAGGGTTTACTGAGTTGCTGAAGGTCCCAATGCTGTTAGAGCATTTTATTAAACCCACGTTATTTGTTGTTCATTTTAATCAGCATTTATATGTCCTAAATATGAAATCATGAAATATAATTGCTTGGGGATTATCTAGTTTAACACCCTCCTTTTATAAACCAGGACACAGAAGCTCAGAGTCTAAGTGATAAGTTCGAGTTCTCATGGAGAATCAGAAACACTGAACTCCAGGTGTCCCAGTTCTCTGCCTGGAGATTTTGCAGGGGACTCTGCTCCTCTAAATATGGTCCAGGGACACCTTCATGTTTCAGTAAAGAAAATCTGCTTTTCACTCGGGACTTACTGAATCATAATTTCTGGTTGTAGCTCAGTAACCCGTGAGCCACTGCCTGAAGACCTCTGGGGCTTTACTATGTTTCTCCTGCAAGTTTGATGTCTCACCTGTGACAAGATGACACCTGCCTTTCTTCTGTATCATAACCTTTGTGGGAAAAGCAAGTGAAGATTCTTTGTAACTTTCATTAGATTTCCACTGCTTGCAACAATATCCTCCACCAAACAAGCGCGTCCTTTTCCTTCTTGAATTCTTTCCTTTGCCGAGAGAAGGTGGACACTGGCTGGTGACACTTGGATCTTGTTTCTTCTTACTCCTGATTTACATTAAGAATCTTTCTCCACTTTGGTCTTCCATTCATGTTTTTTCTCATTCTTGTTCTTCTTGATCAGCTCAGCTGCAGGAACTCAAATATTCCCTCTTTCAAGTCTTCTTTCTCTCATTGTAGGCATTCATAGATTGGGGTAGTGATGACAGAGTTAAATAAAGGTAAATAATCTAGCTGCATTCCTGCAGGCAGAAGGTAAGCATTGACTCCGCCAGCCCCACACCGAAGAGATCCTGACTCTAGACTAGAGGCCAGCTCCCCAGACTTTCACATCTCTGTCCATTTCTTGGAAACAATGTCCCCTCTAGTGCTTAATAAGAGCTATGGTTATCACTTATTGAACACTTACTATTCTAACTATTTCAAGTATTATGCCTAGAGATTTATTCACAGATCTGATTTCATTACTATAACCATCTTATAGGATAAGTATTATTATTACCAATCCATAGAAATTAGGTGCCTTCCTAAAAGTCACACAACCAATAGTGATCCTGTACTTGCATTCAAGGTCATTTGTGCCTATGCCCTTATTATATGTCAGAAGTACTGACTAAAAGTAAGTATGGAAGGGCCAGTGCAAGTCATGCTATGCCCAAAGAACAGGATTTCAGAGTTAATTTGAGAGCCATATGCTAAGCACTGTTCTAAGTATTTCACATGTACTAATAAACACAATTGTCCCGTCAAACCATGGCCTCAGTACTAAACAGTTCTACTTGACAGAGGAGTAATTTTAGACATAGGGGCCCCAATCACACACCCTGGAGGTGACAGAACCAGGATTCAAACCTAGGGAAGCAATTTCTAAGCCTGAGTCAAAAAGATAAACCAACATCCCAGTAAAATCCATCTCTTAGTAAAAACAACCTTTAAATGCTTAATAAATTTGAACACCATTTCATAAGCAAGGTATATCAAAACATGCTTTCCCCCATCTCAAAACTAGAAGGTAGACCTAATTTATTTTAAAAATTGATATAATAGTTTAAAAGAATATTAATAAAGTTCAATGACTAGTGGTGAGAACATTTTATATGATCTCACCAAGTGATGTTAGGACCTTGAATTTTACTACAAATGAAGCAACCTAAGATACATATTTTTACATAGTTCTTTCATGTATCCAATAAAAATTAGTGTTATGAGTAGCCACACATATGTCTATGGATCAAAGTCTTCTGTTGACTATTTGACAAATTAGTAGCTCAAATAAAAACAAAAATTACAAATTTCAATCAATTTAGATGCATTGTAACTTCCATGTGTTCAAAGGGCAATATATCTTTCCACATACTATGGAAAGATCTTTCCATAATAAGTAATTCAGTATACTTCCTAAATGCACACTTTAATCAGTTCTGGAGTATAAAGAAATATCTCCAATGGCATGAAAGAGTGTCATTCAAAAACAAAATGGCAGATCAGACTATATTCTTCATAGAATCTCTTGGTCTCCTTTGTTTTCTTAATATTGATGGGGGTAAAACTGAGTCACTCTCATCCCAAATTATTAATACAAAATATAGACAAAATCCATTTATGTGCTAGACAGCTATTCATCATGACATCTTATAAACTACAATGAAAGAACAGTTCAAACAAAAAAAGGTTGCAAAGCCTATCCTAGCAAAGTATTGGGGAGCATAAAGTTTTAAAATATACATGCTCTAAAACTTGAGCACCCACCTTCATCCCCCACAGTAAAAAGAAAGCTGAAGGAGCTTCTGTGGCCAGGACCAACCAGGCGAGTGAAACGAACTTTAGGGATCCATCAGCTTTCAGAATCCAAAGGGAAAATGGAACAATTCCTTCCTACAATCCCCTTTCAACCTCTCAGATGGATCATGAGGACAGCAGTTAAGCTACTGAATCACTACACAACTCTTGGATCTGTATTAAGTATACAATAATGAGAGAGACTGTTTTTTCAGTTGACTCTGCCTGGAATATTTTCTCCATGCTGATCTTTGGCAAATGACCCAAAGCAAATGGATGATTAAATCAGCCAATTAATAAGTACATACTGAGGTTTCAGACAGGATAGCTACAACTCATGTGCCTCCCAAAACTTTAGCTCTAATCTCCTTAGGTCGGGATGCTGGATGCTGCACACTGGAGAGGAGACCACTGAAACTCCTTACCACCCGCCTGTCAGAAGTCTGTTGTCCTGCACCTTTGCGGCACTGTGTCTCCTCCCCTCCAGCAATGCCATGTCCCCCCTATTTCATTCAACACCACTTCTGCGAAATACTGGCTGATTGTTTACTTGTTTCCTCCCCAATTGGTTTATACACTCAGTGGGACCAGGTGATTATTGTCAAATATGCTGTGTAGAAGAGGTGGCCCCGAATATGTGTTTTGAAGTCAGACTACACAGATTCACAGTCTTAACTCCATGCTTTACTTCTTATTGCTTTGTCTCTCTAAGCCTCAATTTCTCATCTTTATTATTTTAATTTTTAATATGCTTTTATTGGTGCAATGTTGTCTCACATCATAATGTAAATCACGTTGACAATGACATACATACACACAGTATTTGGTGTCCTTCCCTTCCCCGGCCCCTTCCCCATACAGAGTACTGAGATTGACATTGGTATTTTCACATTTGTACACAATGCTGATGGTAGTAATTCCTTCAGTGATGCTCACGCTTCCCCCACCCCTTCCCCTAGACCACCTTCCTGCCTCCACTGAGGTTTCTCCTCCTTTATCTGAAGTCCCTTTGGTAGCCCAATTACTCCCTCGCATCCACATATTACAGAAAACATATGACTCTTCACTTTCTTTGACTGGCTAATCTCACTTAACATAATGTTCTCCAGGTCCTTCCATTTTCCTGCAAATGACATATTTTGTTCTTCTTTATTGCTGAGTAGAATTCCATTGTGTGGATATCTCATAATTTTGTAATCCATTCATCTGCTGATGGACATTTGGGTTGGCTCTATAATTTGGCTATTGTGAATTGTGCTATTATGAACATGGATATATTATATATACATATACATATAACTGTAGTTCTCTGATTTCAGCCCCTTTGGAAAGATACCCAGAAGTGATATAGCCAGATCATATGGTGGATCCATTCCCAGTTTTTTTTTTTTTTTTTTTTTTTTTTTTTTTTTTTTTTTTTTTTTTTTTTTTTTTTTTTTTTTTTTTTTTTTTTTTTTTTTTTTTTTTTTTTTTTTTTTTTTTTTTTTTTTTTTTTTTTTTTTTTTTTTTTTTTTTTTTTTTTTTTTTTTTTTTTTTTTTTTTTTTTTTT
>PVLC010000170.1:0-225917 GCA_004027655.1 Graphiurus murinus | reverse complement strand
ATAACAATTCTGATATTAGGTTTGCTGTATAAATGAGATAATACGGTACAAAAGAGATTACAGGATTGCCCCACACATAGTAAATGTTCAATAATAGACAATGCGCCAATTCACATCTTTCACCCTGTTCCACATTTTTACAACCATGCCACTTAACTTTTATAACTTTTTCTTGTTGCTGTTGAATCATTATTATCTCCACTTTCCAAAGAGAAAACTGAGGCATAGGAGGTATAAAATAGGGCTAAGCTCCCAAAGCTAATAATGGCAGAACTGGGATTTGAAGCCAGACTGTCTGGTTCCAGAAGGTTCCAGAATTCGAGCTTTCCACCACCCCCGCTGCCCCCAAGCTGTACTGCTTTGAATCAAAGTCCAAGCTGTCAACTCCATGGGAGGATCACATGGGACTCTAATTTAGGTGCTAATGAGACACTATTACCATTTGCACCTGAAAACAATGCCCGGTTCCTCATCACTGTTTGCCATTTACACCTGAGGGGGAAACAGGTTGGCCTGGTTTTCTGAGTTGCTGAAGTCCAGTGGAAGCTGTGCTTGAGTCCAACAGCAGAAAGGTCTTCCCGACCCATTTTGTCTGCACCACTTGTTCCATCTTAGTTCATCATTCTGTGGTTCATGGGAATGCGACCTGAATTGTATTCTTCTGTTAGGTTAGCATTTGCTTGGGCTGTGACTTTTAAGTAAAAGCACATGGAAGACAGATTTCTTTAAAATTATTGGATACAGAGTATCCAATGGAGCTCAATAGTAGAATGTCTGCCTAGCATGCATGAGGCCCTGTATTCAGTCCTGAGCACTGCGGGGGGAAAAAAATTAAAAAAAAAAAAAGAAGGAAAGAAGGAAGGGAGGGAGGGAGGGATGGATGGATGAAGGGAGGGAGAGATGAAGGTAGAGAGAGTTACTGGATAGCCAGCCACATCATGCCACATCATGCTTTATAATAGAATGACAACTCACAAGCCAAGCCCAGTGAGTAGCAAATGTAATCCTGGTTACTCAGGAGGTTGAGGCAGGGGGATTTCACATTGGAGGCAAGTCTGGGCAACTTGGTGATACTTTCACTTCAAGGAAAAAGACAACTTGCAGACATAAAACAAAAATAGCAGCCTGATTCCTAGAAAGGCCACACTGTCTCAGTTTCTGACACAGTAGGCCTTCAAGTTCAGTCAGTGTGGAACCTCAATTCTTGAGGCCAAATGGCCTTCATTTTTTCCTGATTAAAAAATCAAGCTGCTCTCCACATTCAAAAGGTTGTCTTTGACCAACAATTACCCCAAAGTATCTGTTTATAGGATCCCTGGGGATTGGTTACCTAAGAGAAACCCAATCCCTAGGACCTAGGCTACCTCTCCTGTCTCCAGGCTTCCAAAGGCTGCACAAAGGTAAGCCCCCGCTCCCCCAAGGAGCTAAAACTGTTTGAATAATCCTTGTAGACAAAGTTTGAGACACAGGAAAACAGTTCCAGAAAGGGAAAAGAAATAGCTGTTAAAGCGTAGTACTGACTGCTGCCTTGGGCCTTCCAGGGGCATACCCAGAAACCCTGCTGAAAATCGGCCTCTCTTTTATAAGTAATCAGATAACAAGTCTCCTTTAAGAAGTCCAGAATAGTTAAATTCATCACCATAATTTAATTGTACAGGTTATTAAAGAACGGTTTGCCTCCCCTCCTTCTCGGCGCTGCTTTTGTGTATTAAACTCAGACTAATCAAATTGAGGATTCCAAGGGTACTGTATTAGTCATCCCCATCCCTTTTAATTTGTTTAATGGCCTCGTGTGTGTGTGTGTGTGTGTGTGTGTGTGTGTGTGTGTGTGTGTTCTGTCTAGCTGTACATCGCTTAGCCTCACCACGACATGTAAATAAAGAATGGCTAGAGAAACTTCTGCAGAAAAGAATAAAGCGTGCCTCCTTTCTAAAGTTACATTTGATGTTTGAGTAATTCACGGGACGTGTACTGCAAGCAGTGGTGCTTATTATTTCTACTGAGCGGCCTCCAGACAGAGGAGAAGAGAGAAAGCAAAGAAAAGGAGGAAGGAAGAAAGAAAAGGAGTCTGAATTTACACTCACCGCTTCAAAAGCCCTTTTGTGCGCGGCCAACTTCTCCCGGCTGAAGATGCAGTATTTGCCAAAAAGTCGCCTGCAAGAAAGCACACAACACAACAAAAGTGGAAAACAGCCTGCTAAAGGACGCCTTTGCTGCCCACCCCCACCTTCTTTTAATAATTTTTCTTTTGACATAAAAGGCACATTTTTTTTTTTTTTTAAGAAAGGGCCGCTTGCTCTGGGTCCTCCTACAGCGCCGATGAGGATGAGAAAATAAACGGCCTCGTTAGCGAAGTTGGAAGTTCGCTTTGGCTGTTTGGGTCAATTGTCTTTTCACCTGGCTCCAGCCACCGAGTCAACGTGGACGAAGAATGGGAGGTATTTAGCATGTAGAGCCCGTCGGAGAGCAGGCCTTTCAGAGCAGCGGTCGGTCCGAGGGGAGTGAGAATGGCTGTCTTGTGTGGTGGCCGTTGTTTAGCTGCCCTTACACATGCAGACTTTCTGTCCATTCAGCCAGGGAGGCCACGTGGCCCAAGCCTAAAAGGCGTTTGAGCTACACGCAGCCTGCTCGACTTGCCTTTTCTTATGGAGAATTTTGCAAGTGGGAAATATTTATTCTCCATGCAATCTGGGGAGATTTTCCATGTCTCCACTTTCATGCTGGTTTTCAAACACCAGCATAAGTTGCGTGGGGTGTGTTGGAGAGAAGGGAAAGAGGAGAAAGAAACAAAGGGAGATTGGTAACTTCTTCCATCAGAGAAGGAAGCCACCTGCAGAGAAGCCACGAGTCCAGCGAAACAACCCATTGAATGTTTTGGGCTCCACCATGCCAACTGGCTGACTTTGCCAGTGAACTGACCGCTGGTTGTTTTGGGCATCTTTCAGGAACAACTCTGGTTTGATCTGAATTATTTAGAAGGACTCCATTGGTAGATTATCAAGCCCTGTGTTTTCATTCTATTTCCTTCCTGAGCACCTGCTTTTTGGGTCCCCTTTAATACTAATTAGTACCCCCCACCTTGGGAAGGGCAGCTCAGTTTAGTTCAACAAATATTTTATTGAACATTTGTCATCTGACAAGCATTCCATTACTTCTGGAGATAGGTAAGAAGAGGTGATCACTGCCATTGATGACTTTGGGATTTCATTTTAGAGACAGAGTTTCAAGGCAATGCCATGAAAAGGAGTCCAGAGTGGTTTGGGACTCCTGGGGAGGAGACTGGAGTGCAGTCAAGGGATGACTTTTTAAGGGGGTGCAGTTGGGCTGAGTAGGGAAGGGTGTGGAGGAATCGACCAGTTAACAAAGAGTGAGAAAGGGACTCCAGGAAGAAAGGACCATGTGAGGAAAAGCAAAGAGACACAGAAGAGCAGGAGGAGCAGGTCAGTAGAACTGGAGCACAAAATAACTGGAAGAGAGAAAGAGAGGCCCCGAGGTGGAGAGACAGAACCTGGCCCTGGACCTGAGAGGGTCTGGCCACCTTTTTAAAGCATCTGACGGGCACCCAGAAGCCACCAAAAGTGAAGCAGGGTGGGGGCAGATCAGAGCCAAACTGAGTTAGGTCTTTGTGGAAATGGATTTGAAGACCGGTAGTGGGAACGTGGTTAGCAGGCTGTTGCTGCTACTTAGAGGAGAAAGAATGATATTCAAAGTGAGGGGCTAGGGGTTGAGTTGAGGAAGAAGGTTTGTGCTTGTAAAGTGAAAAGAGCAGGATTGGGAGAGGGGAGAGACTAGGATACCTCCCAGATTTCTAGCGTTGACAACAGGATGCTGTTGATGGACATTGGTCCTGCAGGACGGAAGGTCTGGAAGGTGGGGAGATCAAGGGATAGGGAGCATGTTGGGTTCTGGGGCTCACTGGAGCTGTGGGTGGGTGGGGGTGGGGTGCCCAGCTCAGGTATGGCCTTTGATTTAAACCATGCATTTTCAGTGAGACAACATCTCCTCTAAGGAGGCGAAAATTTGTTCTTGGTAAAGAAAATGAACAAAAGCATCCTTAAATATTACAATAGTTTGTGGCCCTTGAAAGGCCACTGTATGTCAACATATCTATCATGGTATAAAAATGTCGTGGTGAGGAAGGAAGAAGGTAGCTCAGATAAACTGTGAAAGTGCCCACCTGATCTTTTTCCTTCACCCAGAAAATTCCTCGGTCCCAGGTATCGCCTAAATTCATCCTGGCCATCAAACACTCTTCAAAGAAATAGCCCTTATGGAGATTGCCTGAAAGGTACACAACCAGTCTCCTCCACGGAGTTAAACCCGCGTATCTTATGCCCCTACCCCTAACCTCATAGCACTGGTGGGAGACCAGCTAAGACCCATTTAGCAAACTGCTAAACTGACTTTGGGAAATGTCAAAAGCTTATATTGGGTTTCCCTGTGAAGAAAGATCCTTCCCATCCTGTCCCCAGGAGGCTGCTAAATGTGCTCATTACACCGCCTGGCACACTCCGCCCGCCGCTGTTTCTGTTAGGCCTTTAGTAATACTAGTAGGGTTCCTCTCCTGTTGTTATTTTGTTTTAATCTCATAGACACAGAGAATTACGTGTCTGCTCTTTTTGCCTTCTTCATTTAGGCGGCTAAAAAATCAAAAGCTAGACTTCCTCACACTTAGCAAGCAGAGAGGACTCAATACTATAGGCGCTTCTACTAGCCTCGTTCTTACTTTCATTTTATATCTTTAAGTAAATAACAAGCTGGAGCCACCGCATGTATGGGTCCTTAAAGGACTTATAGAGGAAGTTAAGGCATTACATTATCTGGAAGTTACCAGCTGAGCAGAGATTAGTTATCTGATTGACCTATCTTTGCTCAGGGCACAGCTTACAGAAGAAGAAAAAAAAAAAAAAACAGATATAAAATAGATAAATTCTTAAATGCATGTCATGGGCCAGAAACAGAGCAGGAACAGTTAAGACAAGGGAACCATGTATCATATGAATGTAAAATCTTATGAAAAGATCCTTAACAATGGTTTTGTTAGTGGCAGGACACACTAAAAAATAGAGGTTTTAGTATCACCCTAGTATCACCCTTAATCTCCCCTCCCTTCTTTCAAATTTTGTTAATTGAAGTTTTTAGTGAGATTATTGTAGGTTGTAAGAAATATTCCAGAAAATCTGGGCACAGTGGCATATGTATGTAATCCCAGGATTTAGGAGGCTGAGACAGGAGGATCCCAGTTTCAAGGCCAGCCTCAGCTACTAAGCGAGACCCTGTCTCAAAATAAATATAAAATAGGGATAAGGGTCTAACTCAGAGGTAGAATGCCTCTGGGTTCAACTTCTACTACTACTGCTGCTGCTACTACTACTACTACTACTAATAATAATAATAATAATATGGAGAAATATCATATGGTTTTTGTCCTCTTTTCCTCAATAACATTTGCCAAATAATACAAAACCAAAACCTGGATATTGACATTGATACAATCCACTCATTCCAATTCCTGGTTTACTTGTACTTCAATACAAGAGTGTGTGCAAATACATGTGATAATATGTGTAGGTTCAAGTATCCACTGCAGCGATGCAACTGATTCCGTGGCTCTAGGACTGTTCAGACTACCTACTTCATTTTGGTTGCTTGTGAGTGGTTTGTCGTTTTTGAGGATTTGTCCCGTTTTTCTACTTGTCAAATTTATGAGTGTAAAATTTTCATAGTATTCCCTTATCTTTTTAATGAGTACAGGGACTGTAATGAGATTTCTTGTTTTATTGCTGATATTGGTGATTTGTATTTTTCTTTTTGTTTTTGCCATTCTTGCTATAGATTTATCATTTATTACTTTTGAAGAACCAAAGTTTTGTTTCATTACTTTTCCTTTTCCTTTCTATTTTCAATTCCATTGTCTTCTGCTCTTTATTATTTCCTTCCTTCTTTCTTGGAGTTTATCTTTCTCTTTTTTCTAGTTTCTCGAAATAACTAACATTATGAATTTCAGTGCTGCAGATTTCCTCGCCAACACTGCTTTAGCTGTCTCCCATATACTTTGACATGTTGCATATTTTACAGTTAGTTCAATATATATTTTCATTTCCTTTGGGCCTTCCTTTGTGACCTATGGATTATTTGGAAATATATGGTTTAATTGCTATTATTTATAGATTTTTTCTGTTATCCTTCTGCCACTGTTTGCTAGTTTATTGTGTTTAGAATGCACACTCTATGTTTCAATTCTCCTAGATTTGCGAAGTTTTGTCTTATAGCCTAAGATAGGTTGTCCTGGTAAATGTTCTGCTATTGTGTACAACAATATATATATATATATATATATATATATATATATATATATATATATATATATATATATATGTTTGTGTGTGTGTGTGTGTACTTATCATAACCTTGCTGATTTTCAATTATTTCTACAGTTTCTGAGTTGGGTGTGTTATTAAAATCTCCAACTGCAATTGAAGATTGGCCCACTTTTTTCTTCCAGCTCTTTTAGCTTTAGCTTCACATATTTTGAGGCTCGATTGTTTGGTGCATACATTTTTAGGATCATTTTGTCTTCCTGTTGGATCCAGTGTTTTGTCTTTATGTGATGTCTCCCTTTATCTCTAGTAATTCTCTTTACTCTAAGAAAGTCTGTTCTGTCACATGATAATAATAATAGGCACTCCTGCTTTTTATAAATGAGTGTTTCTATGTTATACATTTTTCCATTCTTTTAATTTTAACCCATTTATGTCATTGAATTTGAAATAAACTTTGCATAAACAGCATACAGATATACAGATGTCAAAAATCCCTTTTAGAAGGTGGAAAAAATATGAGATAAGGACTTTGGGGAACCAGGATCTGTCCTGAAAGGTATGGAAGGTATGGGTGAGGGTAAATAAAACGCATACAGCACTGTGAGTATAAGATACAAAAACAGTCTTATGGCAGACTGACTCATGGTGTTTATTTTGGTTGAACTTCCTCTTAAAGCAGATCCCAAATTCAAGACTTAGTAGTTCATCACAATTTTTATGTTCAAATTCCAACCCCTAGTACCTCAAGATATGACTATATTTGGAGATAAGTTCTTTTTTAAAAAAATATATTTGTACTGAGGGTTAAACCCAGAGATGATCTACCTAGGAGCTACATCCTTATCCATTTTTCTCTATTATTATTATTATCATCATCATTATTATCATCATTATTATTATTTTATAGTCTGAAGACACCCAGGGGGTGTCTACCTTCAAGCTACATTCCCAGCTCTTTTTATTTTTTGTTTTGAAAAAGGATCTCACTAGGTTGCTGAGAGTCTAAGTTGCTGAGGCTGGTCTTGAACCTGCGATCCTCCTGTCTCAGTCTTCCATGTACTGGGATTACAGGGGTGCAACTACTTTATTTTTTTATTTTGAAGCAGAGTCTCGCTAAGTTGCTGAGGGCCTTGCTAAGTTGCTGCGGCTGGCTCCAAACCTGTGTGATCCTCCTGTCTAAGGCTCTCAAGTACTAGGATTGCATGCAAGCACCACCATGCCCAGCTAATGTCCTTTGAAGAGGTAATTAGAGTAAAATGAGGTCATATAGGTGAGTATTAATCTAATACAACTGGTGTCTTTATAAGGCAAGGAGATAAGGACAGAGACATGCCCTTTCACAGAGAAAAGACCACATGAGGACATAAGAAGATGGTGGCTTCTACAAGCCAAGGTAAGAAGGCTCAGAAGAAAGTAACTTGCAAACACCTTGATCTTAAACAGCTAATCTCCAAAACTGTGAGAAAACAAATTCTCTGCAATTTAAGCCATCTCATTTGTGACTGTTTGTTGTGGTAGTTCTGGAAAACTAATACAATAAGCAAGAATGCGGGATAAATGAGTTGCACAGAAAGAAAAGGCGCTAAGAGTACATTTTTCAGTGATTTTCCATTGTAGGCTTCTAGATTTAATCCTGAATTCTTCTGTATCTTGGCTAATAGTTGTACCTAGAGCAGATACTAAATCCCTGGCATTTTTGGGCTACCTTCTGCTTCTGCAGATGCTTTATTGACTAAGTTTATGTAATATTCTAATTTCTTTGTTGTCATTTCAACAGTGTTCCCAGCATCTTCTCTAAAAGTAGATTTCACTTTAAGAAACCACTTTCTTTGCTTGTCCATAAGAAGCAACTCTTCATCCGTTATAATTTTCACATGAGATTATAGCGATTCAAGCACATCCTCTGGCTCTGTTTCCTAATATTATTTCTTATTATTCCCATCACACCAATTTTTATGGAAAAAGCTCTTAGGCAGAGTATCAAAAGCCACAGGTACTCAATGTGGGAAGCTGCCATTGTGCGTGGCCATTGTCCACTGCAGTTGCAGGTGAACTTAGGTGCTGGCATTGGCATATGGGTGAACACCATCTGCCATAGCCTCTTTCATCCTCCCTCTTTTCTTCTCTTACCTGACTTTTGGGACTCTCAGCCTCTTTGACAAGTCTCTAAGGAAATTTTGTCTTCCAAATCCTTGTGTGGGAACAGGGCTGAGGCCTTTTAATACTTGAGTCTCCTCCTCAACTGCTTCTTTTCTTAGCAAGTTAGGTGGTTTTAAAGAGGCACTCAAGAAAAAGGAGTTCTAGAGTGTGGTGGGTTTGGGATAATAGTTTTATACAGTCAAGGGAAGTTCTTTTTTTATTGTAGAGTCACTGGGGAAAGAGATACTATCTTCGAAAGAGCATAGATAGTATTTGCATGTAACCTACACATGCTATCCTATATAAAGCATATCCTAGAGATATTGTAGGTTCCATTCAAGACCACCACAATAAAGTATCACAATAAAGCAAGTCAAACACATTTTTTTTTTGTTTTCAAGTGTATATAAAAATTATGCTTACTCCACACTGTAGTCTATTAAGTGTGTGGTAGTATTATGTCTAAAAAGACATGGTACTTTAATTTAAAAATACTTTACTGCTAGCTGACTGTAGTGGCACACACCTGTAAGCCCAGTACTTGGGAGGCTGAGACAAAGGGATCACAGTTTCAAAGACAACTTCAGCAACTTAGGGAGACCCTGTTGCAAAATAAAACAATAAAATTAGGCTGGATATGTGGCTTGAAGATAGAATGTCCCTGGGTTCAATCCCTAGTAACATACACACACACACACACACACACACACACACACACACACACACACGAGGAAAAACCTTTACTGCTAAAAATGACTAATAATCCGAGCCACCAGAGAGTTGTAATCTTTTTGCTGGTAGAGGATCTCATCTCAGCAATGATGGCTGTGCTAATTGCTCAGGATGGTAACTGCTGAAGGTTGAAGTGGCTGTGGCAACTTCTTAAAATAAGACAACAATAAAATTTACCTCATTTTTTGACTCTTTGTTTTATGAAATTTTTTTTCTGAAGCATGTGATACTGTGTGATAGCATTTTATCCACAGCAGACTTCTTTCAAAATTGGAATCAATGCTCTCAGACCTTACGGATGCTTTATTGACATAGTTTATGCAATCTTCTAATTCCTTTGTTGTCATTTCAACAGTGTTCCCAGTCTCTTCACCAAACGTACATTTCACCTCAAGAAACCACTTTCTTTGCTCACCCATAAGAAGTAATTCTTCATCTGTTTAAACCTTACCACAAATTGACAGCAATTCAATCACATCCTCAGGTTCTACTTCTCAATATAACTTCTTGTTATTTCAATCATATAGACAGTTAATTTCTACACTCAATTCTTGAACCACTTAAAGTCACCTATCAAGGTTGGAATTGACTTATTCCAAACTTATCAATGTTGCTATTTGGGCCTCTTCCCATGGATAACAAATGTTCTTAATGTCATTTAGAATGTTAAATCTTTTCAAAAAGTTTTTTAATTTACTTTACCTAGATCCACTAGTAAAGCATTATCTATGGCAGACATAAGCTTTACAAAATGTATTTATGTAATAAGACTTGTGAAAATCATTCCTCAATCCATGGACATTAGCAGGCATGAAAACAGCATTAATCGTGTCCAGCTTCGGCAGAGCTCTTGGGTGACCAGATGCATTGTCAATGAGTGAAAATATTTGAGAAGGAATCTGTTTTCTGAGCAGTATGGTCTCAATAGTGGGCTCAAAATATTTTAAAAAGCCATGTTGCAAATAGACATGCTGTCATACAGGTTTTGTTGTTCCTTCCACTTACAGAGCACAGGCAGAGTAGGTTCAGTATAATTCTTAGGAGCCCAAGGATTTTCAGAATAGTAAATGAGCATTGGCTCCAACTTCAAGTTGCCAATGACATCATCCCCTAATAAGTGAGTCAGCCTGTTCTTTGAAGTTTTGAAGCTGCGTAGTGACTTCTCTTTAACTGTAAAAGTCCCAGATGGCCATTTCTTCCAATATACAGCTGTTTCACCTACATTGCAAACCTGATGTTATGTCAATCACCTTAGCTAGACTTTCTGGATAACTTGCAGCAGCTTCTGTATCAACACTTGTTTCATTTTGCATTTTTTGTGTTACTAAGAGGGATTATTTCTTAAAACCTCATGAACCAACCTCTTCTAGCTTCAGACTTTTCTTCTGCAGCTTCCTCACCTCTCTCAGCCTTCTTGGAATTGAATTCTTACTCTGGAATAGACTGTGTCTTAGGAAATGTTGTGGCTGGTTTGATCTATCCATACACTCAAACTTTGTCCATATCAGTAATAAACCTGTTTTGCTTTCTTATCATTTATGTGTTCACTGGAGTAGCACTTTTAATTTCCTTCAAGAACATTTACTTTGCATCACAACCTGGCTTTTTTGCACATTCATCCTAGATTCAGCCTATTCTGGCTTTTGACGTACCTTCCTCACTAAGATTAATCATGTCTAGCTTTTGATTTAAAATGAGATATGTGTGGCTTCTTTCTTTCACTTGAACACTTAGAGACCATTGTAGGGTTATTAACTGGACTAATTTTAATATTTGTGTGTCTCAGGAGTAGGAAAGTCTAAAGAGAAAGAGAGAGATTGTGGAACAGTTGATCAGTGGAGCAGTCAGAACACACATAACATTTATTGATTACATTCTCTGTCTTACTGGATGTGGTTCATAGCACCCCCAAATAATTCAGTAACAACAACAAAGATCACTTATCACAGGGAGGGGGTATATCTCAGTCAGAGAGTGTGTGCTTAGTATAGGCGATGACCTGGATTCACTCCCCAAAACTGCACACACAAAAAATTTTGTTAATAAAAATTTGAAAGAAAGTAAAAGAAAAAAGAAAGAGATTCCCAATCATAGATCATCATAACAGGTACAATAATGGTAGAAAAGTTTAAAATATTTATAGAATTACCAAAATGTGACACAGACACATAGAAGAGAACACATGGTTGGAAAAATGACTTGCTCCATGCAGGGTTGCCACAATCCTTCAATTTGTAAAATACAATAAAATGGAGTTGGAATGTAATAAAATAAGGTATGCCTATACTTCTAATCATCTCTACTACTTATAATGTTATAATGTCTTAATGCAAGGTAAATGTCATGTAGATATTTGTTATACTGCATCATTTAGGAAACAATGACAAGAGAGAAAATCTGTTCATGCTCAATACAGATACAATATTTTTCTAATACTTTTAATCTGCAGTTGGTTGAAATTACAGATGTGGAACTCATAGAGAGCCAACCATCCTTTCTCCTTATAGTCATATTTTCTTGATAGAAGAAATTAGGACATGGACTGGAGGAACTGGGACAGGAAAACTATCAAGTGTGTTTTCAGTGTTATAAGCTTGAGATCTCTATGTAACTTGGAGAAAGGATTCCATGTAATCCTATATACTTCAGTCCACCATGCTCAGGAACTGTCTCTCAGATCATGTCAAAGTCTAGTTAATAGTAAAATATAGCTTGCTAGGCATATGTCTTCTGTGAATCTCCTTCACAACCATAGAATAAAAAATATTGAAGAACAAATTTAATGAGAGGAATAAAAAAAAACTTGTGCAGTAAAAGCAATAAAACACTTAGGAAAACAAAACAGACACAAAACAAATTGAAAGATATCCTGTTTATGGACTGGAATAATTAATATCATTAAAATGTTCATACTACTAAAAATTTCCTCAGTTTCAGAGAAATTTCCATCAAAAGCCCAAGAGAGAGAGAGAGAGAGAGAGAGAGAGAGAGAGAGAGAGAGACAGAGACAGAGAGACAGAGAGAGAGAGAGACAGAGAGAGTGTTAAGAAATAGAAAAAAAACCCTAAAGATAATATGCACCTACATAAGACCCCACATAGTCATAGGAATTTTAAGGAAGAAAAACAAAGCTAGAGGCATCACGTTTTCTTATTTCAAATATATCACAAAACTACAATAATAAAACAGCATGTGCCCAGCATAAAAATAGATGTATAAACCAAAGAAACAAAATTAAGAGTACCAGAAATAAACTGATATATGTGTATATCAACTCATCTTTGACAAGAGTACCAAGAATATACAATAGGAAAAGGATAGCCTCTTCAATAAACATTTTGGAAAAAGTGGATATATAGAATTCCAAAAGAATGAAATTGGATCTCATACTATATACAAAAACCAACAAAAATGGATTAAACACTTAAACAACTTGAAGTCATAAAAATTCCTAGAAGAAAAAAATTTCTGGTTATTGGCTCTTTCTTCTTTCTTTCTTTCTTTCTTTCTTTCTCTCTTTTGGCAATGATTTCTTGAATATGACACAATAGGAAGCAAAAGTAAACAAGTGAGGTTATGTCAACCTAAAAACCTTCCTCATAGCAAAAGAAACAACTAGCAAAATGAAAATGTGACCTACAGAATGGGTGAAGAAATTCATAAACCATGTATGTGATAATGGGTTAATATCCAAAATCCATGAGGAATGGCCACAACTCAATAGCAAAAGCCAAATAACCTGATTTAAAAATAGGAAAAGAAACTGACCAGATATTCCCATAGACAAATGGGCACCAGATATATGAAAAGATGCTCAACATTAGGAATCATCAAGGAAATATAAATCAAAACAACAATGAACTATCACTCACACCTATTAGGATGGCTTTTATTAAAAAAATATAAAAGAGAAGATAATACTCTCAAAGATGTGGAGAGAAAGGAACCCTGGTACATTGTTGATGGGAATAGAAATTTTTACAGCCAGTATGGAAAGTCATTTGGAGGTTCCTCAAAAAACTAAAAATAAACTGGGTATGGTGGTTCACAAGTGTAATCCCAGTACTTAGGAGGCTAAAACAGGAGGATCACAGGTTCAAGGACAGCCTCAGCAACTTAGTGAGGACCTCTGCAACTTAATGAGACACTGTTTCAAAATCAAAATAAAATAAGGCTGGGAGTATAGCACCAGAGGTAAAATGCCCCTGGGTTCAATTCTTGGTGCCATAATAAAATAAAATAACCTATGTGATCCAGGAATTCCATTTCATTCTGGGTATATATCCAAAGGAATTGAAATCAGAATCCAGATATCTACATTTTTGTATTCATTGCAACATTATCCATAAAAATAAAGACAGGAAAG
This sequence comes from Graphiurus murinus, assembly GCA_004027655.1. Lineage (NCBI taxonomy): Eukaryota > Metazoa > Chordata > Mammalia > Rodentia > Gliridae > Graphiurus > Graphiurus murinus. Next base: position 212,357 of record PVLC010000170.1, on the reverse strand, counting down.
TGACCTAAATATTCATCAATGGATGAATGAATAAAGAAAATGTTGTATATATGTGTACTGGCATATTATTTGGCCTTTAAAAAGGAAGAATTATGCCATATGAAACAAGATGGATAAACTTAAAAGATAGCACACTAAGTGGAGTAAGCCAGATGCAGAAGGAAAATTACTACATTTTAGCATTTATATGATAAATATGAAATAGTCAAACTCGTAGAAGCAGAGAGTGTAATGGTGATTGACATTGGTAGGAGAACAGGAAAATAGGCAGAAATAGTTAAAGAATATGAAGTTTCAGTTGAGTAAGCTATAGAGTTCTATGTAGAATGGTGTATATAGTTAACTGTATCATATACTTAGACATTTACTAACATATATATTAACATTTATATTTATTAAGTATTCTGATCACAAAAATAATGATAAGAGAAGTAAATGTGGGGGAGGGGATAAATAAGTTTATGGCATAGATTGTAATGACAGTTTCACAGGTGTATATGTCAATTGTGTACAGATTTTTATATGTCAAAAAATTAAATAAAAAAGAATGTTGAATGGGAAAAAGAAGAAAAAGTTTAATGTGGTAAACAACATCCTCAATAAAATCCTTACAATAAGTAAAATTAATTTTATGTGATTGCTTATTTTTAATACCCTCTTTTGGTATAAGCATAAGACATTATAATCAAATATAGTTTAGTAGAAGTAACTCTATCAGCATCTATAACCACAGAGTCTAGGAATTCAGTTTTCTGGATTAATGCAGGAAAATATCTTCATCTCTCTCTAGAGCAATGAATTCCATGATCTCTGGGATCTCCAAAAGTCAAGACAAATGAAAAGGGATTTGTGACCCCCCCCCCAAGTCTCATGCAACCAGAACCTCTTCTTAGGTCTGTTTATGTACTTCCCTTTAAAAACAAGAATTTTACTAAAGAGTCTGGATGAATGAACAAAATCCATTTGAGAACTACTGACCTCAAGAAAATAATGGTCTTCCCATTCTTCAGACAAATCTCTACAATAATGTTTCTTTCCAAGCATGTAGAAGTACCAAGGATTTGAAATCATGTACCCTGAAAATATCTGGAGGGAAGCTAGCATTTGTCTGCATGTGAGAAGACTATTGAGTTTTAGCAGTTGAGTCCTGTTGGAAAATCCAGGGAGAATAACCTGTGTGCTCAGCTCAGCTCTTCCATTTTTCCTCTTTGGAGAGGGCTGCCACAGGGAGCACCCTGCTTCTCTACAAAGTCTTACTCTGGTTGTCCCTGCCCTGATTCCAATATGGCACATGCTGCATAAACCTGTACTCTTGGGACTTGGGCATCAAGTTTAATTTTTTCAAACTAAAGTATTTCCTTCCACATTATCTTCATTGGTACTGTAGAACAGATGGTAAAAAATCCCTGCCTTACCACAGTAAGTGAGGGCCAAACAATTCATTTGTAAAATTTGCAGTCAGTTTATTATGAGTTTAATGGAATAGCCAGGAGAATTTGAGTAGCTGGCTGGTATTTCAATTTGTGACCTAAATTTATCCTGGCACCTGGTTATGGTATTCCAGTTTGTGGTCTAAATCTTTCTTGGCACCACCCTATTGCCCATTGAGGATGACTGGTTCAAGAGTTTTATGCCTGACTAGGACTTCCAGGACAGTGGAAGCAACTCCAGACTCTCCCAGGTACTTGATACATGTTTTTTCAAATCACTCAGGGATAATGGGCCAGAAGAAGACTAAGGAGATGGAGACCCATATTTTGCATCATCAGTTTTCAAGATGGAATTGTCTGAAGTTTCCTCACCTAGTTTTGTCCTTTCGTCTGCATTTCCCCTGCATCTTGAAAAAAGGAGCTACCCAGAGACCTGTCCCCATCTCCAATCCTGCATTATCACAGGCTATGTTGTTACTATCATTTCCTTAGTGTTTTGTTTTTACTTTCTCAATTTTTTTTCAGAACCAAAGCAGTAAAGAAGAATGGTATTTATTGGGCCCATGCAAAAGCTACGAAGAAAATGTCAGTTTTTAGTTGTTTTTGAAGATAAATGGCTCGATCTTATCAAAACTTACCTGAGCAGTTGAAGATCATAACTCCTCTAAAAAGAATTTCCTCTCTGGGTTAATTAATTAGAAGCCAGGGTTTGTTCATGTCCTGGCATGAACAGACAAGGAAGCTGAACTTTTTAGAAGGGATCCTTTCCTTGGACAAAGACACATAGATGATAACTCACCAGTAGCAATACCGTACAGTGGCAGATTGGGTCTCCTAAATATAAAAGTGTGAAAATTCCCCAGCTGTGGTCAGTCTTTAAGTAGTACCCAGCACCTGATCAGTGACAAAAGGAAGGGCATGGTTGGTTGATATGAGTGATCCTTGACATTGAGTTGTAGCACAGTTAGTTAAGTGTAGTCTACTGAAAAATGGCGATGTCTCCCTGGGAGAGATGAACACTGAACCTTTTAGGCCACAGAGTGACAGAGAGGTAGAAGAGAGCAGGGGACTTATTTTTGGTAGAAAGGAAGTTATTGGGGAAAATAATGTCTCAGGACTAGATTGCCTTCCCCCTACAAACTACAGCATCAATGATGACAAAATAACTCCTTCAGCTGGCTAAATTGACAAGATGTACAAGTCTAGCTCCATCTCTGCAAGCACGGCTTCAGTCTTCACCACCTTCAATTTGTGCCTACACTCTTGGCCCTGGGAGATGCTTCAGGAAAAGGGGAATTAGCAGTTTGGAATATGTTAGGGTCAACTAGCCTCACTAATTTCCAATAAGATGGCTTCAAGGAAGTGCTGGAAGATATTGCCCTACATGACATAGCTCTTAAAAGGTTATGAATAGTCCCTACAACCTTCAACTTTTTAAAAATAATCCCATCATAAAACCAACAGTCTATGAACTCATTTAAACCCTTCTGGATCTATTAATTTTTCTCACTTGTACCTAGCAGATTTTCTCTGCTGCCTCCTGGTTAAGAGTTAATTTTTCTTCTTTTAGTTGGTGCAATGATTATGTCCACAGAAGAGATTTCAACTTTGAAACTTAGCTGAATTTACATCACATGTGTACATATTTGAAAGTTGATTTCTCAGTTTTATTTAAATAACTAACTTGATTTCCATGTGGATTCAAAGGTTAAAACAAAAAGGACTTGAAGTTAAAATACAGAAAAACTTATCTTGCAAAAATATCTCTTTCTGTATACTTTCCAAAGTGCTTTTTTTTAGGAAAGAATAGAGCAAGACACCATTTCATCACAAAACTGAATGAGATTGCATTCTTCATAAGGTATCTAAACTATGTACACAAGTTTAAGGTCAAACTATTTCACAAGACACCCAAAAAAGGACTAACCAAGATAAAATTGAATTAGTTACTTTAAAGTTAAGAACTTCCTAAATGTCATGAAGAAGGTAAAAAAGTCAGCTATAGACTAGAAGAAATATTTGTCATATCTACCTAATTTATAATATTTTATGTATCTAAAATATATAAAGATTTTATTTAATTAATTAAGATAAAGGCAACTCAATAGATATGAACAGTCTCTTTGAAAAGGAAGAAATCCAAATGGATAACAAATATAGGAAATGGTGCTCAAATTGCTTAGTTATCAGGGAAATGGAAGATAAAAACATGACTGTATATCCACCAGATGACTGCAGTAACAATAACAACAACAAAAATACTAAATATTGATGAAGATGTGAAGCAATGGAAACACAAATGCTGTTTGAGAAAGTGAGCTGTTTGCCATTATCTAAGAAAGTTGAAATGCTGTGTAACCCAGACCCAAGCAAAGCCACTCTGGTTGCCTATTGTGGAGAAACACACTTAAACGTGTGCATCAAGAGACTTTTTTTTTTTGCGGTACTGGGGATTGAACTCAGGGGCATTCTACCTCCGAGCTATACCCGCAGCCCTATTTTTTATTCTTTATTTTGAAACCAAGTCTCACTAAGTTGCAGAGTGCCTCATTAGGTAGCTGAGGCTGGCCGCGAACCCGGATCCTCCGGTCTCAGCCTCCCGAATGCTGGGATTACAAGCGTGTGCCACCACGCCCGGCTTATCAAGAGATATTTATACCAATGTCCACACCTCTATTATGTATCTAGCCAAAGATAGGAGACAGCCCACATGTCTCACACTACAGTAGAATGGGGAATTGGGAAATAGTCACAAAGTAGAATACAAGACTGTTATGAAAGTGAATTAATTGAATCATAGGCAACAATATTGAATCTTAAAAATATAATACCGAGTAAAACAAACTAGACTAAAAAAAAAATGCATGAGCTATACTTAAGTGTTAAAGTTAAATAGTACAGGTTGAATATCCCTAATCTAAAAACCCAAAGTACAAAATGCTCCAAAATTCAAACGTTTTTGAGTGTCAACATGGTACCACAAGTAGAAAAATCTCACCCTGACCTCATGAGACAAGTTACAGTCAAAATGCAGGCACACTAAAAAGATTGTACAAAATGATCTCCAATATATGTATATAAGTGATATAGGGAATCATAAATTAATTTTGTTTAAACTTGCATTCTATCCCTAAAAAATCTCCTTATACATATACATGTACAAATATTCCAAAATCTAAAAAAAAAAAAAAAACTGAAATCTGAAACACTCATGGCCCCAAGCATTTTGGATAAGGAGTACTCAACCTATGTCTAAAAGAAGTGGTTCTAACCACGTTGTAGATGTTCCCGTGCAGTGCTCAGCTAGGATTCTCTCTCTTCCTGTGCCATGCACCATTCTCAGCTGCTGAGAACATTCTTTGCTGAAGGCTCACTGGGAATGACCCTGGGCCGCAGGGAGCTGCTGCATCCTGGGTCACAGTCTCTTCATTTATATATTGAAATACACTCACACACAGACCTACGGAGCCATTGGAGATAAACAAACACTACTTCCAAGTTAAGCTGTTTCCAGATAAGAGAGAAAATAAAACACAAAAGCGGATAAAAACGTATATAAAACAACAGCCACGGACTTCATTGTGCCCAAAGACAGCTCTACTTTGAAGAGCTCATCACGGTCCCTCTGCAACCAGGCTGAGAAATTTTGATTAAGCCACATTTCTTGCTCTCACACCTGAAAATTGTTGGTGACCACTGTAGAAAGCCAGAGCCTGCCTTTTCATCTGGGTCTATGACTTGAAACAATTCCTAGGCACATCTGACACCTCTTCTTGAATATCCACTACTCCCTGCCACCATGCAACATTAAAAAAAAAAAAAAAGTCAAGAAAAGGGAGATTTTTGTCACTAGAACTCTTGGGCAAGCTTAGTAGAGTAGGACAGACATGCTCATAGGCTTCATCTCTAACTCGCTTGAGTTCCCTGTGACAGCTGGCAAAACCATGATCAAATCAAACCTTCAGAGGCGGTGACTCGGCCACATCAGGCCGGGGTGGAAAAGCTTTTGTTTCAGCCCAATCCGGGCCTTATCACCTCATTCTGTCACTCATACTTCCTCATTCCACCCACAAATCCTCCAGGATTTATTGCAGATGTAGCAAGCTTGCTGCAAATAATGGTACAAGCAAAGAGGCTAGTCGGCTATCGACTCCAAGCTCTGGGTAATACCAATGGGAAATTATCTGCACAAAAGGTGCGCTGGGGTGACAAATGGAGAGGGGGCTGGCCCATTGAAGATGCTGGGACTTAGACAAAGCTAACACACTAATACCAAGCCACTAGCTTTATCTGATTACTTCTGGGGCTGATGACTCCCCACTCCCCCTGGCTTCCCCCTCCCCCTCCCCCCATCCTCTTGTGTAAAAGACACAGGTTGCTTTCTTTGGTGTGCAGTCTACCATGAAATGGTAATCTAGAGAATTACTACATTTATATAAACCACGAGGTGCTTTTACACCCACAAAAAAACAATTTTCGGATTGACGGTAAATTTGTTTTTACATTGGCGACCAAAGAAAACCTCAGAGATAGAGGAAAGTGTTAAATTAGGACAGAGGGAATGGAGATTGATTTTACCCAGAAAGAGTGAATTTGGGGCCTTATCTTAGATGCATTTTTAACGGATGCTGGTCTGATTTGACTTAGGAAAATACTCAGTTCAATAGGGATTTCATTCTTCACTCGAGTTTTTGCAAGAAAAAAAAATGTGTTTTTATTTCTCCCACTTCCATCTTCGAGCAGGTCGTTTTGGGGTAACTTCTTTTGTTTGTTTTGTGTTGTTTTTGCTAGGTTTTCTCTAAGCAGGTGGCAATGGAGGATCTGTGTGATGTGGGGTGGGCTTAGTGTCCTCGTCAAGCTCAGCAAGTGAAGAATTATCCTCATGAGCAGCGTCTCCGCTTTCCTAATCTCCTCATTTTCATAGAAACAAAGTGAAGTTCTTTTCATTGGGGCCTTGATTGACTGTTAATGTTTCAAATCAAGTTCAGCAAGATGAACTGACCCTTTCCACAGAGCTTCTCTTCGAGTTCAGTAAAAAGTAAACTGCATGAACAATCAAATTTGTGGATCATTAATGCAACTCCCCAGTGTGGTTTGGGGTGCGGGGGATGAGAGGTTACTGATACAATGTGAAATGTCAATTAAAAAAAATCTTTCTTCAGAATGCACTCTTGACATTTGTATTTTATGCAATAATGGAACATAAGCAATGTGTAATAAGGTATATTCAAATAGGTAGATCTCCTAAAATGTCAATAGTTTGAATGGATTCATTCCATGGTGTGAGCAATGCATGTGTCTCCATTGTGACAAGGTCAAAGACATCCCGGGGAGGATGGAAGGCTCCGGCTTTGGTGTTTAAGGTACACGTAATGAATTGGGAAACTTGGAATGTTGGCACCTTTCCAGCAAATTTCCTCTCTCTGATTTTGGTTCATTTAGCTTATGTCATGAGATCTGTAAAGATCAATGCAAGATGATCTGTAAGCCAATAAAACCCTAACAGTAACATCCATTTTTTAAATGCCCTAAGTCTGACTCCTAGCCACATGACAGCCAGCCCTGAATCACAGAACTGGGAACATTTTTTGAAGAAGAGATGCCAGAGTGCAATCCTTGGAAGCTGAGTTTACCTCCCAGCAGATCCAGTCTCAGCCTTGCAGTTCTTGCCTGGGGCTCCCTGTGCTTTGCTCTTGCTAGTGCTACCTGGCCAGTCAGCCCTTCAGATTGGACTTGACCTTCCAAGTCAGGAACCGCTCTTCCACATGTGAGGTGGAAAAAAGTGTTTCTCCTCATTGACTTCTAGTTTTTAATTCTCCAAACTATTTCTTTCCTAAAATTAAATTTTGCTTTGATCAAAGAACCACATACACATAGTTTAACAAGATAAATAGAATAAGTACATTTAAATAAAACATTTAAATAAAGCAGTTCATTGTCTTGCTGTTCTCAGCTCTACTTTTTATATTTATTTATTTATTTATTTATTTATTTATTTATTTATTTATTTATTTATTTATTTTATGATACTGGGAATTGAACTCAGGGGCATTCTACCTCCGAGCTATACCCCCAGCCCCATTTTTTATTCTTTATTTTGAAACAGGGTCTCACTAAGTCGCGGAGGACCTTACTAGGTAGCTGAGGCTGGCTGAGAACCTGGATCTTCCAGTCTCAGCCTCCCAAAATGCTGGGATTACAAGTGTGCGCCATCATGCCCGGCTCAGCTCTACTTTTTAAAGATATCCCTTCCTGGATACTTTGAAACTTTTCTAAAAATATGCCTCTCCTGCTCTACCTACAGCCATTTCCTGTTGGAAAGAACACTTCATCACTTTTATCTTTTTTATCTACTTCATGCCTGTTTTCCCCTCTCCCATTATTTTAAATTATAATTATTTCACATAACTTTTGGTTTAGTCAGTATTAAATATTCACATGATTGTGTGTAGATTTGTTTTTCTTCTGTGACACTGGGGATTGAATCAGGAGTGCTCTACCACTGAACTACATCCCCAACCCTTTTTGTTTTTATTTCGAAATAGGGTCTCAGTAAGTTGCCTAGGCTGGCTTCAGACAGGCAATCCTCCTGCCTCAACCTCCTAAGTAGTTGAGATTACAATCATCACTGGATCTGGCTTGATTTTTTTTTTTTTGAGTCAAGTCATGAACTATATTTATTTTTGTCCAACTTTTATCTTCAAACTTTTTTTTTTTAATGGTGCTAGGAACTGAACCCAGGGGCATTCTACCTCTCAGCTATACCTTCAGCTCTATTTTATTTTTTTTTATTTGGAAACAGGGTATCACGAAATTGATGCGAGCCTCACTGAGTTGCTGAGGCTGGCTTCAAACTTGTGATCCTCCTGTCTCAGCCTCCCAAGTACTGAAATTACAGATGTGTGCCACCACACTGGCTATCTTCAAACATTTCATTTTCCCATTGTATGATTTTCTGTATTTCTATATTTATTATTCTTCCCCAATACACAAATTATAAATAACTTCTCAATATTCTTATCCACACAGCAGATACTTAAGTAGTCTATGATTTTCATTTCTTTTTACCAGGAAACTGCTTCCTCTTTAAGTCTGTAGAATCATCAACCTTGGGCTCCGCCCCCACACACACCTCCTGCAGAATAAACTCAGGAGCATTCTACCTCCTAGCTATATCTCTAACCTTTTTTATTTTTTATTTTTTTTGAAACAGGGCCTAAGTTCCTGAGGCTGATCTTGAATCTGTGATCCTCCTGCCTCAGTCTCCCAAGTACTGGGCTTGTAGCTGTGCACCACCACACCTGACTAACCTCAGGCTTCTTATTGTTGTTGCCTGAAAAATGCCTTTGCCTCTTCTGTGTGATGCACCCCATTTCATGAATCCCATTCTTCTGCTACCATTGTTTAAGTCTTCATCTTTGTATAACTCAATTTTTTCCTCAAAGAAAGGTGTACAGAAAGCTGTGTGTATGTGCATAGATTTTGTTCATCTGGAAATAACTAGCAACATGTAGTGCAACATATAGTGACCTTTCCTCCTTTTATAAGACTGCAATCCTATCTGATTAGCTACACCACACACACATACACACACACGCACACACACACACATCTTTCCTTGTGACCTCATGTAACCTTATTGACCTCTTAAAAGCTGTATCTCCAAGTGCATGGAAGCGGAAGGGTTAAATGTGACTTTTGTAGGGCCCCATTCAGTAGTATGCTACCACTAAGATTAAGCTATGAAACCTACTATGGCTTCCATCTCTCTCAGGTCTCTTGTTCCAAGGGAAGCTAGCTGCAAGGTGACCTATGAAGACTGTGCTGAAGAATGCAGGTATCTAGCCTGCAAACAGCAAGGAACCTGAACTTGGCACTAATCACTGGAATGAGCAGGGAGGGCAGGTCTCCACCCTTGAGAATCTCAGCCTGGGTCTTGAGCTTCTCAGCCCTAGTTGGCAACCTGGCACAATTTTGTGAAAGATTCAGAGTCAGAAGAACCCAGCTAAGCCATTCCTAGATTCCTGAACCTCAGAAACTGCAGGAGGCAATAAAAACTTGTTGTTTTAAGTTGCTCTGTTTGCAATAACTGATTACACAGTCGTAGATAATTAATACACATGTCATTTGTCAGTTATTTTGTATTTTGCAGATATTTCCCCTAGTCTTTGTCTTGATTTTTTTTTGCCACCTTGACATTGTTTTTTTAAGAAAACGTTAAAAATGTATAAAGTATGTTTTATATATTTTTTCTTTCATATAACATATTTTGTAACCTATTTAAGAAGCTTTTGACTGACTCAGTGTCATAAAGATTGTCCTCTATGTTTTTTCTTCTAGAAGTTTAACTCTTTAATTAAGCATTTGATTCTTTTTAAAAAGATATTTTAGAATTGGTATATTATAGCTACATATAATAGTGGGATTCATTGTTATATATTTGCACATGCAATAACATCATCTTGTTAGTAAAATTGACCAAATGTGATTCATTTTGAATTAAATTTTGTGCATGTTGTGAGGTGAGGATTAGTGCTTATCATTTTTTATTTCCATAAAGGTAACCACTATTATCTTTCCTCCATAAATTCCTCCAAATTTTTGGTCATAGGGTGGATTTATTTCTGGACTCTATTCTATCTACTTATCTATATTTCTGATCTTATCCCAGTACCTCAGTGTCTTAGTTACTTTAGTTTTTAGTAGGTCTTGAAATCAGGTAATACCAGCCTTCTGAACTTGTTCTTTTTCAAGACTGTTTTGGCTATTTTAGGTACTTTGATTTTCTTATACATTTTAGTATCAGCCTGTAAATTATTTTAAGCATGGTAGAATTATGATTTGGACTGTAAATTTTATGTCAACTTAGGGAGAATTGCCACCTAAAGAATACTGAGACTTTCTACCTATGAACAGTGTTATCTCTCTATTTTTCAAATCTTTAATTTTCCTTTGTCATAGCTTACCATTTCAGGTGTGCAGGCAAAAAATAAACAAATAAAAGAGTTATTTGACCTGACCCTTTTAGAAATATACTTCAGTATCATTATTGTTCACTAGAGTCAACAATTATTCCTTAATGTAATTATTCCTTAATATTATCAACTATCTAGACAATGGTCTTATTTCCTTGATTGTCTAATATTTTTTCTTTTTTATAGTTTATTTGTTCAAATTGTGACTGAATGAAGTTTTATGTAATGCAGTTGCTACTTCTTTACTCTTCTATTTCACATGCTTTCTTTTTTCTTGTAATATATTTAATGTTGTTGAAGGAACAAAATATATTTTCTGTAATATCTCATATTTTGAGTTGGGGTGGCTGCATCTCTCAAGTATTATGGAATGTGTCTCTAATTTCCTTATATTTTTGTCATTTGGTTGACATGATACAGGCTCAATTTTTGGGGGGAAAGACAAAACTGTTTCTTTGATGGTGTGTACATCCATCAGAAGGCATGCCACGTGTGGTTGTCTCTCTTTTCTGTGATGTTAGCAGCCACCAACAATCATTGCCTATACTCACTGAATCATTAGGTGCTGAGAGATACCAAGGTGTTAATTCTTTTATCCCATCTTCATTGATTAGCTGTGGAATGCTTCTGTAAAGGAACACATTTTCCCTTAGCATCTACTCAACTGTCCTGAAGTGTGGTCTGTATAATTTTAGTTGACATCCTCCTGACTTTAACAGCAAACATTTGGCCCCATATTTTTTTGAAGGTTTTTGGCAACCTATTATTCTACCTGTTAGATGTATACATATATACATGTGCATACATGCAAACATACTTCTAATTAAAATAATCTATAATTGTAAAAAAATTTATACTTTTATTGGCACATTATAGTCTCACATCATAATGCAATTCATAGTGATGGTAATATACATGCACACAGCACTTGGTGGGCTTTCCCTCAGATCCCTCTGCATCCCCCCCCCTCTTCCTCATAAAGGTATTGAGATTGACATCGGTATTCTCACATATGTACATATCTATGGAAGTAATTCCTTCATTGATCCTCCCTCTCCCTCCTCTTCTTCCCTAGATCACCTCCCTGGCTCCACTGGAGTTTCTCCTCAATTATCTGAAGTCCTTCTTGTATCCTGATTACTCCCTAGCTTCCACATATGAGAGAAAACATATGACTTTCTGTGACTGGCTAATCTCATTTAGCATAATACATAAATTGTGCAATAGTGAAAAGATTATGCAAACTTTGGACGTTTTCACCAAATATCAGAATAAGATCACAATTTAAAATGCTATGGGCTGGAAAATTAGCTCAGGGTAGAGCACTTGCCTAGCATGTACAAGGCCCTAGTCAATCCACAGCACCACAAGAACAATTGAAATAGATAAAAAAAAAAAAAAATCTGAAAAACAATTGGGGGCCACAGAGGAAATGCTGCTTAAATAACTGAAAAATCCTTAGGATTCCTATGTGCCAGGTATGATGCTAAGTGCTTTCCTTAAGAGAACACATCTTAACCTCTGGACAATGGTACAGATCTGCTATCATTCCCATGTCATAGGGAATCAATGCACAGGGAATTCACATTTGCTCATGTTCAAGTATGCAGTAGAACCACTAAGTGGCAGGACTTCAGGACCTATTCAAGATTATCTTTACTTACAATCACACAATTTTTAAAAATTCTCTTTATTGATGAGATGTTAAGAAACTTTCAAGAGGCTTTCTCCAAATCAACTAACTAGACTCCTGGAGGGTTTGGATTCATCTGGAGTGTGCATTCAGGAGTCCAACGGGAAGCTTGGATGTCTAAAGCATATGCATATATACTTTGCTACCTATAGCAAAGTGTGTGGTCTCAGTGTGAGCAAGATAGAATTCTTCCCAGGACGTATGGTCAGCCCCCTCCACCTCATTTGAGGCCATGCCATCTTCAGATCTCTCCGGGGGTTGTAACACACTGATGAGAAAAAATGAAAGTCAAGAGTCAAATAGGAAAAAATGTCAAGAGGAATCTAGGGAGCTGAGGAAAACTCACCAGAAAGTTTCAGATTGCTGCAGTATTATGGCTTCATTTTTCACAAGAGGCTAAGTCTCAGAGCTCTATCTTTCTCCATAATCTGTATTAAAAACTTGAGATCTGTTCTTTTAAATTGAGTCTGAAATTGCCAACAGGACAGAATTTCATGTGTTTCATTTCCCCATGAGCTAAAATTATTGGACCAGCTGTATTTCAGTCCTGTCCATTCATTTGCCAATGATTCAATGAAAGGATAATTATCATGATTAACAACAAGGACAATTAGCTAGCACTCATTAAGCACTTCCTTAGCAGGGCTCAGTGCCATTCTAAAATACTTTTTATATAATACTTTATTTAATATTCAGGTGACTTTAGTCATACAACTAGTAAAAGGTAACACTGAAGTTGGTCCCACCCAGTGTAGCCAAGAAGTTTGTACTCTGAACAATTGCATCATAACTACCATGACTGTATGCTTAGGCTTTAAAATACTACAGATAGTCCCTGATAGCATGTAATATAAATGAAAAACTCCCATTTGCTGTGGTTTGAATAGGTCCCTCATAGTTCATGTGTTGAAAATGTAATCCCCCATGCCACAGTGTCGAGAAGTGAACTCTTTAAGAGATTTTCAGACCATGGGGCAACACTCTCATGAATAGATCAAGGCCATTATCACTGGAGTGGGTTAATTATAACAAGGAGGAGTTTGGCACCCTTTTGTGTACTCTCTCTCCTTTTTCTTTCTCTTCCTACCTTCCACAATGGGATGACACCACACCAAATCCTTGACTAGATGCCCAGCACCTTGATATTGGAATCCCCAGCCTCCAGAACTGTAAGGAATAACCAAATTTTTCTTTATAAATTTCTCATCAGTAGTATTTGTTATAGTAGCAGAAAACAGGCTGAGACATAATTGTATAGTCCATTGGTGAAAATCTATGACTTCTTTTTCTTTTTGCCCCATAGGGATGATTTAGGAGCTATCAAGAGTTCTTCATGATGCTTATTGAGTGATGTTTAGCTTTGTAAGGGAGACACTGAGGCATAGAACAGTGACTCCTTTCTAAACTGTGACAAATGCAGTTTCTATTGATGGATCCCACTTCACCTCCCTGCTCGCCATACAGCTCCTCCCACACAAGATCTGGTTTAGCCAGCAAGTGGCATTTTGTATTTAACAAACAAGACCAACAAGATGTTGCTTTAAAAATTCATCCTGAACACTAAAATTGTTGATATGAAAATATATCAAAACAGTCTATCAAAGAGCAATTCTATGGCAGGCAAGACATCTTAAGATGGAATGTTCCTACCGTCATTCTTTGTTGTGTGGAAACAATTGACATTGTAAAGGGAGACCACTAAAAACCCCAAGTGATTCTCCAACTTCCTCATATGAGTCTTCTGATTTGTTCGTTTATTATTTCACCAAGGCTGGTCTCGGAGAAGAAAGAAGGAATTCATGTTGATGCCATGTCAGCCCTCGTGATGTGCTGATCTCTCTACTTTCCCAAATCAAACCTCACCAAAACTACTTAAAAATTCTCTCTTCTGTGCAGGAAAGGGTCTAATTGCCAATGTTCCTCTCAATCAAGAATCTTTTTTATAAACCAGTATGTACCTCTCAATCAGGAACCTTTTTATATAAAATACTCTGTATCAGCAGTTCATTTGACTCAGCAAAATAATTCTTAAGACATGTTTACTGCATGAAAGAGAAAATTTCAGCCGGGCGTGGTGGCGCATGCTTGTAATCCCAGCATTCGGGAGGCTGAGACTGGAGGATCCGGGTTGGCGGCCAGCCTCAGCTACCTAGTGAGGCACTCCGCCACTTAGTGAGACTCGGTTTCAAAATAAAGAATAAAAAATAGGGCTGGGGGTATAGCTCGGAGGTAGAATGCCCCTGAGTTCAATCCCCAGTACCGCAAAAAAAAAAAAAAAGAGAAAATTTCAATATTTTTCCCCAAAAACAAAAGACAAAATTTCAGTGAAAAGAAAGGAAATAACCATGTCTCGAGCCCATGTTCGTGTCAAATTATTCTTTTTATTCTTTTAGATTTTTTATTATATTCACACTAGCACTTTATTATATTAATACTAACCCCAATATCGATACTAACACTAATACTATCACTGGTACAAATCAACTGAGACCAAGACTATTGCAAATATTAATGCAAATACCAACATCAATACCAAGCTAATATATGTACCAATACTAGTACAAATATAAATACTAAGACTGACTGGTACCAATGAAGTAATTTTCAGGGCTTTTTCCACATGGAGAGACCTCCACTAGAGTGCCACTCCTGGTCTCTTACTCCATCCCTTACTGATTCCTCTCCATGGAGAAGGAATGAGTAAGCCAATGGATGGTTAACAACCACTAGTCAGTTGAAAGGCTGTAATCCCTGAAGACCCATTCTCTCTTTATCTCTCTTTCCACAGATGCTGTCCACAAAAGGCAGCAATCCTGGATAAGGGCATCTGCTGTATAGGACCAAATGTCCTTCATATCCTGCCTAAAATCCTGGATTTGAGGGTGTGTGTTGCAGAGAGCAAGCCAATCCATTGGACCAAGCAGCTAAACACACTCCTCTCCCCTAGCTCTATCTATAACAAGCTGATGTTCACTCTGGAGCAGGTGAAAATTCCCAACCCCTGGAACACTGAACTCTGGGTGAAATGGAAATACAAGTGTTTGAACATTCTAAATGGGAAAGAACATTCTAGATGGGAGTTAAGACTGCTTCTGTTGCAAATGTCTACATTTCATAAGAAGGCAGACGTATCTCACATGCCTCCTTCTAAGAAGGGAGATCGTAGAGCTCATCCTCCCATGCCATCCACAATACCAAAAGGCAAATATGGTGTTGAATTAGTCTCTGGATGGGAGAGATCTCAACTTGCAGTTAAGATCATGCACGGTCTCTGATTCCAAAGCATAGAATCACGAGGGGCTGGTGAAGAAACCAAGACAATCTTCTGTCTCCCCTTCTACCCTCTGAAATGAGCCTTTGCCATGGTCATTGGTGACACTAACATTGCAACCTAGGAATGTGATTCCCCCTGAGGTGACAGCTGAAAAGACTAGGGATTGACTTCTTTGCAGGCTTGAGTTCAGAGGTGTCCTATTATTTCTTTTTATACTTAAACATGTAAGATTCAGACCCAGAATTCCCTCTTGTGAAAAAAAAAGTCTTCCTCTATAAGAGCATTTAAGTTTATCCTCATAATATAAAATCCTATATGGAAGTCAAGGCAGGTGATTCCAACTCCACACCTAGAGAACCTGTCAATTCCTCAGGGTCACAAGAGGACAAACACCATGTCCCCTCCACCCCTACCAAGACCTTTCTCGGGCTAATATGATGTTAAAAATCTGGCCCAGGATGTATTGGAAATGCAGGAAAGCAACATTTATTAAATAATTGTATATAACTCCCTTTCTGTCGCCCCTGCTTATTCCAGAATATGCCATGCCTCACGGATACACTACTTCATGCCGTGAAGGTCACTTTCCTACTCAAACTTTCTTCAAATGCGTGGTGCACCCAGTCTGGAGCTTGCTGTGCTGGGAAATGCTTTTCATGGAAAAAGAAATAGTGAATCCCATCTCTCTGCCTTTGCTTTGCCTTTCCTTCCTTGGGATGCCCTCCCTTACTCCTACTCTCCATCTGTCAGACTCTTCCTGGTCCTGGGTGAGGGTGTCCAAGGGCTGTCTTCCTTTAGTCTACTCAGGCTTGGTTAAGGTGAAATGTTAACATATGCAAGTATTGACATATAAATGTTGCCAAAAGTATTGAAGGAAACTGTCTTTCATACCTCTGAAATTAAAGACATAAACTCCTGATAGCCTTACCTTTCACTGAAATCCCGGCACATTTCTTGTCTATACCACTCATCTGCATATCTCATCATCTTTTAAAATACATCTGAAAACCCCCTGTCTCCCCCCTTTAATATACTTTTTCTGAGGTCAGGGAAAAATCTGCACCGGTTTTTGGCCATAGATGATGGCTTCCCAATATTGACAGGCAATAAAATGATTGGAGTTTAACAGTATACATTCATTTTATGTATATTTTTTAACCTCCCTAATACTGAATACCAGGATTGGTATTGTAGAGCCAAAAAAAAAATACTACTCTCTGTGACTGACTAATCTCACTTAACATAATGTTTTCCAGTTCCATCCATATCCTTGCAAATGACATGATTTTGTTCTACTTTATGACTGAGTAGAATTACATTGTGTACATATGTAAGTATGTCATTATTCATTGTTTATCTAACTTTCCTGGACAGCTTGTGTTTTTATTTGCTAAACCTGGAGACCCCACTTTCAGAGCATCTTACAAATAGGAAATGAGAAAGAAAGGCAATGAGAGAAGTAAAATCTGCAGTCCTTGAGAATAGGAATCAGGAGACTGACCTTTCCACTCCACCCATCAGCCTTCCCCCACCCCAGTGGTACCCAGCTCCTGTCTGCTACAGAGGCACTGATAACATTTACTAAAATTCCACTAAGTTTCTCCATCTACAAAGAACCATGATAAGTCATTTCTACTAAATGAAATACAGAAAGAATAAATCAATACTTATGCAATCCTAAAGCCAGAAGGAGGTAAGGCCTTTCTGTTTACTGCCTCATTCTCCAGAAGTAGAAAATGTGGTCCAGGGGTGATGCTATGACTCTTGTAAGACCCTACGATTGACAATGACATAGCCAGGGCTACAATCAGTTCACCTTAACTCCGAGCCTAATGTTCCATTCACACCCCATACTAAAGGCGTTTCTGATAAACTTTCTGGTCCAGAAGAGTCTCTATCTTCCTTTATCACCAGTTGCCTCAGCCTTGCAAACAACCAACATCAAGCTCACTTAAATTCTTAAAAAACCCAAATAAGTAGGGCATGGTAGCACATACCTATAATCATAGTACTTGGGAGGCTGAGATAGGAGGGTCACAGGTTTAAAGCCAGCCTCAGCAACTTAGTGAGCCTGTTTCAGAATAAAAAATGTATCCCAGAGGTAGAATGCCCTTGGGTTCAATCCCCAGTACCAAAACAAAACAAAAACTCAAAATAAAAGCTTTCCCTTCTTAAGCTAATAAAGATTTTTCTTTGGTTGGAACAGAACAATAAGTCAAAAATGAATATAATTGATCAAAAATATTTCAGGCCTTTTGCATGAAACTGCCTTTCATTTGTAGAGGTACCAGATTAGACCAAAGAGATTTCTTTTTATATTTTTTTAAAAGGGTGGCAGCTTCAGCTCAATAGTGTTAGACAATCCCTTAAGCTGTGTCAAAATGCCAGTTATCCTAGATGCCACCCAGATTTGAATAATTTAGAGAGAGACAAAACACACAGAGAAAGAAGGAATCATCTTTGGATTGCCGCTGCTTTTGAGGAGCCAGCCTCCCCCAACCCCTCCTTTCCCCAGAAGCATCTTCCTCTCTCTATCAGGGGTGACAAGTGCCAATCAAGCCTTCCATGGCTGAGGGAGGGGGAGGAAGGGGCCTCAGAGAAGCCAGGGGAGGGAGGGGAAAGAAACATGAACCCTTCTGGAACAATTGCTCAAGAAGATTCACTATCAGTGTGTGGTCTGGGGGGAAAGAAGTCTTTTCCTTCTTTTGCTTCTAATCTCTATTCGACTATTTACCTCTTTTTTTATAAACTTGAATCTCTCTGTTGCTCCAAAGACTCCAAAACAAATCGCCAGTCAGTGAGGATTAGACTGCTTTGTTGTCAACGATTAGCAGGTTTGCTTGTAGTTTTAACATCTTCAGCAACAGCTGAATGTCAAACGGCTCAGGAAATACGCATCTTATTTCCACCAAAGCTACATGGATGTTTGAAATGAGTTGGGGAAAAGGTATCACATGAGGAAGATGATAGAACATTTCAGAGAGGTAGAGTTTAACATGGACAGAACTCTGTCAACATTTGTACTCTGTTGTTTTTTTATGCCATCATTTTTTTTTTTGAAAAGTGTTACATCGCAGCCAACTCTCTTTCCCAAAGAAAAATCTTCAATGCGTTTATCCTCAAACTTAAATTCTCTAATGGATTTGCTCCAAACACATTAAAGAGTTTGTGGTTGAAAATTCTCATAGCATTCAGCTATTGATGACCTAGTAGGCTGGGTACTGTGTTAAAAATGAAATCCAGTCCCAGTTTTCAAATCTTCTACTGCCTTTACTCACGTATCTATTTCAGCATTTAATTACTGAGGAGTCTTCCTGTGTTACTTAAAGACCTTGCAGGGAAGGAAGGTGCCTTTGTCCTGCACCATCTCCTCTGTGCTGTATGTTGCTCTTCTCATGTAGCTGCCCAAGGACATCTTTTCTTCTTAAGTATCATGGGTTAGGGAAAGGCATTGGTTTAGAATTTGGGGGCTTTGCCTCCAGCTCTACCTCATTTTATGATCATGGAGAAACCCACTATCCAGTGGTTCTTTCACTTTCTACTTTTCTAACATAAGGACACACCCTTTCTATTGTCCCTTCCTAGGCCAAATGTCTGTGATTCCTTGCTCTCAGGGCAAGGAGACTGAGTAGCAAGGCTTACGGAACCTAATCTGACTTTAAACACCCAGAAGTCAGGGGTTGTCATTCTCACAGATTCCTCAGTGATTCAGAGTCAACCCAGTGTCCTGCAGTAAAGACCTACACACTTGAACTCAAACCAAGAGTCTGTGAAGCAAAAAAAGAAAGCAATCCTACTAGGTTTAGATATGATCCTGGGACAGAGGCCATAAGAAAGACCTGGAGCAGACCCAAGATTTCGCATGGCTATTTTTTTATACTTAATTACACATCATAGTGAGATTCAAAGCAATCCAAAGATACATACATACATCACTTGATGTGTTTCTCCATGTTTTCCTCTCCCCTCTCCTTTACTCACTCCTCATACATGTCAGTAAGATTATTAGTGATACCTTCATACATAGATGTGACTTTATTCAAACTGTTCCCTTCCTCAAGCCTCATTTTCCCCCACCCACCTTACTCCCCCAAACCCCTTCCACCATTCTACTGTTTTTTCCTCATTCAGGTGAAGTCACTTTTATTTCCCATTTTTATTCTAGCTTCCACATATAAGAGAAAACATACAACCCTTGACTTTCTAAGGCTGTCTGATCTCAGCATAATATTCTCTAATCCCATCCATTTTCATGCAAATGACATAATTTTGTCCTTCTTTATGGCTGAGTAAAATTTCATTGTGTGTATATACTTCACTTTCTGTATTCATCCATCTGTTGACATTTAGGTTGGTTCCATAATTTGGCTATTGTGAGTTGTGCTGCTGTAAACATGGGTATGCATGTATCACTATAGTTCTCTAACTTTAATTCTTTTGGGAGGATTCTAAGGAGCGGTATGGCTGGGTCATATGTATTTGTACATTCCAACCCAAAATAGTTCTCATTGCTCCATTAACTTGGCTGGGTTT
This sequence comes from Graphiurus murinus, assembly GCA_004027655.1. Taxonomy (NCBI): domain Eukaryota; kingdom Metazoa; phylum Chordata; class Mammalia; order Rodentia; family Gliridae; genus Graphiurus; species Graphiurus murinus. The sequence continues at coordinate 192,452 of PVLC010000170.1, read as the reverse complement.
TGGAGAACAGAAAGGAGTGTTCAGAGACATGGTGTTTTATTGTCCCCCCATTTTCCTGGAGGATGACATGGAACACAGCCACATCTATGAAGTAGAGAATTTTGAGGGATATCTCTGAAGCATACCAGAGGTCTGCAAATCTGCAAGCTGGTGAAGTTTGAGTTGATGAAAAGTATATCAGTGTTCTATGCTATGAGACAAATTACAGCACATTTAGTGGCTAAAAGCAGCACACTTGTAATCTCACCCTTTTGGATAGAGAGTCGGGACATGGCTTAGCTGGGTTCCATGCTCACGTTTTCCTGTGATTGTAGTCAAAACGTTAGTCAGGGCTGAGCTCTCATCTGGAGGCTCGACAGAAAGACTCGGCTCTCATGCTCCCTCACGTTGTCAGTTGTCAGTGAATTCCCTTTCCTACAGCTGAAGTATTCATAAAAGGTTGCTTCTCCAAAGCCAGCAACAAAGAGAGCTACACTAAGGCAAGCTGACTACCAAGAAGGAGACATATTTAATGGGACACATCAAGGACATGAAATCCCATCATCTTTGCTGCATCCTATGGCTTTGTAAGGATGTCTCAGGACATTGAATGTTAAAGAGGGAATTATATAAGGGAATAAAGACCAGAGGCAAGGATCATAAGAACCATTGTAACATCTGTCTGTCCACCACAGAGTAGTTTTCACAGATGCCCCATTTCACAAGCCATTTTGTTTGGCCCTCATTACTACCTGAGAAAACTGACCTCTCTTTCACGTCTGTCTTCTTTCATGACCAAACTGTAAATCAGAACCAAGTAAGGTGCTCAGAAACATAATTTCCTAACCTAGCCAGGTGCTATGATGTTGGTTCTACCAAAGTGAAACCATAGTGATTTTTAACATAAGGATCTTGCACAAATTATACCTATGCATTTTAACTTGAATTTTCTTCTTGTTTCTGTTTGTAGAAATATAATCAATTTTAATACTGTTTTCCAGTCCAGTTAGATATTTTATCATTTTCTATTTATTACTTTTTGTTTGGCACTGGGGATGGAACCCAGGGGTATTCTATTTCCAAGCTACATCCCTGACCCTATTTTATTTTGAGATAGCTTATCACTAAATTACTGAGGGTCTCACTAAGTTGCTAAGACTGTCCTTGAATCTACAATCTTCTTATCTCAATCTCCCAAGTATTGGGATTGCAGGCATGAGCCATCACACTTGGCTCTATTTATTACTTAGTATTTTGTTCAGAATCTTGGATACAGGATTGTTTAAAAGTGGTCATAATAGATATCTTTGTTGTGTTTCTAAGTTTAAAAGGAATTCTTTTTGATTTTGCAATAAACGCTTATTAGATATCTTTATCACGAAAAAAAAAACTTCTGCATTTCTACTATTTCTAGTTTGCTAAGAATTGTTTATTTATAAAAGTGCTTTAATTTTATTAAATGATTTTAACATCTGTTTACATGATGGAATATAATAATAGCTTCACAAATGTTGATCCAAACAACCATTTCTGGATAAGATCAAATTATCTAATTCATTTATGGATTTTATTTACTGCTTTTGAAGGTTTTTCATCTATACTCATGAGGAAGTTATTCTGATTTTCCTCTCTCATAGTTTTCTTTCCTTTGTCATCAAATTTACACTTGCTCATAAAATGAAGTTGGGTATGATGGGGGATGCCTCTAGTCCTAGCAGTTGGGAGACTGAGGCAGGAGAATATCATGTTTGAGGCCAGTTTCGGCAACTAAGCAAGACATTATCTCAAAATAAAAATAAAATTAAATAAAATAGGGCTGGGGATATGGCTTGGCAGTAGGAGTGCCCCTGGGTTCAATTTCCAATATATATATATATATATATATATATATATATATCTTCATATATATATATATGTGTGTGTGTGTATGTGTTTTCATATATATGTGTATATATACTAGAGGAATGAAACCTGTTTTGGTTTTATTTTTGTTTTGTTTTGTCTTTCCTTTGATTCAAATTTAAGTTTGGAATCTAGAGCATATAAGAATAATCTAAGCTTGGTATTTTCTTTGTGGGAGATTTTAAGCTAAAGATTCAGTTTCTCTACTTGCTATAAGATCACTCCAATGTAGGTGATTTTGAGTCAATTTATTTACTTGTGTTTTCCTAGCAATTTGTTTTCAGTTGTTTGGCAGGACTTACTATATTTTAAATCTCTATTTATTTATAATTATATCCCTTTATTCATTCCTAACATTACTGAAATTTTCCTTCTCTAACTTTCTTCATTAATCTTACCAGAGGCATAAATGTTGGTCTTCTAAAAAAATTAACTTTTAGCTTTGTTGATTTACTTTTGTTCTTATATATATTAAATGTTTTCTTTCTTGGGCTTACTATACTGTTGTTTTCATGACTTAAGTTGGATATTTAGCTCATTAATTATTGACTGTAAATGTCCCTGCTGTTGCCATACCCAACAAGTTTTAATACATGTTGTCTTTTTACTCTTCACATAATATTTATAGTATAATTTCCATTATAATTTCTTCTATAATAATTCATGAACTATTTAGAAGCATACTTTAAATTTTCAAATAGACATGATTTTTAAAATTATATATTTTTGTATATTAATCCTTAATTTAATTATGCTCCATTACATACTAATTTTTAATAGACTTTAAATTTTAGAGCAATTTTATTTTCACAACAAAATTGAACAGACAGTATAGAGATTTCCCACACATCCTCTGTTTCCACACATGTACAGCCTCATCCAGTATCAACATACCCCACCAGAGTGGTCTGTATATTACTATTGATGAACCTATAGTAGTTCATCATTATCACTCAAAGTCCAGAGTTTACATTAGGGTTCACTCTTGACATTGTATATACTATGAATTTGGAAAAATTTATAATGGTATATATCCACCATTATAGTATAGACAGAACAGTTTCATTTCCCTAAGAATCTTCTGTGCTCCATCTAGTCATCCTCCCTCCCTCCTTCCATTGACAACCACTTACCTTTCTGCTCTCCCCATAAATTTTCCCAGGTGTCATATAGCTGGAATCATATAGGATACAGACTTTTCAGATTAGCCTCTTCCACTTAGTAATATATATCTAACTTTCCTATGTTGTTTTTGTTTTGATTTTTTTTTCATGGTTTCATAGTTCATTTCATTTTAGAATAATATTCATTTGTCCGGATATATCACAATTTATCCATTCATCCACTGAAAAATCTCTTGGTTGCTTTCAAATTTGGACAACTATGAATAGAGCTACTACCAGCAGCCATGTGCAGCTTTTTATGTGGGCCTATGTTTTCAACTCTGAGTAAATTCCAAGGAGTATGATTGCTGGCTCATATGGTTAGAATATTTTTAGTTTTGTAAAACCACCAAACTGTCCTCCAAAATAGCTGTTCCACAAACAATGAATGAGAGTTTCTGGTTTTCTACGTTCTTGTCAGCATTTGGTGTAATCAGTGTTTTGGACTTTACCCATTCTAGTCCCTACATAATAGTATCATGCTGTCTTTTTAATTTGCATTTCTCTCATGATATGTGATATAGAGCACATTTTCAAATGCTTATTTGCCATTTGTGTATCTTCTTTGGTGAGACATCTATTAAGATCTTTGGCCAACTTCTTAAACATGTTTTTATCATTGAGTTTTAAGAATTCTTTGAAAATTTTGAATAACAGTTTTTGTCAAATATCCCTTTTGCAAATATTTTCTCCTAGTTTCATGGACAGCATCTTTAGCAGTTTTTAATTTATTTTTACTTTAATTAGTTTTGAGCTATACACCTAGCCCTTTTTATTTTTTTATTTTGAAATAGGGTTTAGCTAAGTTGCTGAGAGTCTCACTAGGTTGCTGAGGCTGTCCTAGAACCTGCCATCCTCCTGTCTCAGCCTCCTAAGTACTGGAATTGTAGGCATGTGTCACCATGCCTGGCTTGTAAGAAGCCTTAATCTCAAATAGTTTTAGTCCTCAATTTTGTTCTTCTCCTTCAAGATCATGATGGTTCTTCTGGGTATTTTGTCTCTGCATATAAACTTTATAATTAGTTTGTATATCTTCACCAACTTTCTGAAATTTGATTGGGAATTCATTTAATCTATACATCAAGAACTAATATCTTGATGATATTGTGTCTTCCTATCCATGAACATTTATTGAGTTTTTTCATTTGATTTCTTTGATTCTTTCATTTTATTCTCTCATTTGATTCTGTGATTTCTTTGATTCTGTCATTTGATCTCTTTGATTTCTTTCTTTTGAGCCTTTCAGTTTTCCTCCAAAAGATCTAGGATATATTTTGCCAGATCAACACCTAGGTATTCAGATATAAATACTAAATGCTAATATAAATGGTATTGTGATTTTAGTTTCAAATTCTACTTGTTCACTTCTGGTATATAGAAAATTAATTGACTTTTCTATATTAACATACTTATACTATTAACCTGCAACTTTGCTGTAATTGCTTGTTTGTTCAAAACTTTTTCTCAGATTTTTTTATATACGCAATCATATAATCTACAAAGATGGTTGTATTTCATCCTTTCCAATCCATGTACCCTTTTTTTTTTCTTGTTTTATCACATTATCTAGGACTTCTACTACAATGTTGAAAAGTAGTGGCAAGAGAAGACTTATTTATCCTCTTCCTTATCTCATTGAGAAAGCTTCAAGTTTCTCACCATTAAGTACTATTAAGTATACATTTTTTTGTAGAAATTCTATAACAAGTTGAGGCAATTTGCTAGTTTATGGAGAGTTTTTAATCATGAATAAATATGGCATTTTGTCATATGATTTTTCTGCATCTATTGATATGATCATGTGATTTTGCTTCATTAGCTTGTTCATGCAATGAACATTAATTAATTTTTGAATATTGAGCCAGCCATTTATGTCTGGGATAAATCTCATTTGGTCATAATGTATAATTATTTTTATATAGTGTTGATATATCAATTTTTCATAACTTTTGATGTATCCTTTGTGATATATGATATGGTCCATCTGCACAAGTGTTCTTCATGTGCTTAGGCACAGTGTTCCATGCATGTTTATTGTTAATGTTATTCTTCTAGTCCTCTATATCTTATATTTTTCTGTCTGATCACTATTGTAGAGATATTTCATGGTAATGTTTAGTGGGTTGTGGATGCTGAGGAAGCAAGAGGACTAAGAAAAGAGTTCTTGTAATGATCTTTATATTCACTGAAGGAATCTGTGTGGGTAAGAACAATACCAAATTCACCTTCACCCCATAGATGCCTACTTCACTGATTTACTGGAGGATCACAGGTCAGGATCTTGCTATACCTTACATTTTAATTCATAGTCTTAGGATTTTTTTCAAAAATAATTTACAAAATAATCATTTACATAATATTGCTAATACATTGGACCACTTAACTTGCTTTATTTTCCTGGCATGCCTTGCCTTTGTTCCTATTAATCTCATCTCTTAGACTGTCCCTCACCAACCCGCATACATGTATCAAAACTCTTATGAACTGTCCCTTATGAAGTGTCTCAGATTCTTCCTTTTTCTGAACATCGATAGTGCTTTCTTTATTTCTTAGTTATGAATTGTCTTATATTGCATTGAATAATATTTCTATGAACATATATTCTTTCTATCACTGGATTATTAGAGACCTTGAAATATGGAACTTAGTCTTGGTCATTTTACAGTCCCACCATTACCTGGAAAAGACTCAGTATATAAATACTAATGCAGAAAATTTCATGGCTATAATTTCAACTAATTAAAAAATCACTTTGAAAATGTTGGTATGCTTGAACATCATAAAAGTTCTGAGTTAGAACAAACTAATTATAGAATATGAATAGTCTTCCATAAATACTACTGACATTTTTATACTAATTCTTATGTAATTAAACACCCAGATGTTCCAGAGTTGTTTTACTAAAACAACTTGAATCAATTTGGCAATTCAGTTCACACCCGTGGCAAACTTTGTGACTCGTCAAATTGCATTTCCTGTTTACTAAATTTGTCCCCATGTTCTCCAATATGTTAACTTGAACTGGCTTAAGGTAAAGACACCAGGAGACGCTCAATATATGGGCCAAGGAAAGAATAAGCTATTGATCATTTAGAAATTTCATTAAATTCTCTTTTCACACACCAATTGCCCATTACTTTAGAAGACCTAAAAAATTGAGCCAGCCTTGTATAGCTGGTATAAATACATCTTTAGGGTTTATAATGTGGTTCATGTGTATCATTGTTTTTCATGTGCATAGACAGCATGTTCCATATTTGTAATTTTTATGTTTCAATTTCCTCATCTTCAAGTGGCTTTAATAATAGTAATTGCTTAATAGTGTTGATATGAGCTTTAAGAGAGTTCATATATACAAAATTTCTGAGCAATGCCTTTCACATGGTAAGTATTAAACAACTACTTCTATTGTCTTAATATTGTGCTTAGAGATCTGACTGAAAGTACCTCTCATTTATATTCTGAACCTGTGTCTTTTTCAAATACAGCAATGAACAAATTTGAATTTAAAAAATATACATGCACAAACTTTGGAATAATTTAGCTTAAGATTCTCTCCATTTCTGGTCATGCCTTCTTTTGGCAAAATAATTCAGAAATGTTTCTGATTGCCCTGGAAGTGAGATAAGGCACTGTTTGTAGTCAAATACAAGAAAAGTTCTGTTAGTATCTATCTCCCAGTATCAACTGTTGAAATACTCTGATATTGTACTTTCCAACCATTTTTATTATTTTTATTTATTTTACAGACAGATGCATTTTATTTAAATATTCTAATTAACTACCCTTTTCAGAATCCTACCCCTTCATCAAGCTCATTATGAATCTGTTATGTATCCTAAGTCCACAACTGATTTTGACTTTACATGTCAAAATGTAACTTTAGTACTGAGGTTGTAAGTGTCTATTGAAATAAAAAAAAAATTCTTGGGTCAGATTTTATCAGGTGAATAAAGCCTTTCAAGAATAACTGGAAAGTTTATTTCCCCAATACCTTGAAAAATTAAACATACCTCTAAATACTCTAACCTTGCAATCAATGATTGTTGATTTGCCCCATTGGGTTTGCTCAGTTATATCACCTGAAAGTGTCTTCTTTAATAATGGCTGAAATGTAGGTTTGTGCTTGGATGGCATTTGTGATTATCTCAGTTCACTAAACTGCAAACCTGATTATTCTCCCAATTAAAACAGCAGTGAGTGCCTATTTCTCAGCAAGACACATGGAGAGTCTTGAATGACCAAGATTTCATTTCTTTCTCAGAATATTTTATACGATTCAGTAATCAGTAAAATTGGTTCCTCTACAATGGGCCTCCTCTGTCATTAGTGAGAATTAGCAAAGTTCTATTACTTAAAAAAAAAATAAAGTGGTCTATTACCATGAATGAACCTGCTTTTTAATTTCTTTCCTTTTTTCTTTCTCTCTTTTTTTTGGTGAAGACTTCTTTTAATTTTAAGGAGGGCTTTCATGTTTTTGTGTTGTGAATTAAATCACCATTTCATGAAGTTTATCCTTGTCCCTGGAAAGAAGAAAATCAATCTTTCATTAAATCAGTAAGACCAAAAATCGTCTGTTACAAAACAGATTGTAGGACTGGTGGATCCAGCCACATGTCATACGTAAGGTGTCCATGGAAACATCACATCTTTCTCTAATGCCTGCACTCTACACAAGGGATACTTTTATTTTTTTCAAGGAAGCACCATCTATCTTTCTGAAGTCCTAAACAAGTACGCTGATGTGCATATTCCTTAAATAACTTGTCAGTTTGTGGAGTTAACTACATTTGGAGTTAAATCTTCCATGCTCTGAAATGCAGCACATGCAACCTGACCTAAAATAAATAACACAGTTGTAGGGTTGTTATTGCAAAACTCTCTCAGCGTCAATGTCAGTTGTCTTTTCTATTGGGCTAGAACTTCAGGTATCAAGTACTGTATAATGGTATGCGTAGATTTATGGGCTTGTGTATGTATGTGTGTGGGTAGGTTAGGGATGGAGATGAAGAATGGTACCAAATCAAACTGAGAAGACAATGTTGGAGCAGTGATAAGAGCCCAGGATCTGGAGTCAGTTAGAATTCTACATTTGTCACTTAACCACTGTGTTGCTTTGGGGATGTTCTCTAGTTGCACCTTGGCTCCTTGTCTATAAAATCGACATAATATGGAATTCAAGCAGTAATCAGGAGAATTCTTGACAATGCCTGTGCCTATCACATAGTAGGTGTACCAGTTAGCTTTTACTGTATAACAAACCAACCCAAATTCTGTGGCATGAAATAAAAATTATCTAGTTTATTCAGATTCCGAATTTTGGCAGCGGATGCTAGGTTCAGCTTGGCAGTTTGGGTCTTGGCTGGGTACCTCAAGGCATGTGCCAACAGCTCTGCTCCTGTAGTTGCTTGGTTCCTGGATTTTCTCCTTATCCTTCTTCATCTTCATTGCTTAATGCAGGCGTGTCCCCTTGGGGAAGGCAAGGCTCCAAGAAAGCAGATGAGGGGAAGTTCTCTTGAGGATTGGGTTCATAACTGGTACATTACTTCTGCCATGTTCTATTGTTCAAAGAAAGTCTAGATTCTGGTAAAATGGAAACTGATTTTACTACTTGAAGAAAAGATGTAGTGTGACATTACAAAGGATGGAGGTATGGGGAGGCCACTTAGTAAGACCATCAGTATAATCAATGTCCTGCAGCAGGCATGTGATAGACTGTGGATATAGCTACAGAAAGACAGGTGTGCTTGCTAGAGTAGAGTGGGAAGGTACATCGGCCAAATCTGACCTCTGCTTCTTTTTTGTAAATAAAATTCTATTGGTACATAGCCAGCAGTTGCAACATGGATGAAATGGCCTGCAAGGCCCCAAATGATATCTGGTTCTTTAGAGAAAAGTCTTTGCTAGTTTGCTGCTTCAAGGGTTGCCTGTGGATCAGCAGCTTTGGCATCACCAGAAAGCTTGTTATAAAAGCAGAATCTCTGGACCATGGTATCAGAATCTACATTTTAACAAGATCTCCCCGGGTGACTCACACTAGAGTTTAATCAACACTGGACTATAGAGCAGCTAGACATCTTGGATGTAAGCTCAGGAATGCAAGAGCCACCATGATAAATATTGACAAGATTGGCCCCAATTGGAAGGCCCAGAAACCATTGCTTATTTGGAACTAGTATGGGTCTTCTGATGGTTCCAGGAGTTCTGTCCATTTTTGGCAGAGATCATGCCCTTGATCCATTAATCCAGAAGAAACAAAGGCCCCACAAATTCAGACTGGTGAGAATGAGATTATGGTTCTGGTAACCAGAAGCATGGTCTGAATTAATATTGTAGGATCTAGGTCTGTAAGCTCAGTGGGGTCAAAAATGGATCAGGGACTCCAATTCAAAGATCATCCCTACTACTGCAGATGTTACGTATTGTTGGGATCATCATCATCATCATCATCATCATCATCATCATCATCAGAATAAGAACCTAAAGTCATCAGGGTCCCAGGTAGATCTTGGGATCTGCTGCAGTCCTCAATTTCCTCTTTTCTTTTTCCCATTTCTCAGCTGTCTCTTCTCTATCAAACTATCAAAATGTTTTTTCTAAGAACCAGCTTCTGAGCCGGGCGTGGTGGCGCACGCTTGTAATCCCAGCATTTGGGAGGCTGAGACTGGAGGATCCGGGTTCGCGGCCAGCCTCAGCTACCTAGTGAGGCACTCCACAACTTAGTGAGACCCGGTTTCAAAATAAAGTAAAAAGTAGGGCTGGGGGTATAGCTCGGAGGTAGAATGCCTCTGAGTTCAATCCCCAGTACTGCAAAAAAAAAAAAAAAAAAACAGCTTCTGCCTCCTCTACTCCATGTGCATTCTGGCATCACACAATTCTAGTTTGCAAATGTCCTTGGCTTACCCTTCTAAAAGCCATCCCTCATTTTCAGCTACATTACTAGATGGCAAATACCCTTCATGTGTCCTACCACATGAGAATCTGATTATCTCCACCTATGTTTCTGAGCCAGGCACAGGTGTTAACCTAATTCAATCTGTGATTGGTTCCACTGGGGTCAGATACCTGTGTATGGTTCAACCAGCCATGGCTGGGCCAGCATGGGAGGTTTTCTTAGAAAGAGTTATGCATGGATGGAGCAGAAACTGAGACTTGTCTTCTCAAGTCCTCTTCTAAACCATCTTGGCCTGGAGATAGAGAAGGAGACACTGAGGATGCAGATAGCTAAGGCTGTTGCTTCATTGTCAGGATGCAGGTAGGAACTGGAAAACTATGGAAAAAAAATCAATAGAAGTAAGGAGCAGCCCTTATCACCAGTGAATGAAGCTCCAATAATAAGACAGTCAAACCACAAACAGTTATAGTATTTCCATCATGTATAAAATATCCTTATTGAGATTCTTCATATTAGAAGTTATCCAATACCATTTAGCATTTACATGTAACATTTAAAGTAATAAATACTATTACTATTACTATTACTGTTATGAAAGTCAATATTTACTGTGCATTACCATGTGTGGTGCACTAAATCCTTAACATGTGTTTTTTGCTTAGACCTTACAACTTTCAACAGACCTTACAGCTCTGTGAAGCAGGCAGGGAGATCCTCAATATGCCTCACAACCTGTGTGGCTCAGACACTAGGCAATCTGTACAGATACCAGCCAGAAACAACTTATAAAACATATGGGGGCATGTGGGCTCAACATCAGCTCTAGATGTAGCTTTAATTATCGCCATTAGTATAGGAGAAGACTAAGGCATAAATGGAAAGGAGACATGCTAGCAGGTCATGACAATGGGTATTTGCAGTCAAGCTGTCTGGTTCCAGAGTTTGCACATCCTTACCTCCAAGCTTCACAGCTCTGAAGAGTCACACTTGTTTTTTAAGTAACCGAGTTGAGATAATGGTACTCCTCCAAGACACAATTGTGCTTGGACTAGGTGTGGGCAGGTGTTTGGAGTCTCTAATATGCCAGAACCATTATTTCCATGTCCCAGGCTAACAGGAATGCTAATCAATTCCTACCCCAACATTCACATCAGTATTACACCTTCTTTGCCATCTTTCCTGAGTGCTCCCATCCTGTATCACACACAGAATTGGAGTTACATCTTCCTTAGTGCTGGAAGCACTTTATATTGCATTGGGTTTATGTGCATCCCCCCCAAATAGCTGGGAGATTTTATGACTCTGTGGTGTAAGAACTTAATATAACATGTAAAACATATTAGATAGACTGCACATGTTGTTGAATGGATGAAAGAAAGAATGAATGAATGATGTAACGAATTATTAATGGCAGAATACATTGTTCTTACATCCTCCAATTCTTGTGAAAAGAAAGATGATAAACACTAAAAGAAATACAAATATCTAATAACATTTTTACTAACCCACACTTTTGGACAAAGGGAGCATGCTTATTGACAAAGAACATTATAAAAGTCATTTGGTCTAAAAATACACAGTGGCATTAAAATTTCTCTGTAAAACATAGTTATTTAAAAAAAAACAAATTTATTGTTTTTTCTTCCTGAATCCTCCTTCCCTGTCCCTGGTTTCCCCTACCCTACTTTATAACAGCATATAGCACTCAGATGCCACTCCATTTATTTAGATTCCATTTTAGTGGATTTGTCTTTTACCTAATGGAGCTGGGCTCTCTTGTTCAGAAAGCAAACACACTGAAAGGCAAATACAACTGAACGGATCCAGTGACCACATCCGGTGGCTGCACCTGCCATTGGGACCACTCTCCACAGGCAATTTAAAAGATGCCTGGCAAAAGTCTCTATTTGCCTTCTGAAGGTAGGGCAGAGAGAGCACTGGAACACGAGTGAGGAGACCTGGGTCAGAGCCAGAGCTTTGATCTAAAGAGCAGTGTGACCATTGGCTGCTCACTTTCCTCAATGGGTCTCCTTTTTCTGTACCTTAAAATGAGGTTAGGCCAAATTACCTCTAAAGGTCTCCCTACCCTTAGGGTCCTGCATCAGTTTATTTAATAAATACACATTCTAGAATAGACCTAGTCTGTGTAAGAGTCTGAACGGCATTTTATGGGATCTGTGGGTGCAGAGAATGTGGTTCTGCTCTCTCAGGACTTAAAACTATCAGGAGAACTGACAGGGAGCTCAAGGGAAGTTGAAAACATGTGTGGTAAACTCTATTGTTTGAAGAGTATCTATTTTGCCTACATTATAAATATTTTTCAAAGAATGCCTTGTATGAAGTCCTACAGACTTAGTACCTATACATTTACTTAATTAAACACATGCTGAATCCTTAGTAATTTGAAACACTCTTCCAAGGACAACTAAAAACGAGAGCCGTAAGTGATGGGAGTATTTTCCCATAGTGGGTGCCCCCTTTTCTCTTCCTTTTTCATTTGGCTTATGGAGTTCAACTACCATTCCAGGTCTCAGAGCATGAATCATACAGACTTTCCAACCTATTTCCTTCAATCAGCCAACAAAGAAACTAATTGTTGACCTTCTCCTCCTGCGCTTTCCAAATTCAGCACTGGAACCCAGTTCAAGACCCACCTGGAGATGGATTCAAGATGGGGTCTGAGTGAAACGCCTTTCCCCAGACGCTGTGATTTTGAATCAAATCTGCCCCCCAAAACAGCTTCTTAACAGAAGGAAAAAAGCAACAAAAAAAGCGAAATTTGAGCCACAACTAAAGAAGACCCAGAGAGCTGATCAGGGAAGCAAAGGAGACCGCTGTGTGGCGGCTCAGCGCCCTGCCCCTGGCCGTGGAGCCAGGCCGTGGAGCCGGGACCTGGAGCTGTGGCGGCCAGCCAGATGCCAGGATCTACAAATACCGCAGCGGACCAGCAACTGGACCAGTGACCAGACCAGGCGTGGAGAGAGCACCTCCAGGACTCCACACCCTACCCAGGTGGGTATCCCCACACCAGCCACAGCGACTGGAACACTTGGGATGATCAGCATAAGCTCCAATGGGACCACCCCAGAGCACCTCTCCAGGGCCAGGCGACCCACTGCACAGCGGAGCTTGAACCAGGATGATCGTGAACGCAACTTCCTGACAGAAGGAAAGAGGAGCAGAGTGGCACTGAACCCAAGAAAAACAAGGGAGCCGGAGGGTGCCGCAAACCAGCGGCTACCATCTTTCATGCCAGCCCCTCCCAGCCAATGTCCTACCAGATATCCAGACCTTCATTGATCTCTTGCACCCCCAGCGACCAGAGGTGGAGCAAGCAACAACAGAACTCTGAGCAGCAGGGATCTGTAAGTTGGATTGCACCCCCGGGGTGTGTGGGGCCCATATACAAAGGTCAGACTCAGTCACCCACCCTTCTAGCGATTAGACAGAAACAGAAGTGTGGAAGAACCCAGTGTACATAGGGCATCTGAAAAGGCCTGGCATTTAGACTGCACTCCTGCCATCAGCAAAGGCAGAGAGAGAGAGAGACATAGTTAGACCTTGTGGAGAGCCCAGAGACATAAGCTAGCAGCGGGAGAAGCATCAGTGAAACCCCATGCCTGGACTGACAGAGCAAATTCCAGAGACACACTCGAAAATTTGACCTCGGTACTTTCAAACTAGAAGGGTGTTTGTTTTTGTTGATTGCTGTTGTTTTTAGGTTTGGGCTTTATTTTTTTTGGTGTTAAGTTTTATCTGTTTTTACTCTGTTTTTGTGTTGTATTGCCTTGACTTGTTTATGTTTGTTTGGATGATTGGTTGCTTTGTTATTACTTGCTTAGCTTATTGAATCTCCTCCCTATCCCTTTTACAAGCTTCCCCCCTCACTTCTATATTCCTCTCCTCAGCACTTTGCCTCCTCTCTTTTCTTTTTCTTTTTTTCCTGTCTCATACTTCCACACCCAAAACTCTATATTGACTACCAGAAGCTCCTGACATATCTACCATCTCTAATCTTTACAACACACTCAACCTCTTATTCCGCTGGACCATACCCTCTACTTTACCCTATTCTTGGATTCATCACTGTGACCTCTCACCCAACCGTTATCACTGAACACAACCTGTCCCTGTATATACCATCAGACACCTCTAAACCCCCACTGCAGAGATTGGACAAGAAAATCTGCAAGAGCAGCAAAGATATAAAATTAAGAACAGGGGAACCATGGGAAGGAAAAATAACAAAGAAACAATGAGCTACCACAACCCCTCAATAACAGATCTCACCAACTCAGAATGGCAGAGACTACCAGAAGAACAATTCAGAGCTTTAATACTAGAAACAATACAGAATTTTCAGAAAGAAAGCAGGGAAAATTGGAAAGAATTAAAGGAACAAATAAAGAATTCAACGACCTGAAAAGGAACCAAAGAGAAGCATTGAAGGAAGTGAGAGATGAAATAACTGAAATGAAGGCAACAATACAAACTACAAACAGCAGATTAGATCACATGGAAAATAGAATATCACTCTTAGAAGATGACCGTACCAAAAATGAATCTATAGTACATAATTTAGAAAAAAAATACGACAGTATTAATTGGACATCGAAGAGATGTGGGCCAATTTTAAGAGAGCTAACCTAAGAATAATAGGCATAGAAGAGGAATTAGAAGTTGAAACTTATGGAATAAACAATCTCTTCAAAGAAGTAATATCAGAGAATTTTCCAAACATAGAAAGAGAAGGTGACACACAGGTACAGGAAACATACAGAACTCCCTCAAGACAAGACCAAAGAAGACGTTCACCACACCACATAATAATCAAGTTGACCAATGTAGAGGCTAAGGAGAGAATTTTAAAGGAAACAAAAGTAAAAGGCAAAGTGACATTTAGAGGCAAACCAATTAGAATCACTCCAGACCTCCCAAATCAAGTCGTGAAAACCAGGAGATACTGGAGTAACATATTCCAAACTCTGAAAGAAAATAACTTGCAGCCAAGATTCTCATACCCAGCAAACTCTCTCTTAAAATTGACGGGAATATAAAAACCTTCCATGACAAACAGAAACTGAAAGAATTTATGTCTTCTAAACCAGCACTAGAGAAACTACTTAAAGAGATTAACTACAAAGAAGAACTAGCAGGTAAAAATCAGAACCAGAGAAACAATAATTTCCAGGAAGCAAACAACTAAGCAAAGAAGAATAAACTCCACGAAAACAGAACTCAAAACTCAAAATGTCAGGAATTAAAAATCATCTCTCTATAATCACACTGAATATAAATGGTCTCAATTCCCCAATAAAAAGGCACAAGGTGGTAAAATGGATCAAAACCCAGAATCCATCTATATGCTGCCTGCAAGAAACACACCTTACAAGCAAAGATTCCCACAAACTAAAGATGAAGGGCTGGAGTAAGGTAACCCATGCCAATGGAACCCAAAGACAAAGAGGAGTAGCAACCATGATATCAGATAAATTAGACTTCAAACTTAAGCTTATCATAAGAGACAAAGCAGGTCATTTTTTACTAGTAAAAGGAACAATCCAGCAAGAGGAAATAACAATTACCAACATCTATGCCCCAAATGTAGGTGCAATCACTTTCATAAAACAAACTCTGTATGATATAAAGACACACATAGATCCCAATACACTAATACTAGGAGACTTCAATACTGCTCTTAACATCTCTATATCATTCTTCTAAACAAAAGGTCAGTAGAGATGCCTCAGACCTAAAGAATACCATAAACCAAATGGACCTATTAGACACATATAAACTCTTTCACCCAACTACAGCTGAATTCACATTTTTCTCAGATGCTCATGGAACCTTCTCCAAAATGGACCACATTCTGGGCCACAAAACAAGCACTGGCAAATTCAAAAAATGTAACATAATTCCCTGCATCTTCTCAGACCACAATGGAGTGAAACTAGAAATAAACTCCAAGAAGACCCAAAGTAACCGTGTAAATACATGGAGACTGAACACCACACTGCTGAATGAAGATTGGGTCATAGAAGAAGTAAGGGGAGAAATTAAAAAATTCCTAGAAACCAATGAAAACAGAGACACAACATATCAAAACCTCTGGGACACCTTGAAGGCAGTACTAAGAGGAAAATTTATAGCACTGAGTGCCCACATAAGAAGAACAGAAAATCACCAAATATATAACCTAATGACACAGCTCAAAGCCCTTAAAAAACAAGAACAGTCCAACCCCAAAGCCATTAAAAGACAAGAAATCATGAAAATCAGAGCAGAAATTAATGAAATAGAGAATAAAAAAAAACAATACAGAAAATCAACAAAACCAAAAGCCCGTTTCTTAAAAAAATAAACAAAATATATAAACCGTTGGCCAACCTAACCAAAAGACAGAGAGAATCAACCCAAATTACCAAAATAAGAGATGAAAAAGGTGATATTACCACCAACAGTATGGAAATACAGAGGATAGTCAGAAACTATTTTGAAAAACTATACTCCAACAAAATGGAAAATCTAGAAGAAATTGACAAATTTCTAGACACATACAACCTTCCTAAATTGAATCAAGAAGACATAGAAAACTTAAACTGACCAATAACAATCAAAGAGATAGAAACAGCAATAAAGAGTTTACCATCAAACAAAAGCCCAAGGCCAGATGGTTTTCCAAGTGAATTTTATAAAACATTTATAGAAGAGCTAATCCCAATACTCCTCAAACTCTTCCATGAAATAGAAAGAAACGGGACCCTCCCAAACACATTCTATGAAGCCAATATCACATTAATACCAAAGCCAAATAAAGACAGCTCAAGAAAAGAAAACTATAGGCCTATATCATTGATGAACTTAGATGCAAAACTGCTAAACAAGATACTAGCAATGCACATTCAAAACCACATCAAGAAAATTATACACCATGACCAAGTCGGGTTCATCCCAGGGATACAAGGTTCAACATATGAAAAACAATCCATGTAATTCATCACATAGACAGAATCAAAGACAAAAATCACATGATCATCTCAATTGATGCTGAAAATCATTTGACAAGATCCAACACCCATTCATGCTAAAAGCACTGCAGAGAATTGCAATAGAAGGAACATACCTCAACACCATAAAAGCAGTATACAATAGGCCCACAGCCAATATCATATTAAATGGAGAGAAACTGCAAGAGTTCTCACTAAAAACAGGAACAAGACAAGGATGTCCATTATCACCTCTTCTGTTCAATATAGTACATGAGACTCTAGTCAGAGCAATAAGGCAAGAGAAGGAAATCAAAGGGGTAAAAATAGGGAGAGAAGAACTAAAACTATCACTTTTTGCAGATGACATGATACTATACTTATAAGATCCAACAAACTCAACCAAAAAACTTATAGAACTGATCAACAAGTTCAGCAAAATGTCTGGATACAAAATCAATCTTAAAAAATCAGAAGCTTTTCTGTATGCCAACCATAAATCCACTGAAAAAGAAATCCAGAAAACAATTCCATTCACATTAGCACCCCCAAAAAATAAAATACTTAGGGATAAACCTGACCAAGGAGGTAAGAGTCCTCTATAAGGAAAACTATAAAAAGTTGAAGAAAGAAATCGATGAAGACCTTAGAAGATGGAAGGATCTACCTGGAAGTTAGGCCAGAGACCTTGTAGCTTGGATAAGCAGAATAAATATAATCAAAATGGCCATCCTCCCAAAACTGATTTACAGATTCAATGTAATACCCATGACATTACCAAGGGTGCTCCTCACAGACATAGAAAAATCAGTCCTTAAATTCATCTGGAAAAACAAAAAGCCCAGGATAGCCAAAGTAGTTCTTAGCAACAAAAACCATGCAGGAGGTATCACAATACCTGACTTCAAACTCTACTACAAAGCCACAGTAATAAAACCAGCATGGTATGGGCACAAAAACAGACACATAGACCAATGGAGCAGAATAGAAGACTCAGAAACACACCCAGAGGCTTACAGTCAACTGATTTTTGACAAAGGAGCCAAAAATATACACTGGAAAAAAGATAGACTCTTTAACAAATGGTGTTGCAAAACTGGTTAACCATATGCAGGAAAATGGAAATAAACCCCACTTTCTCACCCTGCACAAGAGGCAACTCAAGGTGGATCAAAGACCTGGAAGTTAGGCCAGAGACCTTGCAGCTACATGAAGAGGGCATAGTACTAATACTTCAACACATAGGTACAGGTAAAAACTTTCTCAACAAGACCCCAAAAGCACAAGCAACTCAAAGGAAGATCAATACATGGGATTGCATTAAACTGAAGAGCTTCTGTGCAACAAAGGAAATTATCAAGAACCTCAACAGAGAGCCTACAGAGTGGGAGAAGATTTTTGCCAGTTACCCTACTGATAGAGGTCTAATATTTAGGATATACAAAGAACTCAAGAAAATCACAGCCCAAGAAAACAAATAACCCAATCAAAAATTGGCAAAGGATCTAAATAGACATTTCACAAAAGAAGAAATACAAACAGCCAATACATGTATGAGGAAATGTTCAACATCATTAGCAGTCAGATAGAGGCAAATCAAAACTACCTTGAGATTTCACCTAACTCCAATCAGAATGGCAATCATAAAAAAACACAAATGACAAATGCTGGTGAGGGTGTGGAGAAGTGGGAACCCTAATACATTGTTAGTGAGACTGCGAACTAGTGCAACCACTTTGGAAAACAGTATGGAGGATCCTCAGACGAATGGGAGTGAACCTACCATATGATCCAGCAATACCACTTCTGGGTATCTACCCAAAAGAATGGAAACCAAACTATCATACCAACGCATGTGTATCTATGTTTATAGCTGCACAATTCACAATAGCCAAACTATGGAAGCAGCCAAGATGTCCATCGACAGATGAATTGGATTACAAAACTATGGGATATGTACACAATGGAATTTTACTCAGCCATAAAGAAGAACAAAATCATGTTATTTGCAGGGAAATGGATGGAACTGGAAAACATTATGTTAAGTGAGATTAGCCAGTCACAGAGTAAAGAAGCATATGTTCTCCCTAATATGCGGATGCTAGGGAGAAGATGGGGCATAAGGGGATCTCCAGATGAAATAGGAGAGAGCCTCAATAAGCAAAGAAGTTGATTTAATCGAAGGGGATGGACGGGGGGGGGAAGGGGACACCCTAATGCACACAATGTACTTACACAATTATATCAAGGTCACTCACTAAACTGAACTTGAGAAGGAGGGAGGACAAGGGAGCGGGGTGGGAATTTGGGGAAGGGGTCAAATGAAAAATGGTTGCACATATGTCATTATCAATTTGTACCTAACAAAGATGCATGCATACAGTGCACAAATTATTACAATGAAAAAAAATAAAGACCCACCTGTTTTAAGACTGGAAAAGCAAAGAACATTCTATGTTGTACTTGCTCCTCACCTAAGCTTATTTTCTTTCAGCTGTGGTATAAAGCATTTTTCCAGTTCAATTCAGTCTTAACTATAAAGCAGAAAATCTTGGAATAATAGCTAAATTGTGTTTTCTGTATTAATAAAACTATGGCAGTATCTTTTTTATTTGTTTGTTTGGTATTAGAGATTGAACGCAGTGGCATTCTACCTCTGAGCCACACTCCCAGACCCTTTTATTTCTTATTTTGAAACACTATCTTGCTAAGTTGCCAAGTGCCTTGTTAAATTGCTGAGGCTGACATAAAACCAGTTATCCTCCTGTCTTAGCCTCCCAATACTGGAATTAGAGGTGTGCACCACCATGTCTGGCTTCTTTGCTTAACAATAATAATTTGCACAGAAATTTTTGTCTGTTTATGGAGTACTTTTTTTTTCAGTACTGGGGAATGGACCCAGGGGCATTCTACCTCCGAGCTATACCCCAGCACTATTTTAATTCTTTATTTTGAATCAGGGTCTCACTAAGTTGCAGAGGGCCTCACTAAGTAGTTGAAGCTGGCCTCGAACCTGGATTCTCCGGTCTCAGTCTCCCACGTACTGGGATTACAAGTGTGTGCCACCATGCCCGGCTTGAGTACTAATTTTAATATACTACTATATTCTAAACTCTCTAGAAACGTTATTTATGAGTTTCCAAATTATTGCTTTTTTAGCTAAAAAAAATTCTTGAAAGGTTACTAAATGTGAAAAGTCTATTTTTCTAAGAAGTTGTTTTATCCTGCAAACCATCTGTAATAAAGCATGCATGCGATGTGTGCTCACAGGCCACTGTTACTCTAACACTTGAGATATAAATAGATGGCAGCCAAATTTGGCTAGGTAATTAAACATCAGTATTATGAAATAAAAAACAGCCCAGCATGGTGGCACACACTTGTAATCCCAGTAGTTGGGAGGCTGAGACAGGAGGATTGCAGGTTTGTGACCAGCCTCAGCTACTTAGTGAGACGTTGTTTCAAACTAAAGAATAAAAAATAGGACTGGGGATATAGCTTGGAGGTAGAATGCCCCTGGGTCCAATTCCCAGTACCAAAAAAAAAAAAAAAAAAAAAAAAAAAAAAGAAATAAAAAACAATGACTTTGAGAGGCTACTTTAGAAAAAATATAAATCTAAATTTATATAAATATATATTTGTGATCATTTACTTTAAACAAGGGCGTATAATAAAATTATATTTAATTTCAAGTTTTCCTAATACATTGAAAGGAAGTGTGCTAATATAAATTCTACTCAAATCTAACTTTGGTGACACTTGCCTATTTTGGAAGTCATGATTTCCAACATTATTATCATGATTATGGCTCTTACTCTTACTACTTTCCTGTCATAAAATCATAATTAAACAATCTGGATTTCGATGGAAAATTACTGAATTTCTGAATGTTATGTGTATAATCTATCTAAAATCAAGTTAAAAAATAATAAAATACCAAAAAAGATAAAAAGCTGACCAATGTCACTATGATATACATGCCCCAATCATCACAAAAACATTCACAATATTCCTATTATAATCATTAAATAATTTGTATTAGGTAGTCAGGAAATAATGACCTGTTTTATTCAGTGTCCTGCCATTTGCATTTTAAAAAATCTTCCTGAAAGGCATATTAATATTATAATAACACATTAAATAATTTATCATACCCTTCTCCTAGGTAGAAAACACTTCCTTTTGTTAACAAAATTCTATCCACAATAAGCTTAACAATGTACTAGTAATTACTCTGAGTCACTAGATTTAATTTTATGAATATGCTTAGGTTTGTCCTTTCTTCAACTGTAGAGGACAACGTCAAGTCACTTGTGTTTTATTAGGAAAAAAATGGATATTACCCATGGCAATATCAGACAGGGAGGAAAGCAAAATAAATGTATTATATCAGGAAAAAAAAGAGGTACTTTAGGAAGTGGCTCTCGATGCTTTTTCCCCATTAGGATGACTTGAGGAGCTTCTAAAAATTCCATTCCACAGGCTATCCCCTATTCTTATGAAAATAACATTTCTTGGAGTATGACTCAGGCATTAGTACTTATCAGAGCTCCCAGGATTGATTCCAATGTACAGCCAAAGTTAAGAGCGGGGGCTATACCATAAGCAAGAAGAAAACAGGAATCTGATCTCTGGTTTTCTTTATAGCTCTTTATGTTTCTAGTGGATCAAATCATCATAGAAGGCATTTAGCCACCTGAATCTTTGGGATTTGAAAGTTCTGGTCCCCTAACAAGGAAGAGCACTAATTCCTGGCCTCCTGATTGGTTGAGCTGATGTCAATCTAGAAAGGGTTCTTTCAGCAAAGAGCTAATGGCCTCTGAGAAGATAAGCTCCCTGTTCCAAGCACCCACTCCAGCAGCATGTCCTCTCTGAGACCATGGGCTTAAGGTGGTTCATCCAGGTGTATGTTGGAACATGTATAGTTGCTTAGGCATGATGGTACTCATTCCATGTACAGCATTGCTCTTGTCCAACCTCGGCCCCTGAAGATCTGTTCTGACAACTGCCTGTCAATTCTAAGTAGAGATTTTTACCCAAGCAATGCCCAGAATTCTTTAGAAAAAAAGAAAATAGAGGCAAAAAAATTTCTAAATTAGTGCCAAAATAGAATCCTGATCAATGGTGATGCTATGTACATATAAAATCATACAAAGAATAACAAATATCCCTTCTCTGTTATCTCCAAAGGCAAAGCCTTGCATCTAATCTGTCTTTTAGTTGGAAACCATGCACCTTTTACTTTCCATTTCACTCTCACCTTCCATATCACTCATATTCTCAGCATTTCATCCTAGTCTGTCTAGCGTGTCATAGATACACACTATTTAAATGAAAGTTCCTGGTAAATAACCAAAGAATCTCCCCACTGGTCTTTATTTGAAATGATTTCAGAAGCAAATATGCTATTCCATTTTTAAAAAGAATATTTTTAATGGTAAAGAACATTAAAAGATTTTTAAAAGGAAAGAGTAGTGTATAATGCTGTTTCACCAAGCATCCAGGACCATTGTGATCAATAAATATATAAGATAAGAAGCATGTAAATAATCTCAGAATAGATAAGAAGAATGTGCTTTTTAGAACTCAAGTCCAGTATTAAAAGTGTCTAATACTATTTTTTTGAGATAAGAAAAATTACTTGGAAATAGCATTGAAAAACTCACATGGTAAAAAGAGAGGAGTCCAAACATCAGCAGTGAATACTGCTAACCTCTGTTAGTCCCAGTTTTCTTACCTATTCATGGTAATAATTTTTGAGAGACATTATTGATTCATAGAAGCACAAGCTATGGAGTTAGAAAGATCTGTGATTGAATTCCACTTGTTAAATACTAGCTGAGAAATCATACGCAAGTTAATTAATTTCCAAGCATCACATTTTTCATGTGAAAATAATCCTAACATAGAAAGTTATTTTTAAAATTTAATGAGATAACATGAACACAATGCCTAGTTAACTTCCAGGAATACTCTAAGCACTTTATAATTGATATTGACTGTTATTTTTTATAAAACTTGGAGCTACTACAAAAATTAATGATTGTAGGACCAAATACTGAGCCCAAAAGTTCTTGAATTGGTCCACAAACATTTAATGACCTTTGATGCCCAGAAGTCAGTGTAGAGAAAGAAAAAAAATGCATACAAAATTACTTTGGCCTAAATCAGTTATAATTTAGGTAAGATATGGAACATATACACAAATATCTATTGAACTAGAGAGTATGCTAGCTACTAAAGTGCCTAATATCTGCCCAAACTAAGTGTTTTGAGAGACTAGGAGTTTCCAGCTAGAGCAATATAGAGACTAGAGGAAGGAGGTGTCCTTTGAGCTGGACCTTGACGGAGTTGGATGAACTAAATCATTAGTGAAAGCCAACTAGGTGCGACAGATGTGAATTAGTCAACAGTATGCCCAAAATAATGGGCAGGGTTCACTTAATTTGGCCATGCTTTTGTTAATCCACAGTAATTAGATAGCTAAGCAATTACTGTGAGTCATCCTGAAGTTGCCAATTTGGTTCCAGCTTACAGATTCAAAGTAAACAAAAATAAACCAATAGCATAAAAGACAAAACATGGAACTAATCTATGCCACTGCAAGAACTGGTCTTTTAAAAAAGTCAAAGCATAAAGACTCCATGTGGTTGAGGATATCTACTATCCCAACACCAAACAGAACTGGTTTGTCCATTTCCTTAGAGACCATACTAGAAATTAAAGTGACATTTACTGAGGGAAATATCACTGGATAAACATTTACTGTACATTAATGTACCTCTTCAGCAATTAATTCTATGGTAAAAGGGCTGAATTTAAAGGATTTGGAAGAATACCAAAATATATTCAAATGATCTTATGTCATAAGATTCTGTACCATATGTGATCACACTTAATTAAAGTGACTACAAAAAAAAGATGTCATTGTTTGCCTACAATGTGGATATAACCCTTGGAACCTAAACATTCCAAATATTGGAAATGAAGTCATAAAAGTAGTTCAACCGTGCAAAGATTTAATATCTTTTTAAAGACATAGACCTGGGAGAAAGGGATTATGTGTTCATATGGTCAGGGTAAACAATCCACTTTTGGGCCCAACAGATGGAGCCTTTGAATCTGGGAAGGGAAAGCAGAGAAGAATAAAAATGTGGAGCTTAAAATGACCATTTGGACTATGTTTTTAAAAGCCTTCTTCCTTAATGTGAGCCAAGAGGCTCATTATTACAGGTATAAAAAAACACACACAAAAAAACTTTTAGATATAAAATTTCTCAGCCTGTACTATTTATTAATAGGTATCCTTGGTTTTTAAGATGCATTCTTAATATTGTAAAAGCAATCAGTTAAGATTTCCATAGTGTATTTTTCTCTACTTACAGTAATTTATTTCAGTTCCTTTAATATTTTATCTTTATAAAACCACACCTTGCAAGAAACTAAATAGTCTTATGAGCTTTAAGAAAGAATCAACTATAAAATCAATATTTGATAAGAAAAACCTCAAGACCATGAGTTTAAGTCAGTCAGATAAAAAACTCTTACTATAACGAATACAATTTTTCTCAAAAAAATTTCCATAGTATCATCGTCAATGTATTGAGCTAGTATTTAATCAAAATGATATTGGAAAATTGTTCTAGAAATGTAAATATTATAGCACAACATAAGTCAGAAAGGTGATTTGCAGCTTCTCAGACTTATTCCTGCTTGAAAAATAGAGCAAAAGCTACCATCCCTTTGTTCTAGACATCAGAAAACAACTTGAGCCATGGTGTAGAAATCTAACATTCTTATACTTTGTCAAATAAAACTTATGTTATTGGTCATTTATTAAATCACTATTTCTCAAACAACTCCAAAAAGGAATTATTCATTATTTCACCCAGAAATAAAATGTTTAAGTGCTGTGAGATTAAAGCAAACAAGCAGAAGAGTCACTCTGGACCTCTGGTTCCCATGAACCTTCCTACGCTTGGTTAGCCTCCTCACACCAACCCAGTGCTTCTCTTACTTTCTAATGAATTCACATCTTTTTAAGATTCACTTTTCCCATCACCTCCTCTTTGGGGCCCTCTCTGATTGCTCCAGTCTAGCTGGACCAAATCTTCCTGACTATCCTTGCATATCTCTAGTGATTAGACTTGGCTCTAGTATTTTGGGAGAGGAAAGCTTGTGTTAAAATGTATAGCATGCAGCTGTAACTGCAGCAACCAAGACTTCATTATGAAGAGAAGCAATGGCTTCTGGGAAACGCTCAGGAGGGGCCAGGCACCAAGCTTAGCCCTTTGATAAGGATTGTCATCCCACTTTCCCAACCTGATATCTCATGAGACATGCACTACTAGTATCCCTATTTTACAGATAAGGAAACTGAGACTTGAAAAAGATTTGTAACCCAGCTAAAGCCTTGTGGCAAATGGTTAGCAGAGAAAGAGGAAAGAAAGAGCATCTCACCCCAGGTCTTTCTGACTTTGGTCTGTTCCTTTAATCACTGTAGTGTACTTCCTTTCCTTAGGATCTTATTCTAAGCTTAGGACCTAAAACTCCTGTAGATGCAAACTCAGAATTTATGAAGAAGAATTAGGAAAGGAAAACAACTTCATTTTCTCTTTAAAACAACAAGTCAGTTTTTCCTCTCAAATGCTTAGTCACCATACAATGAATTGTCCTCACACACTGCCGATATTCCTTTGTATCTATAGAAAGCAGTGTGATTATGTTTAACACTCACAATTCAAACATCGTGAGCTGATATTACAGTAAGCCAGTAATAAAGTACTCAGAATAATTTGATTTAAACTCACTCTAGCAAAGTCTTCAGAGTTAAACAATAGTTCAGACAATCTGGTGAAAGCAACTATTCACTTAAAGTTTCTGTGTGAACAAAGGATTTTCAATTTGAAAGTCAGGCTATCTTACAATTTTTTTAAAAAATATATGTGTACATAAAATATTTTCTTATACTTTTGAAAAACATAAAGACATGAATGTGATTGAAAGAAGTCCAAAGATTAAGGAAGAAGGGAATTTTCAGTGGCTTTGCAGTAGCCTCTTGGGAGCAAAATGAAAGGGGAAGGGCACCCTGGTCCAGCGCCCTCTAGCTGTGGGGCTTGGCACAAGTTCCCTGAGGATACCGAGATTGAAAATAAAATTCAGCCTTCACCACAATTATAGTTTAGTGAGTAAGAGAAATCAGAAAACCAATAAATAAAACACAATTTAACATGCTCTTCCATAGAAAGAACAGAGTAGAGAAAGGAGCCAGGCTGGAGTGAAGACCCCAGAGAAGGGTGTCTAGACGGGGCAGGTGTAAGGTCAGTCTTCTCCTGTCAGAGAACTGAAGTGTGTTTCTCTAGGGCAAAGCAGGCCTGTGGATACCCATGGAGATTGACAGCAAGGTTCTTTGCTTTCTAATTTAAGCCTTATAACAACCCTACAAGCTACACATAATTATTCCTGTTTTTCAAGTGATGGAACATCAGGGCCTGGAGAGTGGCTATCGACTTGTATAAGTACAAATATAAAAAAATAAATAAAGAATGACAATAATATGCCACTGTGATGCAAAGGCATGGAAAAAGGTGGTGATTGGCTAAGACCATCTGGGCCAGAATATCAACATAAGCAAAGGCAGAGACTAAAATTAATGCTATTCTGAATTTGGAGGGATGCTAGATTCCTAAAGATTCTAAGGGCTCCGTTGGAAGTCTTTGGGGGTGTGGAAAAGGTTGGGAACATCCAGTGAACTCAGAAGAACTTCTGTTCACATTATCTCACATCTCTGTTTCTCCTGGTCTAATTCAATCCAGGAGAGAAAGCGGGCATGCATAAGGGGCCCCTGAACAAACAGGGACTACCCAGTGTCAGCACAGCCCACACTAAATAGGAGAACAAACTCAAACCCACAGGGCTGACAATACCAAGGGATGCAAATCAGCCTGCTTTATGTTATCACACTGAAAGACTAATATGACCCATTCGTTAGGAAACAAAAGCCAGGGTGAATAAGCAAACCAGTCAACCCTCAGATTTTCCAACCTTCCAGGAAAGAGTTACATGTGTCAACATTGACTGAGCAGAGCTGCTTGCTATTCAGAGAGAAAGTCATGTCACTCCCAGTAAGGTTTCTGTTCAATTACAATTATATTCTCCATAGAACATTGGTTTCAAATCGTAGTTTTGGTTGACAATCAGTGGTATCTATCTGTGTGAGTGTGTGTGTGTGTGCGTGTGTGTGTGTGTGTGTGTGTGTATGTGTGTGTGTGTTTAATTTTGTAAAGGAGTCCAGCATATGTTACTTCTTGATAAATAGAAAGTTAAGACTCTAGGTTGAGATAAAAATGCAAAGAGCTTTATCAGCTCTTACAACTGAGATAGGGCTTGCTCCAGTCATGGCCTCAGAGGACGCTCACATTCTGTTACCAGGCCCTGGTTTTCCTAAACCCAGTTCTTCTCTCTTTCATGTTGGCTCCCTTCTTGTGTTGTTGCAAGATGGCTTTAGTAGCTCTGAATCTCACATCTCTCGCCTTCAAGCCTTTCCCCCAACAGCACTTATGTGAGGTTGTGAGATGCAATCCAAGTGGTACAGCTTTGAACTGTGCTCTCTCTGAAAAAGTCAATCACCATGGCTGCAGAAATGCAAGGTTTTCCCTAACCCAGGGAAAGGAGAGGCAAACAATGAAGGTCCAGTATTCCTGCTAGTGACATATCATTCAAGAGTTTTTCAAATGATAGAAGAGAGAAAGTAGAAGCAAGGCAAGCTGGGATTGAAGGGATATGGGGTAAAAGAGAGGTTCACCATCCCCATACTATCTCAGCAGAAAGCTACATTTTAAAGTGCTGTGTTTTCTTTTCTTCAAATTCCACTTTTTGTTGGTTCTCTTCTTTGCATCTCTTGTTCTCAGAATCCTTCACCAGGTTTTTCTTTTCTGCCATTCCATTGAATGTGCATGTTCTTTTATGCATAGAATCCCTGCCTTTTGGGCTTCTATCATCAGTGTGTGTGTGTGTGTGTGTGTGTGTGTGTGTGTGTGTGTGTATACATATATCTGATATATCTGAATAAGTCCATCCATTCTCATGATTTCAAACACTACTCAGATCCATACCTCAAATCCAGACCCTTCTTTGGCACTCCTCATGCGTATCTCTTTCTTGGGGACTTAACTGGTATTCATCATTTTTTTTTTGAGGTTTTGTTTTTTATTTTTATTTATTTACTTTTTATTCTTTATTTATTTTTACTAATTGGTGCATTGTAATCATACATCTTTGTTAGGTACAAGCTGGTAGAGGCATATACACACACATATGTCATTTAACCCATCCCCACTTCGCACTCCATTCCTTCCCCCCTCCCTCCTTCTCATGTTCAGTTTAGTGATTGACTTTTTTTTTTAGTGATATGTTTGTGAAAGTACATCATGTGCATTAGGGTGTTTCCCTCCCCCCATCTCCTTCAGTTAACTCATCGTCTTTGCTCATCTAAGGTTTCTCCTTCTTTGTCGAAGAGTCCCTCTTATGACACACTTTCTCCTTAGCTTCCACATATTAGGGAGAGCATCCGATTTTTTACTTTTTGTGACTGACTAATCTCACTTAACATTATGTTTTCCAGTTCCATCCATTTCCCTGCAAATGACATGATTTTGTTCTTCTTTATGGCTGAGTAAAATTCCATTGTGTACATATCCCATAGTTTTGTAAGCCATTCATCTGTTGATGGACATTTTGACTGGTTCCACAGTTTGGCAATTGTGAATTGTGCAGTTATAAGCATAAATACATATGTATCAGTCTGATTGTTTGGTTTCCATTCTTTTGGGTAGATACCCAGAAGTGGTATTGCTGGATCATATGGTAGGTTCATTCCCATTGGTCTGAGGATCCTCCATACTGTTTTCCAAAGTGACTGCACTAATCTGCAATCCCACCAACAATGTATTAGGATTCCCACTTCTCCACACTCTTGCCAGCATTTATTGTTGTTTGTGTTTTTGATGATTGCCATTCTAATTGGTGTTAGGTGAAATCTCAAGATAATTCTGATTTGCATCTCTCTGATTGCTAATGATGTTGAACATTTCTTCATACATGTATTGCCTGTTTGTATTTCTTCTTTTGTGAAGTGTCTATTTAGATCCTTTGCCCATTTTTTGATTGGGTTATTTGTTTTCTTAGCTGTGAGTTTCTTGAGTTCTCTGTATATTCTAGATATTAATTCTCTATTGGAAGAGTAGCTAGAAAAAAATTTCTCCCATTCGGTGGGCTCTGTTGAGGTTCTTGATAGTTTCCTTTTGCTCACTCACTTAATATTTATCAATCACCTGCAATATACCATTCATTATTTGAAATGCTAGAATAACAACAAAGCAAAAAATACGATGTGATTCCTGCCCTCATCAGTAATCATTCTGGCATAACCCATATGCACGGAACACATCATTGCAAAGATAATTCATGCCACCAAAGGAAGAGAACAGGAAAGCCTAGTGGTGCCTCAACATATGCATGGACTACTTACTGGACACCTCCATCCATGTCTACAAATCCAAATTTACCATCTTCTCTCCATCTTCTATATTCCATGTCATGTTACTGAAATCACCAGCTATGTGAGCTTTTAAATTGGAAGCTTTTATTTCCTCTCCTCTCTTAGGTCATGAAATTTTATGGATTTTTATTTCCTGGAGATTTTCTGCCATTATCCCCTCTCTATGTGGTATATTCTAGCTACATTGAACTTCAGGTTACATGAATTTGATACTCTTTCACGTGCTGTCACTCACATCTAGAATCCTCTTCCCAATTCATTTTCTTTGTCTACCTCCATGTCCTTTGCATGTACTTCTTAACATCTTTTCACAGAAGTAATAAATGAAAGCTGTTTGCAGTGGCACATGATTGTAATCCCAGTACTTGGGAGGCTGAGACAGGAGGATTGCAGATTTAAGGACAGCCTCAACAACCTAGTGAGACTCTCAGGAACCTAGTAAGACCCTGTTTCAAACTAAAAAATAAAACAGGGCTGGGGGTGCTGCTCAAAGGTAGAACTCTCCTGCATTCAATCTCCAGTGCCAAAATAAGAAGTAATAAGCTAAACTACTCAGTATCATGAGTTATAGTTTGCTCTATTCCTCAGCCATGAACAAGTGAGCCAAAATGTGTAAAAGCCTTAGAGTTGTGTAGGTGAACCACAGGTTAAAAATGTCTTTGAAAAAGAGGAAGATGAATCCAGAACCATGACTAAGGTAAAGACAGGGATGTGCATAGAGCTCAAAATTGAATGAGGCACCCACTCTCAGAATCATACAAGTGCATATGTGCATGCTTTAAAAAGCAAAGCAAAGCAATAAGATTTCAGTATTTGAATTTATTTACCTCTCAATGTACCAATTATATAAGACTTCATTTTATAGGCAAGTTGTATTCCTCAAAAGTTGAAAAAGTTGAATCATAACATAAATATATTTGAGAACTTGATAGTTAAAAGAGCTGAATTGGAAATGCATTTGTAGAATGAGGAATTCCTTAGTGAATCACTTATAACTTATCAGAGACTGTATTTTCCCATCTTGTATATGGTTATACTTTCTTTGAAAAAATCATCATGTGTTATACATACAGTGATTGTTTTCCAGCCCAATAGGTAAATTCGTGTAAAGAAATCTTTGTTCAAGGAAATGCAGCCTTCATAAAAATGAAACATGAAAGGGTCTCAAAGAAGAGCAAGAATTTTTTCTAAATTGTTTATGCTTTAACAATTTTTAAAATGTTCAGCCAGAATGTGTGTTTTACAAGAATGGTAGTATTGGTAGAATTTTCTCTGTTTTATCCTTAAAAAGCCACCCTTTACTCTTTTAAAATATCTATTTTTTTATATTTTATTAATTTGTGTTACTTTCAAAATTTCATCATCTCATTCCTTGTTTATCCTGTGATTCTTTCTTTAACTTCTTGAGTTGAATACTTGACTCACATACTTTTATCTTTCTCTTGGACATATGCATTTAAACTAGAACGTTAGCCTCATCTCATAAGTTTTATGATTAATAACTTCCTTAACAAATTCTAAGCTTTTTATATTTTTATTGTATTTCTTTTCCTGTCTCATTAAATATTAAATTTCAAGTATGTGTATTTGTGGAGAAGGATAACCGTTTTGTTGTTTTATCTATGGTCTGGGTGATGTCGACTCTGTTTTTATTGAATCTTCATTTCTGACCTCTAAGGACTAAGAGAAAACTGACCTAGAAATGCAAATTAGATCTAACATAAGATTCTGGGGAGACCCTGAGGAAGAAAACCAAAACAAGGAATTAGAACAAATGTAAAAAATATAATTAGAGATAAATTTGCTGAAATCAAAAAAAAAGATTTGAAAGTACATATTGAAATAGTATATTAAATGTTTGAGACCACTGAGTCATAATGACAAATACCAAGAAAAAAAATTTTAAATCAATGAATATTAAAGAAAAAAAAGAAAATCCTTCAGGCATCCAGAAAAATGGTCATGCGATTTATACAGAAAGTGAAACTATATTTTGCCAGACTTTAAACAGCAATGTTTTATTCCAAAAGGAAATAGTAGCATCTTTAAGATATTTAAGGGAAGAAAATTATGAGCTATTTTTTCATATTTATTAAACTGAATTTAGAGAATACAAGAACAGATAAACTGTTATCAACATGCAAGAACTCATGAAATATTATTTGAGTAAGCCCTTCTTGAGGACTTTACTAGAGAATAAATTTTGAACAACCAAAATAATGGACTAAATTAGAGTTTGAGAGAGAGTAAAGTATATAATAGATGAGTACCTTGATCCCATAGATACTGCAAACTGCTTTTTAAAAGTGATCAGAATGGGAAGAGATATGTCACGTACCAAAAATCTATGGCAAAATATTATAATGAACCATTCAGTTTAATATTATGAAAAAGTCAAAGAGGCTTCATCTTCCCTTCATTTCAATATTATATTCATGTTCCAAAGAAGCACAATTACATATAGATAAGTAGGTAGATGATAGATAGATAGATAGATAGATAGATAGATAGATAGATAGATAGATAGATAGATGTAAAAAAAAGTTATGATTCAGACATGAGATACTCCAAGAGACTATACAAAGTATTAGAACCAAAAGGATTCCAAAATGTTCTGGATATAAGATGAATGTATAAAAAATATGTTTCTATATATTAGCAAAACAACCAGAATATGCAGTTAGAAATAGCATCAAAGCCTACACAATACCTAGGAAAAATGCAAGTGGAAATATGCAAGACTTTAATTTAAAAAAAATTACAGAACTTTATTCAAAAGCACTAAAGGTGATTGAAATAATGAAGAATCATGGATGAGAAGATCAATGCCATAAGGATATCATGTCTCCTCAAATTGATCTATAAATTCTATATAAATTCAGTTGAAACCCTACCAATAAATTGATCTTAAAATTCACATAAGGAAGAAAATGACCAAGCAACTTTTTAAAAAAAACATTACAAGACAAGATTCATAAGAAAGTTGTAATGATTAGGACAACTGTGGTCTTGTTCCAGGGATAGGCAAAGAGATCAACCGAATTAGACAAAGAACCAAGGAACAGTAACACATAACTAAACATTTGAACCTTTGTGTGTGTGTGTGTGTGTGTGTGTGTGTGTGTGTGTGTGTGTGTGTGTGGTGCTGAGGATTGAATCCAGGAGCATTCTACCTCTGAGCTACACCCCAAGCCCTTTTTATTTTATTTTTTACATTGAAATAGGGTTTCACTACATTACTCAGGCTGTCGTCAAACCTGCCATCCTCCTGTCTCAGTCTCCCAAGTACTGGGATTACAGGTATATCCCAACTTTGAGCTTTAAGTCAGAATGATTTTCAGGGATTTTGTTTTAGAGTCTGGGGTCAATACTGTGTCAAGGCTAGTATTTCACTATTTTAAGACTCTGATCAGTAACTGGATTTTAACAAGAGCTGTTCTCCTGGAGTTCTTTTTTCCTTGCTATGTGTAAAATAACTAAAAATTTAAGGATGTTCAGTTTTCATGCAGGTTTTTGTTTAACTATTCAGTATGACAGAGTGGAAAAACATTGACATAGCAGGCAAGAAATGTTACCTGCAAAAGTTGTCTTTTGTTGATAGTTCATTATGAGACACTTGACTCCTCTTTTCTTATTTAAGTATAAAATGCAATCATGCTCACAAAAGCACCTTAGAAATTCTCACATACCTTTCTTATTCATGGCCAAAAGTAATAATAACAACAACAATAATAATAATAATAGCTATTTATCTTTATTATGATTTAGATACTGTACTAAGCATTTGACATAAATTATAGGAATTAAACATGGAAACAAACTAGTAGGCAGGTGTGTTTATCATAGTAATTTTATGGTTGACACATTGACATTTAGAAAAGTTGAATAACTTTTTCAAGGTCAAGATCAATCAGATAATAAGTAATAGTCCTAGGACTTAGATTTGTGTCTTGCAAACAGCCGTGCCTCGGGTCTTAGTTTTCTATGAAATACTGTCATTGTTTTGTTTGGAATTAAACTGTAGGTTTTCAGCCTTGAAACAAAAGTAAAGGAAAAATTGAACAGCGTGAGTTATTTTAAAACAACCAGTAATCTTTCCTGAAAATGTCTTTATAGAACTAAACTGGTTTTATTTTTTTATTACAAAAAATTAGTCTGCTAACAAGAAATTCACAGGTGACCAGTTGGCACTTTTTAAAAAACAAATTTTAAAAGTGTGAGAAACTTGGAGAGAATGCTATTTCCTGAAACAAGAGTAAACTCCTAATGCCCTGAGTATGGACTAGGACTTGCATTGTTGACACATGAAGAAGCTCTTTTTAATTAACTGGATAGGAACTTAATATCTTCACATATGCAAGGCAAGTCGACTTGCCCAGGCAACCAGATACACCAAGCTTTGTATATTAGTTCTGCTCTTTGGTTTGTGAGTGAACCTTCTAAGTCATGGGCATTAAAGGCCAGATCTTAAGTAATGGTTTTGTACTCAGGTGCTTCTTGGGCAAATTAGGATATGCTAACCAGTAGCAAAGAGTACACGTTGACCTAGCAAGATAAAAAATTAATAATAAGAAGAAACCAAAAGAGCTCAAATAAAAATATCCAGGAAATTAATTTGCTGAACACCACGTGGTCCTCATTGAATGTGGAATGAGAGCTCTTCAGAGATTTGGCAATATATGAAACTGGGAATTAGACGTATTATGCAAAAGCATATTTGTTTTGCATAGTTTCTGAATCAGAAACCATTTCTAATAAATCTGAAATGTATTTAAAATATTTATAATTCCAGTCAAGAAATAGAAAATTATTTGCTCTCTTTGATTCAACAGTTTTGCTTTTGTAGATTTATTTTAGAGAAACAAAGATACAAAGATTTGTGTATAAGACTATTCATTGCAGTTTTTGAAATCAAAATGTAGATTGTAGTACATATATAGTGGAATATTATACACTTTCAAAGGATGTACAATCATTTAGCAAAATATATCTAGTCTAATGTTAAGTTCTAAAAAGGTATATTGCATTCAGTCTAATTCTAGTTGTATAAAATGAAATTGGATTAGTGTACTAATCTGAGAATAAAAAAAGCCTAAAATCTACTCATTTCCAAATGATACAATTACCAGTCATTTTGATGTTGTCCTATTTTTTTCTTCCTACCCAGTTTTATTAAATAAACATGTATGTACATATAATAAGGGCAGTGGAAAGAAATATGATCTTGAGAAGAATACCTTTTATTCCAGGTATACCTACCAAGTGCCCACCTAGCCATTCAGAAGGAAAAAAAAAGTTGATTTGCATGAATCCATAAAACTTGTCATTTTGAGCTTTTTAATGACCTCTTCACTGCCTTCCCTAATGTTCACTTTCCTAGCTGCACTGCTATGGAGGAGAGGCACTCACAGGTTCTGGAGTCCCAAGGAGACAATGTCTCTGGCAACCCAGTCAAGTGGAGAAGAGAGGAGCTTCTCTGGCCCCCTTGACCTATGTTCAGCCTTGCCATCTTAACCTTCATTTGAAACCATAAAGCTTACCCACCTCATTCCTACTAAGTATTCTAGATCATTCTCTCTAATCCAGACTGTTGTCCCTATATGTACATATGTAACAGCCCAATCTCTCTCATTCTTGTATGACCCCCAAACTTTTTCTTCCTGTAGAAGTCTGTGTGATTAGTAGCAAATATCCTACATCATCTATCTTTTGTTGACCATTCCTTTTGGTTCTGTTCTTTAACTGAAAGCCAGCTGACATCTGTGGCCATTGTTTAATAGAGAGTGGCCATTTTCTCTCCCATCTATTGGACCTGAAAGGTAGATTGTTTCCTCTCTGTTCTTCATTAATTTGCCTCCCCCTCCCTAAAAGTGAAGTTCATGCTATCAGAAAATATCCTATCTTGGAAATACGTTTACTCAATACCCCTCATTGTTAACATCAAATGTGAGTGAGTGGTGATGCTTCTAGAGCAAATCCCCACCCAAAAGATTCACCTGGCTTCAGGTCACAGAGGAGCTGCGGCACCATGACTGTGAAATGAATTCTGGCATTCATATCTATTGTAGAGTGAAGTAAGTGTTCTTCATAGATACCATTAAAAGGGTTAGAAGAAAAAGTAGTTTAATTCAGGGTGAACTGCCCATTTGGCTGCTGTGTTCCAGGGAATGAGAAAAGGGAATGCCACTTCCAAGTAGGACAGCTTCTGATGAAAGTCATATGGACCTTAACATCTGTAGAACCTAGCTCAGTCCAGGCACACAGTAGGGCTTCTATAAATACTTATTACCTAACAGACTACTGGATTGTAATACCATAGCCAGGCATTTCAAACTGGTTTAGACTGTAAATTCACATAGCCTGACATTTCCCAAGGGATAGCCTACAACTTAGCACATTATTTTATCTTTTAATTTGAGTTGTTTACTGAAAGTCTAGAATTTGTAGAATCTGTGTCTGTGATTGTTAATTTCAGGTATTGATCTGACTGGATTCCAAGATACCTAGGTATCTAGTAAAGCTAATTATGGTTTACTTGTGAGGGTATTTCTAAAGGAGGTTGGC
The DNA here is from genome assembly GCA_004027655.1 of Graphiurus murinus. Taxonomy (NCBI): domain Eukaryota; kingdom Metazoa; phylum Chordata; class Mammalia; order Rodentia; family Gliridae; genus Graphiurus; species Graphiurus murinus. Next base: position 156,401 of record PVLC010000170.1, on the reverse strand, counting down.
AGGTAAGTCAGTGGTCTGGGCTGGGAATGTGTGCTCTTTTTTTTTTTTTTTTTTTTTTTTTGCGGTACTGGGGATTGAACTCAGGGGCATTCTACCTCTGAGCTATACCCCCAGCCCTATTTTGTATTCTTTACTTTGAAACCGAGTCTCACTAAGTTGCGGAGTGCCTCACCTAGGTAGCTGAGGTTGGCCTCGAACCCGATCCTCCAGTCTCAGCCTCCCGAATGCTGGGATTATAAGCGTGCGCCACCACGCCCGGCTGGAAGGTGTGCTCTTAATGAAGGCAGACACTAGCCAATAAGCAGGAGGCCCAGAGAGAATGCAAAGACAGAGGAAAGGCTAATTGTTTTTTCTCTCTTTCTCCTGGAGCTAAAACACATTTCTTTTCCCACACACAGACTAAAGAACTCCAGGCTTTAGACTCTGGGACTTCTATAAGCAGTCCCCATCTCTGGCGTTCTCAGATAACTTTGGGCTTGGACCGAGAGTTACACCATTGGCTTCCTTGGTTCTGAGGTCTCTGGACTTAGGCACCCTACCAGTTTCCCTGGTTCACTAGCTCGAAGATGGCCTATCATGGGCTTCTCAGCCTCCATGATTATGTGAGCTAATTTCCCTAATAAATCCTATCTCATATGTTCTCTCTCTCTCTCTCTCTCTCTCTCTCTCTCTCTCTCTCTCTGTGTGTGTGTGTGTGTGTAACTCCACAATTAAAATTTAACTTTGCAGCATGCATTGTTCCTATGGCACTTTCATTTGGGTGGATAATCATTTCCATCTCTTTTGCTTTTTCCTCCTCTCCTTTATTTATCAATGAGAATGGTCCTAAGCAGTGTTGTAATTCATTTTTAGTTAGTTCAGATTGCTATAACAAAGTATCATAGACTGGTTTCTTATACATCTCAGAAATTTCTTTCTTACAGTTATAGGGTTTGGAAGTCCAAGAACAGAGCATTAATGTGGTTATGTTCCATTGAGGGGTCCCTTCTGGGTTGCAGACAACTGTCTTCTCATTGTGTCCTCACATGTTAGAAATGGGGAAAGGGAATCTTCGGGGTCTCTTTTCATAATCCCATTAATGAGGCAGAACCTTGATGACATAGTTACCTCCCAAAGTTCCCATTCCCTAATACTATTGCACTGGGAGGTTCAGATTTCAACATATAATTTGGAGGAAAATGTTAACATTCAGTTCATAACATATTCTTTGTGGCACTTAATTTTTTTATAGTAAGTATGCATCAAGTTCTTTCTATGTGCCCAGCCACTATGGTACCTATAATAATAATAATAACCTAGACTGAGCATCTCCCTGACCTGCTTACCTTCCAATGAAATGGAAGCTGACTATCTTTTGATTTTTTTCTTCTCTTCTAACCCAAACATAGGTGCAGCCACTTTCATAAAACAAACTCTTCATGATATAAAATCACACATAGATCCAAATACAATAATACTGGGAGATTACAATACTCGTATCACACCACTAGACCTATCTTCTAAACAAAAGGTCAGTAAAGATGCCTCAGTCCTAAAGAATACCATAAACCAAATGGACCTATTAGACACATACAGAATATTTCACCCAACTACAGCTGAATTCACATTTTTCTCAGCAGCTCATGGAACCTTCTCCAAAATAGACCACATTCTGGGCCACAAAGCAAGCATTGGCAAATTCAAAAAATATAATTCCCTTCATCCTTTCAGATCACAATGGAATGAAACTAGAAATCAATTCTAAGAAGACCCAGAGTAAACATGTAAACACATGGAGACTTAACACCACACTGCTGAATGAGGAACGGGTCATAGAAGAAGTAAGGAGAGAAATTAAAAAATTCCTAGAAAATAATGAAAACAGACACAACATACCATAGAATTGGAATGGTTTGATAAAATAATAAAATATCCAACAGCAATTTAAAATTAACAAAGCAGTTTCACATTCAACATCTTATTTGCTCTAAAATGACCCATGGAGTAAGAAGGGATTCATTTTAATGATGTCATCTTACAGATGACAAAGCCAACATAATGACATTAGCAGGACTCATTCCAAGGGTATGTAGAAACTGAGATGTGAGGTGGGGACCTGGGAAATGTCAGAAGAAGAAGAAGAAGAAGACAGGAGGAAAGATCTGGTAGTGAAAATACACTCCATGCATACTGTCCAGCATTGCTTTGGACATTTCTTTGTTTTCTTTTGTTTGTTGGATTTCATAGGACACACACCACTGTAACAACCCCACACATTGGGTGTCTGTTGATTGAGACTACCTTCTATATTCCTCTTAAATAGATACCCTCTCACTGGCATCGGGTGGGAAGGCTCCTCTCAGGGGGATTTACCATGGGGATGGAACAGTCATAAAGACAGGGAATATGATCATTGCCAGGACAAGTTGACCCACGACATCTGATGTAGGGTTTATACTCTTTGGAGACAGGCACTATATCATCCTTTTATTAGCTTCTACAAATGCTTCCAAAAGCTTTAAATAAGTATGTTATTGAAAACACCTCTTAAATCTCAAATCATGGTAATTAAATAGAAAAATACATTTTTAAATTTGGAAATGATATCAATATTCTAAAACCTAGATATCCCAAATAGAAGCCAGAAGCCATGTAAAACAAAATCTGCAAGCCTGACTGTATTTGTGTCTGTATGTCTATACCATAAGACAGACAGCCCAGCCTGGACAATCCAGCTGACAGCTATCATTGAAAACATGTGACACTATATTACCACAGCCATCAAAAACAGAGAAATTCTGTTAGATTATCTGATCTGATCAGCCCCCTTCACAAGATTTTTGTCTCCACAATTAAAATGCTTATATTTGTCTTCCTTCATGGTTTTCAAATTCTGAAGAAATAACACAAAGTAGGTCAAAAGAATGTCACCATGGTCAAGGTATCATGTGCGAAAGTGGGAGCCCTCTCCTCCATTTCCTTCCTTGGTGTAAGAGTACACAAAACTAAAAGGAGGCAGATGGAGACCAGCCTAACCTTGAGTGTTACTTTCTTAATTTGACTATCTAAACTTTTTAATTTGGCTCTTTTCTGTTCTACACCTTTAAAAAAAAGGTAGAGTATTTTTAGAATAAAGAAATAACATATTTTGTGAACAGGTGGAGAGCTAGAAAATTCCAATCACCAGGTGTCACACTATCAAACAGCACACCAGGTGTAAAAAGTGGAAAAATAACCTTCAAGGGTATCTGGGGAAAATTCCAAGAAAGGTCATACAGTGATTATCCTAATTCTTGGCAACCATTTTGCTTTACAACTTGACAATAAAGAAAGCACAACCCTTATAGAGACAAAGAGTAAATACTAAGACCCCCTAAAAACAGAAGAAGCACACAGAGAGCAGACTAGGAGTCCTGTGCACCTGTCTCCAGAGTTACCTGTTCCTGCCCACCTTTCTCTGCAGCCTGAGAGCTGGTCCAGCTTTCACCACCTGTGGAAACCTGCATGCCCTCCAGTCTTGAGTCTGGGAGGCCATCAATCCTGGAGGCTTTCTCTCACTCAAGCCCACTCAACAGATACTGTTGTTCACCAACAGTAAGCCAGGTACTGAGGGAACAGAGGCCATGAAAGCAGACATTGGCCTGAAGTCACCAAAGGTCTAATGGAAAAAGAGACCTGACTGAGTAGTCAGTGTGGGCCAGCCAATTTCAGTACCACATATTGCCATGGGTGGATGTCAAAGCTCAATACTGAGAAAAAAGGCAGAGGTAGCATATATGTGTGTGTATGCATACATACACAAGTGCACACATATATACCTATCCATACATATAGTCCTCCTTCTCTGCTCTCTGGGAATTGGTCCCAGGAACCCCTTCCCCCCAAAATGCTAAAATCCACAAATACTCTCATCCTTTATGTAAAATGATGCAGTATTTGTACATAACCTATGCACATCCTTCCATATGCTTTAATACCTAGATTACTTACAATACCCAAGATAGTGTAAATGCTATCTAAATAGTTGTTGTATTTCATTGTTTAGGTGATAATCATAAGGAAGAAATCTGTACATGTTCAGAAAAGAAGCAATTTTTTTCACATATTTTCAAACTGCAGCTGGTTGAATCCATAGACGTGGAACCTGCAAATACAGAGGGCTGACTCTGTGTGCGTGCGTGTGTGTGTGCGTATGCATGTGTGTGTGTGTGTGTGTGTGTGTGTACATATATATTATGTATGAGCATGAATTTATGTAAATTATAAGCACACAAACAGCATCATGATTTTTATAAATGCTATTAAAATTAATAAGATAATGATGATTAACATTTACTTAATAATTCACAACTAGCACAGCACTTCATACCAGCATTTTATTTGATCCTCAAAAAAAGGCACCATGGGAGTCACTATTAAAATTTTTCTAGCTGGGCGTGGGGCACATGTTTGTAATTCTAGTACTTGGGAGGTTGAGACAGGAGGATTACAGGTTCGCAGCTACCCTCCTCAAGTTAGTGAGACCCTCTGCAACTTATCGAGACCCTGTTTCAAAATAAATAATAAAATGGGGTGTAGCGCAGAGGTAGAATGCCCCTGGGTTCCATCCCCAGTATCACAAAAAAAAGAAAGAAAGAAAATTTTTCTACAAATCATAAAGCTCTACCAAGGTGTTGAGCTTAGATGCTATGCGCATTGTAATTATTCATTGTGACTGTCTAGTTCCATATTACATTCTGGCCTTATGTAATCTGCTCTGATTAGTAATAGAAGAATTCATTTAGTGTGTCAACATTGGTTAATAAATGTATTTTTAAAGAAAATTCTCCATGGGGAAGAAGAAACCTATACGACTAAAAAAAAGGAATTAAACCACGTAAAATATACCTGCATTCCCTCTGTATTTTCACAATATATGAAATACAATAATAGAAGTGGAGGTGCTAGCCTACTACCAATAATCATCTAATAAACTGTTCTTTTTATTTTCTGTTCTATCGCTTCCTTTCTTTTATTTCTCCCCCTACTAAGAAATTAAATGATTTTGCTTCATACAACACTCAAAGTAAGTTGTTCATATATCTTCTTTCGCTGACAGATTGTGAGCATCCTGAAGGCAGGGGCCCTTTCCCAATCACATTTTTATATCTCCAGACAGTGCCAAAGATAAATAAGAAGATTTTTTTTTGTAAAGCACACACATGCACATATACCACACTACACACACTCCCACTACAGACTAAGTGTTTACATAGATTTAATCCTGAAGGGTATTTTCAGAACCTGTTTCTTTTTATTCCATCCTGCCCTCTTCTTTCATTAAGAATCAGGAATTAAAAGTAAGAGTTTTGTTTTTGTTTTCTGAAAAGCACTACACTCAAGCTCACAACATCTTTAAGTGTGGCTGCCTGAGCTACAAGTCTTCCTGAACTTGTAAGCAAGGTTTGGTTGCATTCTACTTTGAGAAAAATGAGGACTTGGTATTGATTTTTCCCTGATTCAAAGAGAGTGCAGGTGTTTAAGCATTTATGAAATTGATTGACTCCCCTCCAGCAGCCAATTGATAATAAGTTTAAGCTTCAGAGTGAGGCTGTAAAGGTTTGATTATATTAACAATACTAATAGTCATGGCTTCATAAATCTTAAGAGAAAGGATGCATATGTCACATAGAATGCATGAAAAAGTTGTTCCTTTATCATGGATAACTCGCTATTGTGTGGAGACCCAGTTGATCAGCTATTCCATTATTTGAATAAGTATCTGATGTCTTGTTTTCTTTCAAGAAGGCAGGTGCAGGATGAAGCAGGAAGACTGCCAAGAAAGATGATAAATTACCATTTGGTGCCGGCAACCAGAGCTCTACAAATGCAGGGCTGCCAGGAATTAAGAGGAGAGAGTAACCAGAAATGAGGAGGGAAATGACTTCTGACTGTAGCTTTAGAGGTGTTTGCTTTTGGTCTTCATTATCTTTGTGGCATTTTAAGGGTCTAGATTCATTTTGTAACTGCAAAATGAAGTACTGTTTAAAACAATCATACACTGCCACAAGATATTATACTACACCTGCTGAGGTCAAATGAAAACTCGGCATTGAGAGAGAGCTGGTGAGTGAAAGCAAACAAATGACCTGAGTAGACAAACGATGTAAAGCAAAGGTGAGGTTTTGCTACAGCTCTGTTGGAGGTGGAGCTCCCGGGCCACAGGCAGAGACATTCTGCCCACACTGACCAGGCAGAAGAGAGGTACACTCATGTATACTGTACTTCACACCCTGAGCCTCAGAGGAATAAAAGTACTAGCAACAGCAGTAGCAACAACCATCACAAATGGATTGGGGGATTGGTTTGTTCTGTTAATACCTCTTACCTACAGGTTATATTGTTGAAGTTTATAAATCAGTGTTTCATATTCATTCCATGCAATGACTCTATTTGGATCACCACTGGTAATGGCTAGTTTTGTTTGTTTTATTTAGTACTGGGGATTGAATGCAGGGGCATTCTACATCCAAACTACACCCTTAGCCCTTTTTTTATTTTATTTTTTTTTAGTTTGAAGGAGGGTCTCGATAAGTTGCTGAGGATGGCCTTGAACCTGTGATCTTTCTATCTCAGCCTCCCAAGTACTTGGATTATAGGAATGAACTATCATGCCCAGCTGCCCGTTCTTAATTTATTAGCCTCAATTAGAATTTGCTGAGCACCTAAAATATACCTGGCACTTGGCTGAGTGCAGAGGACATAAAGATAGAAGTCAAGACCCTCTCCTCCAGTGTATGCTCAATGGGGAGAGACAAATCTAAGGTAGTGTACTCAGTAGTATGGGGGTAACACAGCTGTGTCACAGGAGAGCATGCTCGATGAACCAGAGGAGCCAGGAAGCAGGGATCCTTGGAGAGTGACATCTGAGCTGGCAGAGGGTAGAGGAGGGAGATGTTCAAAGCATTGATTGGAAATGATCTAGAGATGTGGACCTGTGCAACATAGGTCTTTTCAACACTCCAGCTCTGTATCTGGAACTCAGGATGAACGTGACAACAGTATGACAAGACTACAAGGGCTCTCGGGGCTTCTGCCACCAAGGATTCTGGATTTAAGACTAAAAAGTTAGGAACTCATGCTGATATTAATGAGAATTATAGAAGATACTGTGATGGAGACATGATCTAAGTACTATGTGAACACAGAAAAGGAAAAGGGTAAGGCTTTGCTTCCCAGAGAAGATCACACTGAGATGGGTTTTAGAGGATCAGTAGGAGTTCACCAGGCACAAAAGGAATAGGGGACATTTATACTAGATGGGAGAATGTGGAGTGAATAAAGAGGGAAGAAAGAGAGGAATAAGAATAAAACAGAGAAGTGAAGAAAGGGATGAGAGGGAGAAAGAAAGAAGGAAATGAAGAGGGAGGGGTAGGGAAAGAGAGAGAAGGAAGGAAGGTAGGATGGGAGGGAGGGATGGAGGAAGAAAGGAGAAAACTTCAACAAAGCTATGAAAGCTAAAGAAAACCTTGATTAGATTTGTATTATTGTTTTATGTTTTTAATTATTTAGCAACATCTAGATCTTTAAAAATGAAGAAAAAAAAAAACAACAAAAAAAATCCAAAACATGTCAGATGGACAAGCAAAGAAAAAAAAAAGTGTGATCAGTTCTTACTTTATCAAAATAGAACATATTACCATTCTTTAGTTATGGTAATATTAGAGCAGGATAATTTTGACAGTTTCCCAGAGCAAGGTAGGGAAGAATTCGGAAATAAACGACAAAAAAAAAAAAACCAGAACCCATGCATGTGAATTATATTATTTGCTTTGCAGGAACAAAGTGGTGATTCTGGGAATGTTTCCTGGTCTTTTTGCAGTTCTAAAATGCAAAGATAGCACCTTGCTGTGTGTCAGGACACAGCGGTGTGGCTTTCTGCAAGCCACGGTGTCCTGTGCAGCTTGGAATGTGGGGAGATTCCTCTTGGCTTAAGGTTCCTGCACATGCTGTCAGCCCACAGCTAGTAAAGGGTCCCTCTGCACTTCACACACAACAATAGCTCGACTACAACAACCAGACAAACCACAGGGCAATAGTTGTCCCCAGAAGTCGTTGAGTCCATGCAGTTTTCATGTAGAGGTGAAACCAAGTCCACTCTCTGCACGCCCATTTGTGACCGTGTCACACAGGCAGCCCTCAACTGTGGCTTTAATAAAGAATCAAGCAAGTACCCTGGGACCCACCAGCATGATCTTGGTTCTACTATGAACCATTTATATGACTCCAGCAGGACAATCTCTTTGAGCCTTAGTTTGTTAATCTGCAAAGCGGTGACAATGATGGGTTTCAATGGATTTTTATGAAGAGTAAGTGAAAGAGAAGTAGAAATAGAAAGGAAAGGAACTGGCACTATGATTGGTGCTTAGGAAGAGTTAGGTAAACAGAGGCACTAGGAGAATGACATCCAGGCTGGAATTTTAGGACCGTGAAGAGTAAGATCACGGATGCAACTGTTGGAGGATTTAGTTTTATGGGATCAGGTCAGCAGATTGCAACTCCCATGCTGTAACTGGTACTTATTTCTAGGATGTGTGTTTAAATGGTCTGATTTGTTTTCACCATGCTGATAGCCTTTAATGATTATTTCAAAAGCAAACACAGCACTATTATAATGGAGAATGCATCACTCTACCTGCTAGAGGACATGTCCTTAGGCTATAATTTTACCTCCTTCACTAACTCTATAACTTGGACATGTTGTTTAATATATTGTCATATTTTCTAATTTATGAAGGAAAATATTTAGACTCTTCAGTTTCATGATTGGATGAGTACCTGTCAAGTTTATTAATAAATGCTATGTCTAAAGATCTGTGGATGAGAATAAAGAGGTGGCATGGGAATAAGAGGACTATGACTAAGAATTACTTCAACCTGGCACAATGGTGCACACCTGTAATCTTAGTACTTAGGAGGCTGAGACAGGAGAATCATAGGTTTGAGACCAACCTCAACAACTTACTTTGTTTCAAAATCAAAAGTCAAAAGGGCTGAGGTATAGCTCAGTGGTACAATGCCCCTAGGTTCAATCCCCACTACCAAACACACACACATACACACACACACACACACACACACACACACACACTCTCTCTCTCTCTCTCTCTCTCTCACACACACACACACACACACTCACACACACACTCACACAAGAATTACTTCAGATAGTGTCATGGAATTAACATATATGGGAAGCAAAGCACAATCTCCTGAGGCAAAATATTGACAATGGAAGTTAGTCAACCCACATGGTTGAACATATTTAAACCAAGTAAAGAAGTGATGGGGACAATGTTAGTCAGTTTTCTGTGATTATAACAAATGCCTGAGACAATCAGCTTATAAAGAGAAAAGATTCAAAGAGCTGGAGGTTTCAGTCTGCGATTGGTTGGCCTCTTTGCTTTGGAGCCTGTAGTGAGGTGGGGACGCTTGGTGAAGCTCAGGTACTCACCTTGTAGCAGAGAAATAAAAGAGAATGAGGAAGAGGAGAGACCAGGGTCCCACAGTGTCTTTTGAGGACACGCCCCCAGTTACTTAAAGCCCTCCCACCAGATTCCACTTCTAAACAGTCCCAGCACCTCCCAATAAACGCACTGGCTTTTCATGCATGGGCCTGTAAGAGACATTCAGGATTCAACTATAGGACGTAAGTGTCTACTAAGTGCCACTGTGCTGAAGCTTTTGGCCCTCACTGCAGCCCCACTGAGCACGCCGAGGCCACAAAGTGATTTTGCACCCTGACAAAGATCTTCGGGCTTACACTGATGATACCACGCATCTTCCTCCGTGGCCCATGAGCACAAGCATTGTTCAGTGGAGCCCCATGAGAGAGCTTTGAAAAGCTGATTTAATTTAGTGCATTTCCAACACAAAGGGCCTTTGTTTTATTTTAATATACTTTTATTGTTATATTAGAATTATACATCATAATGAGGCTCACAGTGATAGGAACATATATGCACACAGCACCTACTGTGTTTGCCTCTGGATTCTACCCCACTCCCTCCCCTTTCCCCTGCATATTATTGAGATTGGTGTTGATAACTTCATATATGTACATAACAGGGCAGGACCCTTGTTTTCTAATGCACCATCTCTGACACCTGATACAAAGATTATTGTGACTTTTTTCTACTTACAGAAAATAAGCTTATAGAAAAGACTGCAAGATCAAGACTAGATAGTATGTTAGCCTTTGAATCACTGAGAGTCTATTACTCTAAAAAGAATTTAGAGATCAATGAGTCTGAATGCTTCCTTATACACAGAAAACAAAACAAAAAAACCAAACAGGGCCCAGGAAGGGCAGTAATGTAGGTCCACAGGTTGCACAGCTAGAGCAGACTGTGGCCATGAGAGGAGAGGCACAGGCCTCCTGACTAGCGCGTGACCTGCCCTCTGTCCCTTACGTCACCCACGCCTGCGTTCTTCTCAGTATTTTGCCGGGCTCTCTGCTTCTAATAAATCACAAGTTCATTCTGTTCACACACAACATCTAGCTGGCTCATTTGTTCCTTTTTATTTTTGTGCTACCTGGGTGTTCTCCTTAGACACCAGTGGAAGGATATTGCAACATGCCTTGTTTTCCTCCCAGGTTCACACCTGATGATGCTCAGCTGTGGGGACATTAGTCACCCTTTCCATGCTAGGCTGGGGCTGACTCAGTGTAGGGATATCTGGAGGCTGAAATCTGTATTTCCAGCCTCGATCCTCTAGTGACCCATGAGGAAACCACTGGGAGCCCTTTGCCCAGCCTCAGTTGGATAGGGGAGGCGTGGCCCTGTTTGTCCACTTAGGGTCAGTCACTAGGCTTAAAAAAAAAGCTGTAATAACACAGTGTTAAGAATGCCTTGGGAGACTAAGACAGGAGCATCACAGGTTCGTGGTCAGCCTCAGCTACTTAGTGAGACCCTCTGCAACCTAGTGACACCTTGTTTCAAAAAAAAGAATAAGAAATAGGACTGGGGTGTAATTCAGAGGTAGAATGTCCCTGGGTTCAAGCCTCAGTTCTGAAAAAAAAAAGAATATCTTGAGTACACATATTATAATATAGAAAGCCAAGTAAAAATTTAATAGATATAATAATTCCCTTCAGTAATAATTTCAAAAATAAGAACAGCACTGAATAATTGACCACATCCTAGGATAATGGAAAGTTCATCACTCCAACTGCTAAGGGACACATCCTAGCTGTGTAACTGTGACTGCATCACCAACTCTGTAATCCCTGGCCTATTTTCTCATCTACGGAAGGAGAGGTGCAGACTCTTGGCTTCCTAATCCATAACCGAAAGTCTGTCGACTTGATTAATGTACAGGATGCCTTGTCGAAAGGGCTAAGAATTGAGACTGTGGCGGTGGTATAGACACGGGACTAACTAAGACACCAGAAAATAAAGAAAAGAAGAAAGGAAAGGAAAAGAAGAAAGAGAAGAGGAAGGGGGAGGGAAGCTCTGGCTCCTGCTTGATTACATCATGGTTTGGGCCAGCATTAATATAGCTGCAGGTTCAGATGAACACCTTACAGTAGGTCCCTGATACTGACTGTTTTATCTACAGGTAAAGCCAAGGGCTCAGAGGTCAAGAAGGGAAAGCAGAAAGAATGATGCTTTTTACTTCCCTACTTAAGTACTCAATGCCCTGTCCAGGGTCAAGAAAAATCCTCCTGGGAGTGATCCTCCACCCTCCTCTGCCTCCCCAATGCCTCTCTCCTTGGCGGAGTTGCAGTAAGTGCGTGCTCATTGGGGTCTGAAAGCATGCTAAGTGTCTTATTATGTGTTCGTTCATTAAATTCTCATAACAATCTAAGTTGGTACTGTTAGTAACCACTTTTTTTACAGATAGTTTGGGACAAAGGGAAGTTAAGTAAGGTACCCAAGGCCACACAGCAGTCACATGGCAGAGCACGATTCAAACTCAGATAATGTATCTTTAGTCTGTGCTCTTGCAAGTCTGGGGTTAGGTGCTCCTGAGTGCTTACCAAATGAAATAATTAACCTTGGATACTTAATCTTCAAATGCAGAAAGTTGAAACCTACTCCCTGGGCTGTGATGAGCATTAAGTGTGTGGAATACTTAGTCTATGTGGAAGATCTTAGCCAGTTTCTTCTCTTTCCCTTAGAAGTCTCACGTTAGACATCTTCATTTCTCAGCCTGGAGAGCTGGCATCCTTCCTCTGGACCATTCCTCATTTGTGACCCTTTCTAATTGTGTTCATCCAGGGATAGAAAAACAGTGTTGTGTTTCTCTAGTGTATACATGTCTTGTGTATGTGTGTGCACAATCTTATTTTGAACCATACTTTCACATGTACTAAATAAATACATCCTTCTCAAGGTTTAACATTTACTTTCTGAAGAGGAAAAAAAAAAAAAACCTAAATACAGCTTGTTCAAATTTGATAAAGAGACGTTTCCAGCTGCTGTTCTTTCAGTCTGGCCAAACACTTAGGCTCAGTTTGAAATCAATTTCCTTCAGTTTCAGCCTCCTAAATGATATGCCAGCATTGAACTCTTTTTTTCCTTTTGACATCCTACCCATGCTTAGCATATTTCAGTTTCCTTTCATGAGAAAACTTGGGAGAAAAAAGAAAAAAAAGATCACAAGTCCATTTACTCATCTGGTTTTTATTTTAAAGTTTTATAATAAACGCCTTGCCTATGTTCAATTGAATTTCACTCCCAAAATATCAACTGCATGTTTTTATTGGCATCTCCAATCTGAAACTGAAAACCCCAGAAGAACCTCGTTTCTATGAGTAATCTTCAAACTTTCTATCAGATTTTGTTGAAAAATCTGATAGAAAGGAAAGAAAATAGGCTTATAGAACTAAGAAAAAGAATATAACAGACTTAATTTTCAGCACTAGGGATTGAACCCAGGGGTGCTTGAATACTGAACTATACTCCCAACCCTTTTTACTTTTATTTTGAGACAGAGTCTTGCTAAATTGCCCCGACTGGCTTGGAACTTCCAATCCTTCTGCTTCAGCCTTCCAAACAACTAGGATTACAAGCATGCACCACTATGCCCAGCTTATAACAGATGGTTTTAAAACTATAAAAATAACATAAAAAACCATATGCCCGTAATTTTGAAACCTATATTAACACATTTAATTTTGGAGGAAAATATAAGAAGCCAATATTAACACAAAGAAACAGAAAATTTAAATACACTAAACTATTTTAAAAATTGAAATTGATAAGATCCTTTCCCTTTCTCCAAAAATAAAGTCCTAGACTCAGATAGTTTATGCCAAACTTCAAAGGACCTAATAATTCATATCTGGGATGAATTGTTCCAAAATACAGAAAAATAAAGAAAGCAGCCCAACTCATTTTATGAGGCTATGAATATATACCCAAACCAAGTAAGGAAATATAAAGAGAGAAAGAGAGAGAGACAGAGAGAGAGAGAGAGAGAGGAGAGTTATATGGGTGGTGCATACCTGTAATCTCAGTACTTGGGAGGCTGAAACAGGAGGATCACAGGTTTGAGACTGGCCTCAGCAACTTTAGAAAGGCCATCAACAACTTAGTATGCTCCTGTTTCAAAATAAAAAATAATAGGGCTGGGGGTATAGCTCAGAGCTAGAATCCAATCCCCAATATCACGAGAGAGAGAGAGAGAGAGAGAGAGAGAGAGAGAGAGAGAGAGAGAGAGAGAAAGTTCAATTCCATTTAATAAAATAGGTGTGAAAGCCCCAAATAAAATATTAGCTACTTGAATCTTGTAGAATATTTAAAAATGTGTTATGATCCAGAAGGGGTTTTTTTTTTTTTAACCAAGGAAAATAAGACATTTTTCAAATTCCATTTAATTCTTGTTAGTGGACTAAGGAAGGAAAAAAGTACATAGGCACTTCAGTGGATAGAAGAAAAATCTTTTAATGAATCCAATGCCAAGGTAATATAATTTTTAAAAAGCAAATCTACAGGTGGAAGAGACGTTCTATAATATAATATGATGACACACTACCTACTCCAAACCAATATCCTTAAAAATGATTAAGTTCATCAAGGGCAAGGAAAGTCAGAGAAATTGTCAGGTCTAGAGTAGCCAAGGAAGATGTGGAGTACCCTAGATTTAATCCTGGAACAGAAAAAGGATATTGGGTTAAGGGAATCTGAATAAAATATGAACTTAGTCAATAATAATGTAGAAATACTAGTCCATTATTTATAAGAAATGTACCATTACAGAAGATGTTACAAAAAAGAGGTATATGGAAACTCTCTGTGTATTTTCAATTTTTCTAGAAACTTATAATTATTCTAAAACAAAATATTTATTTGAAAAATACTGATAGTGATAACCAAATGGCAAATTTAATAGAAAATAAAATACTATTTAAAGTAGCAACAAGCCGGGTGTGGTGGCGCACGCTTGTAATCCCAGCATTCGAGAGGCTGAGACCGGAGGATCCAGGTTCGCGGCCAGCCTCAGCTACCTAGTGAGGCACTCCGCAACTTAGTGAGACTCGGTTTCAAAAAATAAAGAATAAAAAATAGGGCTGGGGGTATAGCTCAGAGGTAGAATGCCCCTGAGTTCAATCCTCAGTGCCGCAAAAAAATAAAAATAAAGTAGCAACAAAACTATAATGTAGGACAGAGTTCTCTAAATTTTCAAATTTCAGGACCTCTTTACACCCTCAATTATTGAGAATCTCAAGTAACTTTATAATGGGTTATATATATCCATCTTTACCATATTTGACATTAAAATGTTACATTAAAGCTATGCTAATTAATTTAAGATCAGGATTGGAGGTGTAGCACAGTGGTAGAGCCTTTGCTTGGCATGAGTCCCAGCACTGCATTAAAAAAAACTATTACATGATAACATAAATAACATCCCTTAATGAAAAATAGCTATGTTCTCCAAAATATTTGGAAGAAAAGGGCATTTATATTTTTTTTACAAATCTGTAATGTCGGATTAACCTATCATATTTGCTTCTGCCCCTGCAAGTCGAGTGCAAAGACCTGCTGGGTAATTTACTCTTCCTTGGAATAGCCAATCTTTTCTCATTAGGCCTGCAATTCATTGGGAGAGGTCCACCCGCCTTATGGAAGGTAATCTGTTCTACTTAAAATCTACTGATTTAAATGTTAATTTTATATTAAAAAATAGCTTCACAGCAATATCCAGATATATATGACCAAATATCTTTGTACTGTATCCTAGGCGATGCATAAAATTACATATCCTTTAACCAAATGCAAAAATGAGAAACACTTTCCATGGAAAACCTCAGAAGTATTCCTGATTGTTAACTAGGTCATCTCCTATGGGAAAGGAAAATGAAAGTAGCTCATTTCAAAATACACTTTCAGAAATCCTTTTTTCTTTCCTCCAGTGGACAAAAATTCACTTTCAAAAATCATCTTTTTATTCTCCAGTGAAATAGAAAAAAAAAAAAAAAACCCAAAACCCTAAATCATAATATTGCAGACTAAGCATCGTGTGAGGTAGGAGGCTGGGGTCTGTCCTGTCAGGTGGAAGGGAGGTGGAGGAAGCCTCAAGGAACTGAGGCGATTGCTGGGTGGCTGAGCTCCGCTCAACCCGGCTCATCTGTCAGCCCATGGGCAAGCTGCCTGGTGGTCCCTTGGAATGTGCTGATATGAAACAGCAGGCCTGGGAGGCGAGGAGGGTGGACTCCTTTGTGGTGCTCACTGGGCATTTCACAGAGGCTGTAAACAGGGAAATTCACTCATGTTCCAGGCCTCTTCCTACAAAGGAACCTACTGGCCACTACCCAGAATAAATAAATAAATAAATAAATAAATAAATAAATAAATAAATAAATAAATAAATAAATAATACAATAGCTTCTCTAAGCCCTACAACCATGAATGTGCCTGACAGCCAAGCTTTCATAAATAGGCAAGTAATGATTCCTCACTTCCCTCTCCCCTGAGCTCTTGGCAGCCACCATTCTGTGTCTTCTATCCGTTTGACTATTTTAGGTAACTCACCTAAGCAGGATCACGTGATATTTGTCCTTTTGCAACTGGATTATTTCACTTCTCATGCTGTTCTCTGGTTCACACCCATGTTGTAGTGTATGGCAGGATTTCCTTCTTTTTTAAGGCTAAATAATATTCCATTGCCAATGGATATAAAGTTTTAGTTAAACCAGATGAGTTGTTATAGAGATCTGCTATACAATATAATGCCTACAGTTAAAAATCCTGTGTCATACACTTAAAATTCTGTTCTAAGAGTAAGTCTAAATTGAAGCATTCTAATCATACACACACACACACACACACACACACAAACATGGACAGGAGGAAACTTTTAGAGGTGACGGATGTCTATTATCTTGGTCATGATAATGGTTTCACAGATGTATACATATGTTCAAACCTATCAAATTATATACATTAAGTATGCACAGTTTTTAACAATTACACCCAATAAAGCTTTTAAATATATGGCTATGCATTTATTTATACATTTATCTATGTATGCATTTGCTATATTTCATATATATACATATATAAGTAACTAAATCTATAAATAAAATAAGAATAGATAAGCAACATTTGGTAGCAATAACTGTCAGACAGGGAGATTGCCAACTAAATTAGTTTCCCGAAAACTCACCTTCCACCCATGGAGGATCCCATCAGATAAAACAGTGTCACGAGGGATGGTAACAAAATGCCAGCACAACGATGGGTGTTTGGTTGAAGATGAAATTGTTCTAACCTGAAATCCTTGGTTGGGGATTTCAAAGCTGTCTCCTCCCTGGGTTGGAGCACAGCTTGGAGCCAGCATTGCCCTGTTGTTGTGAAGGACTGGGCGTCGTAGCACTGAGACAGCAAATCATAGAGCTAGAAGTCACGATTCCTAGAGAACAGACTTTCTGTTTGTATGCAGCTGCTGTGTTTAGACCCATGCCGAAGAATGGAGACACACAGCAGAGATGTTATGGTTGGAAGTAAAGGTACATCACAGGCCAAATGCAAACATATCTACTCATTGATCAGGAAATATTTATTGACTTCCAGCTGTTTACTGGACAGTGATAAAGGTATTGGAATTTTAACACTACCAATCACAATAATAAACATTGGCTATGCGCATTGTGCTTGATAATTTATAGAGCTCTTGATAAATAGTCCAAGAGTGAGTCCTTATGGCAACCCAAAGAAATGAGTACTACTACTAACTACACTTTATAGGCAGGGAAATTAAGGCTTTGACAGGTTAAGTAATTTGCCCTGGGTCACTCCGCCAGTCAATAGTGGAACAGGGGAGGTAAGAATCAAGTGCAGTAAATGATCCAGGTTTGTCACTGGCCCCTTTACTCTGAGAAACCAGCATGGTGCTAAGAGCATTACCAATGTTATCCTAATTACCCCAGGCCAGGATGCCATCCTGGGGAAACTGACATCTAAACCAATAGTTGAGATCCTCAGGGACATGAAACACAAGCACGTCCCACTAGAGGTGACCCTGTGATCTCCTAGTCAAGTCATCTTTAACCAGGATGGTGAAATAAATACTCTATTGCTCTATTTAAATATTCTATTTAAAAGAATATTTCTGTATTTGTGATATCCTTCACCTAGAATTTCAAGAATTTTAATGTTTAGAAGGAGAATTGATCTTATACCTAGGACTGAAAGATGTAAAGACTGCACACAATCATCTATAAACTGCATAAACATGGGAATTACACATTTTTCTTTGCTGTGCTATTTCTGTAATTGAAGTTCTCCCATTATAGTGCACTTTCAGAAAACCTAGTTCCTCCGTTAGAGATAGAGAGAAAGAGAGAGAGAGAGAGAGAGAGAGAGAGAGAGAGAGAGAGAGAGAGAGAGAGAGAGAGAGAGAGACAGGAGAGAGAGAGAATGAATATGAGAATCTCATGTCTTTAGAGTTCCTGGATTTAGAGACACCTGAGCTCCACCTATATTTTTCAGTTGTGAGAGTCAATAAACTTTCTTCTTGGCTTATGTTAATTAGAGTTGCACTTTTGTTTACTTAAAATAAGGAATCCTAAGTGCTATATGACCAATGTAAATTGGTTAAATACAACTGGTGCCTGCATTAAGTATTAACCTCAAAGAAAATCCTCAAAGGAGAAGAAATCTAAAGAATACAACAAAAAATTAAGATCTCATTTTAAAAAAAATAAGGAGAAAGACAATAGAGAAGGATAAAAATAAAAACACCATCAACATACTGTTTTCATGGCGATTTATCTGATGAAAGAGAGAAATGAAACTTAGTCCCAGTCTATGAAGCAGGTCGACTTTAAATTGTCTTTAAAGGTGGACAGCAGCCAGCACAATGCAATTTGAGAGGAGTCTTCAAGTCCCCTGTCTCGATTTTTGGCATTATCTCATTAAAGGAGTATTTTGAATTTTAAAGCCTTTGGATTTTTCAAGATTCATTTATTAAAAGAAAAGAACCATGCAGAGTGGGGGTTGATTATACCTCAAGATAGTATTTTTTCAAATGATTCCATAGAAAAACCTCTATTAAGAGGAAAATGAATCTAGGCATGGTGGCACACACTTGTAATCCCAGTACTTGGAAGGTTGAGATAGGAAGATTGCAGGTTTGAGGCCAGCCCCAGCATCTTAGTGAGGCCTGTTTCAAAATTTTTTAAAAAAGGCATGGGAGTGTAGCTTAGAGGTAGAATTCCTTGGGTTCAAACACTAGTGAGAAAGAGGGAGAGGGAGAGGGAGAGGGAAAGACAGAAAGGAAGAGAAAGGGAAATGATACATACCCATATACAAAGGGAAATTGGGAGTTCCCACAAAGAATCCTGGCCCAAGAAGAAAATGTCTTTGAAGTCTTCTGTTTTGGCTTTGAAATGTCACATGATGTTTCATTCTATTCCACATTTTTATTTCATATGAAAGGATGCTTTAAATCGCCATATGATATTGAAAAGTTTCTCAGCATTCCGTCTTGTGCTATAGGTGTCATCAGCAAGCCTCAGGGACATGTAGCAAGGGGCTGACAGAGCACACCCAAGCCGGTGACTGGTGACAGCAGAAACCTGCCCTTCTGTCCACAACCACTGTCTTACTCCAGCTGCCATCATGCTTCCCTGGACCATGGCTACGTGGCCTCTAATCTGACGTCTTGCTTCTAGAGAAGTGCACCCTCTGCTCTGGATTCAGGTTTCTCCCTCTGCAAAACACTCTCAATGGCTCTTCATCACCATCACTACTGGGAGGAAATCAAAATCCTCAGCACCTTGTGGTCCTCAGATTCTGGCCTCCACTAATTTGTCCAGCCTTACTTGCTGCACTTTCAAGCTCCCCGGCTTGTTATCTCCCCAGGTCTTAGCCCAGCCAGTGTCACACATGGAATACTCCTCCCCAGACCCTTCTTTTTATTTGGACTCTCTGAACAAGTTGCCCCCCCACCCTGTTACATGCTCTGACAACATCATGGGTCTCCCACTCCCTGGCCCAAAGCTCCTTAAGGAGAAAGATAATATTTTCTTTTTGTGTTAGTCTGTTCCTGGTGCTTAACACTCTCCTTCACACCTAGCACCTGCTCAATAAATGCTTTGTAAAAGCCCCAAGCTAGTGACTAGCCTGTCTTCTTCCAGATCTACAGAACTAAAGCTGAGAGGAAACAAAGAACTCAGAGCAAATGAAGCGATATTCAGAGTAAATGTAATACATATTTTGTGAAAAGGCCATTCTAGTCATCAGGAGAACAATAGCATGACAGCTTTGTGACAATTTCCCTGAAGATGACATTTTGGTAACTTTCAGAGGAGAAAGAACCATGTGTGTATGTGTGTGTGTTTGTGTGTGTGTGTGTGTGTGTGTGTGTGTGTGTGTGTCTGTCTGTCTGTATATGTGTTACTAAAGATTGAACCCAGCAATGTTCCACCTTGAGCTACACCCCCAGCCCTTTTTATTTATTTTTTTTTTAATTTTGAAATAGGGTCTAACTAAGTTGCAGAAAGTCTCACTAAATTGCTGAAGCTGGCCTCAAATCTATGATCTTCCTGTCTCAGCCTCCCAAGTACTGGGATTATAGGCATGTGCCACCACGCCTGGCTGAGAAAGAACTTTTGAGTGACAGAATCTCACCAAGGACTTGTGATAGAACTGGTCTCTCCTGAATCTTAACACCCAAGTTCTCTCAAGCAGAACTTTCCACAAGATATTAAATCATTAAATGAAATGGTGAGGACTTTTTACGTTTCTGAAATTTCACAATTCTTGTAGATAACAAATAACTTTTGGAAGTGTGTGTGTGTGTGTGTGTGTTACTGAAGATTTAATTAGGGTTGTTCTGCCTCTGATCTACACCCCACACCCTATTTTATTTATATTTGAAACAGGGTCTCCCAAAGTTGCAGAGGCTGCCCTCGCACCTGTGATCCGCATGTCTCAGTCTCCCAAATGGAACTATTTCTTAGTGCTTTGTTTCTATTTAGAAACAGAGAAACAATGTTTTGCTAACAGGTATCATTCCTTGATAATCCTTGTATTGATTTGAGGCAAAGTGGTGAAAAAGGAGATGGCTTTGAGGTGAAATGCAGAATATTCATTCAACAATCATACTTCCCACCTTTATGGAGATCCACCAGCTGCTTCACTCATCCATATATATGGATGGCTGACTGACACCCTCTGCCTACACATAACTCAGTGCAGTTCTATTTATACCCAGTTGACCAAAACCGGCTAACACAGCTGCCCTGGATACAAGGAAGTACGGAGATGAAGCCTTTCAACCTGGCACATCGCTGCCCTAAATAAAGCAGGAGTTCTGTCAATAATAATGGGAGAATAAGTACTAGGTAGACAATTGTAGTGCCTGTCATGAACCCAGATGGACAGTGGATGCTAGAACTCAGTAAATAAACATGCTCATAGCCTCCATCAAAAACTGGAAATTTGAAACTCCCCCACCCCTGCCAGGAAAAAAAAAAATGTTTGAGACCAACTTGTCACTCATTGCCCCTTCTGAACACCCCACCCCAGAGCAGCAGAGGAAGGACGCTTTTATCACCCCTCGCCTCCCTATCCTTTTCAATTCAGTAAATGACCATTGTGCCTTCTGCTCCCCGATGACCAAATACCGAAAATAATTTTCTTTGAGGAGACTTTGTGCAACCTAATTTGTGAGTAAAATTTCCTAAGGGCAGCGGTGAAAGGCCTAAGATAATGAGGAAGTCTTCAAACTCGGGGGACCTGATGAGACCTGCTCTCCAAGTTACCATACTCCATTAATCACTTGTTACCAGGCAGAGTCACGGAACCCAGAGAGGGGTCAGGGGATCACGTGTCCTGCGCCCCCCCCCCCCACACCTCCACCGTGTCCTGATGCTTAAACTAAGGCATGTGCAGCTTTGCAGAATTCACAACCCACGTCGATTTTTTCATAGCAAGGGCTCGTTTCTGTGAGTTTCTGAGTGAAACAAAGTTGAGAAGCTGGCAGCAGGACGGGCAGTCAGGTGTGCGCAGGTGGGGAAGAGAGTCACCAAGAAAACAGGACTAATCACAGAAAGGAACCAAGTTGGAAACAAACACATGTATCCCCTCATCTACTTTAATATGTCCTAACTGAAATATTGTGAGTATGTTTCCTTGTCATTCTCAATAAGCATTTAATCTCTTTGTTTTTCAGTTCAAACCAGAGATATTTCATCATTTTCCACAAAGCACAATATTCTGGCTTTTCATATCCTCTGAAAAAAACCAGTACATCAGACTTGCAAAAGTCCTGCTCTGCATTGCTTCCTCTCTTTATTTATAAATCAGAGTGGCTTAGAAGGTTCTGAGAGATAAATAAGCAAATATCTCAAAATCCTGATTAGCTATTTCTTATATTACCAAAACCCCCAATCCCAAAGCCCTACAAAGTTCATTCTCTTTCACATTCTAGAATGTTCTTAGTAGTATGGAAAAAAAGAAGTAAAATAGCTTATTACAAGGAGCAGGGCAATTTTTATTTATTTTACTTTATAAACACTCTCCTGGTATTTTGGTCCATTCTGGTCTTTTAAATCATATATGAACTATATTTAATAAAGTACACAGAAGGCCAACTAGACAACTACACAAATTGGACAGTGTTAAGGTTCTATTTCCATATCATTTTATAGATGGAATAATTAGTGTCATTCCATTATTTACTTGGAAACCCCCAGTTTTCATCCTCAAAGACAGGTACTCTAATTTTTCAGATGAAAATTTTACCACATTGATTCCAAAGCAGAAAAATCAATGCAGCTTTGGTTCATCATGACAAAGGTGGAGAGACAAGTGATGTAATTTAGGATCTCTGTGTCTATATTTGGTTTAGGCTAAACCTTTCCTAACTGAGATCACCAACTGTCCTTAAGTTCTACAGTCAGAGGGCAGGTTAAATGAAATGCTCAGGAGTCTTTCCAGATAAGAGCAAAATATATCAAAGGTTAAATCTCAACCAGCAACTCCACATTTAGGAACTCTCATTATAAAAATAATCAGTAGAGTCCACAACAAAGACATGCAAAGTATACTCATCATATATATCACAAAAATATTTACTGCAATGATATTCACAACTAACTAAAGTGTTTCAATACAGAAAGATGATTAATCAAATTATAGGACAAATTCTCTGTAGGTATTTAAAATGGTCATAAAGATCACCACCTATTGATATTGGGAAGCTGTTGTCCACAGTTCACTGTGATGGGAGGAAATCAACTTATAGAACAATGTATATGGTATGAGTTCATTTTTACAAATGAATATGAATATGCTAAGAAAAATATACAAAAAGATCTACTCCAAAATGCAAACAACTATTATCATTGGGCTATGAGGCAATATATAATTTCTGCTTCTTCTTCATGCCATTTGGTGATTTCTTTTTCTTTCATTCTTTTTTTTTTTTAATAATGAGAAAACTATGCAAGTAGTGATTTTTATTTTGAGGAAAAAGAAAAAAAAGGACGGGAGAGGTTCCTGCACTGATGCCTGCCTTTCCATCTGGGCTAGTGACATGCGTGCAAAGGGCCTAAAGAGAGAGGTGGAGAAAAAGCAAGAAGGAAAGCTTCACCACACTAAATGAAAAGCAAACAATATGCATATCAGCGTCCTAAGATGTACCACTCTGCTGGGAAAACCCAAGACAAAAGAATTATCAGGACACAACAGTTCAAAGCATATTGCACCTGTCAAAACGTCTGTCATCGTCTATAGAAGTGCACCATTCTGAGAGAGAAAAGGGAAACTTTAGAAAAGTCACTCAGGAACAACAGCTCACTTTGTCTCCTTCCTCTAGCCAACTCCTCCATCTGAAAGCCATTGAGCTCCATGCTAAAGATTGCCTGGAAGGACCAGACAATAGGAAGGTCTCTTTCATTGTCAAGGACAGTTACACTTTGAAGATGACTCTCAAAAGAGGTTAAAATGGGTCAACAAGCAATTGTTGGGCCTATGCAAGGACATGTGAAGAGAACATTGTGAAAGTCACACGCACACAAAAAAATCGCGATCTCAAAGAATTCCGCTCTAACCTAGAGGAGGTGTGGGAAGGAAGGAACGAGTGCCCGAGGCTTTCTGATTTCTGATTTCATCCCAAAGAAGAGTTAAGGGGGGAGGGGACTGACCCCAAGACCGTTAGTTAATAGACACTTTGGGGATGGTTTCTGCCATTCCTAACATCCAGCACAGACAAGATAAGTACAAGCTGGGGCAAAGTGAAAAAATGTGATTTTAAAAAATAATGATATAAGAATATGTAAGTGCTCCTAATTCCATGTAAGCCATTATATTTAAGAATTCTATTTAGCCGGGCATGGTGGCACACGCTTGTAACCCCAGCATTGGGGAGGCTGATACCGGAGGATCCGGGTTCGCGGCCACCCTCAGCTACCTAGTGAGGCACTCCATAACTTAGTGAGACTGGGTTGCAAAATAAAGAATAAACGAAAAAATAGGACTGGGGGTATAGCTCGGAGGTAGAATGCCCCTGAGTTCAATCCCCAGTACCGCAAAAAAAAAAAAAAAAAAAGAAAGAAAAAAGAGTTCTATTTTCTGGATGCACTTTAGGAAATATGTGTAGCATTTAGTCAGGTGGTAAATGGTTGAGAGCAAAGATATTTGAATAGTAGTTTTTACTTCTGTGCAATTTCATAGATATCATTAATTAAAAAAATAATAACACTTAGAAATAGTCTGAGACCTGACAGAGAGAAGCAGTGTGGAGAATGTTGGGTCAGCCCTGACTACCTCTAGGGTCCAGCTTTGCTTTGTACAGACCCTGTGACTTTGGACAAGTCACTTAGCCTCTCTGTTCTCAGTTTCCTCTTGCATACATAAGGAGAACTGCAACATGCCACAAGTGTATTGAGAGGACTAAAGAAGATACTGCATCTAAAAGAAAGAAGAACCTCTGTCCACACAAAACGTGTACACCAATGTTCACTGCAGCATTATTCATAATACTCTAAAGATGGAAACAACCCCAATGCCCACTGAAAGATGAACGATAAGCAAAATGTGGTATATCCATTCAACGGAATATTATTTCGCCATAAAAAGTAAGTATTAGCATCCAATGCAACGTATATGTATGAATCTTGAAAAATTACATTACCTTAAGCCAGTCACAAAAGACCAATGTCTAGAATAGAGAAATCTATAGAGACAGAAAGTAGATTAGTGGCTGTATAGGTTTAAGGAGCAGGG
Source organism: Graphiurus murinus (assembly GCA_004027655.1). Taxonomy (NCBI): domain Eukaryota; kingdom Metazoa; phylum Chordata; class Mammalia; order Rodentia; family Gliridae; genus Graphiurus; species Graphiurus murinus. Next base: position 131,697 of record PVLC010000170.1, on the reverse strand, counting down.
AGGGGAGAAGGGTGATAGCTAAAGGATACAGAGTTTCTATCTAAGACTGTGGTGATGTAACCATCAGACTGTGGTGATGGTTACATATATACGCGAATACATTAAAATCCAGTGAATTGCTCACTTGAAATGGGTGACTTAAAAAGTAAGTGAATGTAATACTGTGAATAAAGCTGTTAAATAAATAAAAGTAATGAAGCAAGAATAATGGAAAAACTTTGGGGGCAAAAGCAAAATACAAACGAAGAGCAAGAGCAAGAGAGAAAGTGTGGTAGAGAGGGAGCAGGGATACTAAAATAAAAGAAGCAGAACACTTCTAGGTACTTGTAAACATTTGCTATCTATGGAATTTTTATGAATAAAAAGAAATCACTGTGTATAGCTTTGTGTTTTTTGGTTTGTTTTGTTTTGGTTCTTTTTTGCGGTACTGAGGATTGAACTCAGGGGCATTCTACCTCTGAGCTACACCCCCAGCCCTATTTTTTATTCTTTATTTTGAAACCGGGTCTCACTAAGTTGTGGAGTGCCTCACTAGGTAGCTGAGGCTGGCCGCGAACTCAGATCCTCCTGTCTCAGCCTCCCGAATGCTGGGATTACAAGCATACACCACCACGCCCGGCTTGTGCATAGCTTTGAAAAGACTTTTAGGAAAAGTACTGCTTTTTCTAAAAGCAATATTCTGCTTTTCCTAATACATATTTCCTAAAATATGTATTCTGACTAATAGTATGATTGAAATATTCATTTTAATCTTTAAATATTTATATTTAAAATTCATCAGGCATGGGAGTACATACCTATAATCCCAGTACTTGGGAGGCTGAGGCTAGAGGATAATAGATTTGAAGACAGCCTCAGCAACATAGGGGAGACTCTGAACAACCTAGCAAGATCCTGTTTCAAGACAAAAAATAAAAGGGCCTGAGGTGTATCACAGAGGTAGAATGATACCAACACACACATGTATATCGATATATGTACACACGCATATTTATTTTAAAATTCAAGTTTAGCCCCTGAAGTCTAATGACTATCCCCAAATAGTCTATTAAAAATATAAATTTCAATGTGCATATATGAATGTATCACTTTGAATCTATGTTGTATAATTACAATGCACCAATAAATTATTTTTAAAATTTAATTTCAAAATGAAATACAGTTCTTTCTCTTCTTTGAAGAGTTTGCATTTAAGTATTTATTATTGTCATATATTTAAACTTCAGCAATTGTAAGTGCCCTTCCAAGGCTCTCTACTTAACAATATTCATAATTTTGTGTTATTTTCCTTACCAAGGGCCTTGAAAATGTATAAGCTTTAGGTTCCACAAAAATGGATTTGTACCTGGTTGATATTTCCAAATCTTCCTACTACTTTGTCCCTTCAAATCTTCTACTCTCCAAAATCAAATTCAAATTCTGCCACTGGAAGCTTTCTATGATTATCCCAACCCAAAGTGACCTCTCCCTTCTCTAAGTTTTCATTGCACTTAATCTACTGTAAAACTTCAAAATCAAACCAAGCAGAATGGCACATGCCTGTAATTCCAGTACTTGAGAAGCTGAGACAGGAGGATCGCAGGTTCAAGGCCAGCTTCAGCAATTTTGTGAGGACTTCTACATCTTGGTGAGGTCCTGTTTCAAAATAAAAAATAAATAAAAGTCTGGGTGAGTAGTTCAGAGTTAGAATATCCCAGGGTCAATCTGAGAGAGAGAGGGAAAGAGGGAGAGAGAGAGAGAGAAGGAAGGCAGGGAGGGAGGAAGTTAAAAATCCTTTTCTCAAAATCTTCTGGGTCAGTTGCATTTGGAATTTAGAATATTTTCTATTATGGTCCATAAACTATATATTATGTAATGGTACATAAATCATGTATTGTTTAACAATATATAAGCCCAAGGTAGCACTCCATGATCAAATATATTAATACATCCTCATCAAAATACATGAATATTCACATTAAGCAACATTAAGTGAGATGAAGATTTCATCCCAATTGAACAGTAAAGAGACTAGCCAAAAGGTGGGAATGACACCAAGATATGATCCCAAGTACAGGATACTTTCCTGGCATTTCAGATCCAAGTCAGTCTCAATACCTTGGCTCTTCCTATAATGGGTTATTAATAACATCCCTTTGTTTTGGCTCCTAATTGATGCCATGTAAACTTTTAATTTTCAGAGATTTTGGATTTCAGAATTGTAGCTAAATGATTATGGACCTGAACATCATTGTTCCATTATCATGTCTCACCTTCTAGGTTTACTTGACCAAAATGACTTTTCACTACTTTATCCCCAGCAGAAAATATCTAGCATGTACTGGAAGTGTAATCAACTTTCTAAAATGAATGAATGACAGACTAAGTCTTATACCAGGTTTAGTTTATCAAGGAAAAGGATTGTGTCCTTTTAGTCAACATTACAAATGTAATCTTTTAGCTCAACTCTCTATGAAAGACTGAAACAACACAAAGATTATTTCTACTGTCCATTACATTACAATATCTTATACAGAGCAAATTCTACATGTTATTTTTGTGTGTGTGGCACTGGGAATTGAATCCAGGGTCATTCTACCTCTGAGCTACACCCTCAGCCCTATTTTACTTTTTATTTTGAAACAAGGTCTCACTAGGTTGATGAGTCTCACTACTTGCTGAAGCTGTCCTTGAACCTGCGATCCTCCTCTCTCAACCTCCCAAATACTGGGATTACAGGTGTGTACCATACCCGGCTTAAATTCTATATTTAAAAATAATGCATGTAGTTGATACAGTAACAAACTATTCATTTAAAATCTTTGATTTAGAAAAGTTCAGAGTACAGAATGCTAGCTGGCATTCTTCATGGATGATGGAGACCATCATTGTTTGGCCTGAGGTGATACAGAACAGCATGGCTGAAGGGCATGGTGGAGGATTGCTGCTCAGCTCCTGGGGATGAAAAAGCAGAAAGAGAGAGAGAGAAAAGCTAGGGACAAGATACAGTCCCCAAGGACATGCCCGCTCCCCAAGCTACTTCTTTCAGTCACACCCCACCTGCCCACAGTTTCCACCCAGTTACAGTCCATTCAAATAGTAATAGTTATTATTTGCAGTACTAGAGACAAAACCCAGGGCGCCTGAGCATGTTAGACAAGCACTCTACCACTGAGCTACATCCCCAGCTGCATTTAAATTACTAACCCATCAAATGGATTAATCTATTGGTTCGGTTACAGCCTTATGATTCAATCGTTTCCTAAAAGCCTCACCTTTGGAGATTGCTGCATTGCCTTTAACACAAGCGCTGAAGGGAGACACTCTAGAGTCATAACACTTGTCTCACTTATGTACCAACAGCATGGTATAAAAATTTATTTATAGATGTTAGTGCAACACACACATACTCATATGCGCATATGTACTAGCTTTAATAATATATTATAATGCAGCTTTACACATGAAATAAAATTTTACAGTATATAGTTTTAAAGCACATTTGTGCATTTGTGTATATATTATTATTATTATTGTTATTATCATCATAATCATTAAAAATGAATTTTCCCCATTTCTAAAATGAAGGTAATAGTAACTACTCTATGAAGCACTGTGAGACATATACTGGGACATAAACACATATTAAATACCTATAACAGTCCCTGGTACATAATGCACAATAAATATTAGCTGTTTGTAATTATTATTTATTTTATATTTTATATCTTATAAAAGAAGGGGAGGAGTGGGGAGAGAGCCAGAGGAAAACCCACCAAATGCTATGTGCATGTAAGTCACTATCACTACGAACCACATTATGATGTGAGACTATAATGGACCAATAAGTGTATAAAAAGAATTCTCCACTTATAAATATTACTAACTAGAGACTATCTTAAATATGTAGTTTCTTTAATGCATCAATATTTTAAAACATTTTTCAATAAACATATTTTTAGAAAAAGATTTTTCCATAAAGTGGCATATTATGTTTCTTAGAAGATTCCTTTAGTATGCAGTTATAAATGTATCATAAGTGAAATTACATACCCCTGAAGAAATAAAAGCTGTAAAGGCAGAACCTACATAATTATTTCATACCATAGGATCTTATTCTCATCCTCATTGCCTGTACTAAGCATATATTCTTTATTTGCTAAAATTAATTCATTCTCAATTATGACTATTTAATTCAGCAACATTTTCATAAATAATGACATATGAAAAGATTTACTTATGCTGACCTTTGTACCTAAGTTTTAATACAAAAGTGGTTATCATTCAGCAGGACTCAAATACCCTCTGCTCTTGACACTGACAGTAAGAGGTAGAATGCTCCTCATCCATCACTATCTAAGCATGTTCAGAGATGGACCAATTAACTTTCTCCCAGACATATGCGCCCAAAAATTGGAAAAAAAAAATAACCAGGGTGGGCTCATTTCACTCCTCCATGGAAGAGTGGGTTCTTTCTTTTTTTTTTTTTTTTTTTTTTTTCAGTACTGGGGATTGAACTCAGGGGCATTCTACCTTCGAGCTATACCCCCAGCCCTATTTTTTATTCTTTATTTTGAAACCAAGTCTCACTAAGTTTCGGAGTGCCTCACTAGGTAGCTGAGGCTGGCCGCGAACCCGGATCCTCCGGTCTCAGCCTCCCGAATGCTGGGATTACAAGCGTGCGCCACCACGCCCAGCTGGGTTCTTTCTTATCTCTGATTTTTACCTCACTTAGTACTTTGATACTACCAGTGTACATGGATTTGGAATGTTTAAAATAGAGTTGTGAGCACTGTTTCTCAAATGTTTTCTCAAGTGTATTCCACAGGACACTGGTGCTGCAAGATATTGATAGGTGTTATGTTTAAAAGTATAAATACACACATCAGTGTTCCCTGTTGGAGAACAATGGGTTAAATATAGTTTATCTGATTTTTAATTGTGAGATTTCTCAGGGACCTAACATATCACCGTGACTTTCTAAGAGGGAGCATGGTGGACCACATCTCTCATACACATTTACAGGTTCTCCATCTCACATCACATCTTTCTAGTAGTAGTGTTCCATGTAACATACTTTGGGAAACTGCTTTAGAATATAGTGTACTACATATTTTACATCTTTTGCCTGGATCCCGTTTCTCAATTCTGAACAGAACTGCTACTTCTGCATTGCATTGTTAGTAAATTCACTAATTTGCATTTCTACAGTTGAAGGGATTCTCTATTTTATCAAATATACATTCTGTTCTTGAAATTGACCATTCTGGATGTTTAGATAATTGTTTTAGAATCATCAAAAGCAAGAATTTCTTGACCTAAAAAAAAAAAATGTGTCAGGTTGGCTCATGATTAAATAGCAAATTAAAAATTCTCCATGAAACCTATCAGTTTGTCCACACACTTCTCCCCAACCTAATGGCATGAAGTTGAACTTGTAGTTGTTATATGAATTCTGGTGAGCAGATACCTGTATTACTAGAGAAACTCTAACAGCTATTTTTGATAACCTTTAGAGGTGGAGGAAAAAAATGGCAGAGTAGAGGAAAGATACTGGTCCCATTCACTCTGTAGCTTGGAGTATAAATAACAGAAAACTTATCCACAAAAAGACAAACTTTGGTAAAGAAACCTAGTTGACCCAGAGACTACACAAGGAACTGGTGGTAGAAAAGTACATATCTCTCAAATTATAAGCCAAGAAGGGAAAGAAGAGCTAATCAGAGGATTGCAAATCATAGCCATGGCGTGGGAACACTAGAGACCTAAGACAAACCAACACACTAACCATCACCACCTACCTACTGACCTGAGACCCACCCACCAGATCAATCTGAGTGTTAATGTCACAGAAACTATTTCATCCAGGTGGGTTCTGCCTGGTGACACAGGGAGAGTGCAACTGAGCCTACCACCCACATCCTTTGAACCTGGAGATACCCCAAACCAGCCAAGATGAGCCAGAAATCTGCATGGGTGGGGTGCTTATACTTGAGAACACAGTCTCTGGGGGCCATTTCCACAGACATTAGAGTGACTGGGGACCCACCCAGGTGCTTGGATGCCCCACACTGAGTGGAACCTTGAGGGAGTTCCTGAGCCCTAGAATCTCAGCCTAGACCAAACCAGTCTCCAACCAACTCCTGCCTTGAGTGTGCTTTGCTAATCTCACTGGAGCAGAACGTGTTCAACAAAGCTCTAAAGTTCTGATCCAAACTAGAGCCCGGCTACCAGAATTCCCCTTTCAGATTCCTTACTTTTCCTAGGCAAAGCTCCAGTAGATGCTAACTCCCTTCCTATCCCACCATGTATTGATGAACAGGGAAACTGAGAACCATTACATCCAGTTGTAATTCCAAGGCTCTCCAAATAGAAACTTGATAAACTATATAAAGAGAGGAGAGGCTCGATTGAGATCTCTAAGGGGGCCACAATCCAAGAAGAAATAAAAACAACAAGCTGACATAGGATGTGACTATCCACACTTAGCCACAGACTCAGCAGAGATAACTATGTCACATTTCATTAAGTGATTTTTTGGCTTTTCTGGTTTTGGTGCATTGTAATTTTACATCATATTAGTGTATAGAGTGCCAGATAGATGCATGTACATAGTTCTTGGTGCCCTCCCCACAGGGTCCCCCCAATCCTCACCTTATAGGCAAAGACATAGACAAACTAAAGGTGAAAGGATGAGAGAGGAGCAGAAAATATGAGGGAGAATTCTGAAGTTTGATTATCAGATTGATTAATGATCTAAAAAAAAAGATCTAAGGGAGAAACTCAAAGAGAATAAACAGAAAGTAAAAGAACATGTCAATAAGTAAATTAAAACCCTGGGGGGGGACAAAATAAATCCTGAATGAAATGAAATACATAATAAATCAATTTAAAAATTCAATAGAAACTATTACCAACAGACTAGACAACATGGAAAACAGAGCTTCAGCCTTAGAAGACAATACATTTAAATATGAACACACCATAAATTATGTGGAAAAGAGGTAATGACCAGAACATTCAAGAAATCTAGAGTAACATCAAAAGACCAAACCTCAGAGTGACTGGAATTGAGGAAGAACTGGAGATAAAAACCAAGGGAACAAAAAAAATCTCTTCAAAGAAATGGTATCAGAGAATTTTCCAAACTTGAAAAATGAGGTGAACATTCACATACAGGAGACACTAAGAGCCCCAACTAGACACAGCCAAAGAAGTTTCTCCACATGCTACATTATAATTAAAATGACCAAGATAGAGGCCAAGGAGAGAATTTTAAATTCAACAAGAGCTAAAGTTTGGGTGGCTCTTTAGAGGCAAAAAACTATAGATTATACCAGGTTTTTCAACTCAAATCTAAAAGCCAAGAGGACTTGGAATGACATCTTACAACTCCTGAGAGAAAACCTCCAACCAACATTGTTATATCCAGCAAAGCTATAATTCAAATTTGACGGAGAAATAAAAATCTTCAAAAATAAGCAAGGCTTAAGGAATACATGACTATTAAGCTGGCACTGCAGAAATCACTTAAAGAAATAATATGCAAAGAAGAAATAAAAATAAGTCTCAGACACAGAAAAGTGACAAACTCCATTATAAGAACTAAGTAAAATAGAACTTAATTTCAATCTAATAGAAGACAAAATCAAAATATCAGAAAACAACAAACAACACTATTATAACAATGAATGTAAATGTTCTCAACTCCTCGGGTTAAAAGACACAGATCAGCAAACTGGATTAAAAATCAAAATCCAACTCTTATGTTGTTCTGCAAGACACTCACCTTATAGGCAAAGACATAGACAAGCTAAAGGTGAAAGGATGAGAAAAAAATTCCACACAAATGGAAACTAAAAGTAAGCAGTAGTAGATAATCTCATATCTGACAAAACAAATTTTAACCCAAAACTTATCAGAAGAGAAAAAGAGGGTCACTCTTTATTGATAAATGAAACAAACCAACAATAAAATAAAGATAGCAAACATTTATGCATCAAATATCGGCACCACAAAGGTCAACTCAAAATGGACCAAAGACCTAGGAATTAAGACCAGAAATTATTTAGTTACTATAAGAAAACATAGGATCAACTCTCAAGCATGCAAGCACTAGTAGAAAGTTTCCCAATAGACCCCAAAGCTCAGTAACAAAAATGAAAATTGATAAATGGGTAGTATCAAATTAAAAAGCTTCTGTACAGCAAAGGAAACAATCAAGAGTCTAAAGAGAGAGCCTATAGAATGGCAGAAAATCTTTGCTAGCTACTCTTCTGACAGAGGACTAATATCTAGAATATACAAAGAACTAAAAAACTTAATGCTAAAAAAATGACCCGGTTAATAAATGGGTACATAGATACTTCCCAAATGAAGAAATACAATTGGCCAATAAATCGATGAAAAAATGCTCAACATCACTAGTAATCAGGGAAATAGAAATCAAAACTACACAGACTCCACTTAACTCCAATTAACAATAGTAATCATGAAGAACACAAACAATAACAAATGCTGGTGAGGATATGGGAAAACGTGAACTCTTACACACAGTTGGAAGGATTGTAAATTAGCACAACCACTGTGGAAATCAGTAAGGAGATTTCTCAAATACCTAGGAATGGAATCACCATATGACCCAGCTATACCATGACTCAGTATCATTTTAAAAGAATTAAAGTCAGAATAATATAGTGATACATACATACCCATGTTTATAGTAACACAATTCACAATAGCCAAATTATAGAACCAGCCTAGGTATTTGTCAACAGATTAATGGATAACGAATTCTACCCAGCAATAAAGAAGAACGAGATTATGTCATCTGCAGGAAAATTGATGGAACTGGAGAATGATACACTAAATGAGATTAGTCAGTCTCAGAAAGTTACGGGTGGTGTGTGTGTGTGTGTGTTTGTTTTTTTTTTTCTCACATGTCAAAGCTAGAGAGAAAATAGGAAACATAAGGGACTTACATAATGTAGAGAGAGACCTGTGGAGCAGTTGAAGGAGGATAGGGGAGTTAGGTAAGGGAAGAGGGAATATTGAAAAATGAAACAGTTCTAATAATACTATGGCAAGATGTCAAGGTATTAACTACCAATCTCACTAACTGGTATGGGGTAGGGAGAAGGGGTAATGGGGTGGGATGTGGAGGGAAATACAGGAAGAGCTGTGTGCGTGTATGCCTTGAACACATTGAACCTCACTATGATGTATAATTGCAATGCACTAATAAAAATAACCTGGGTATTCTCTTATAATAAAATTATGCTAATAATAAATAAAAAGTATAAACATTATATTATATTGTAAAAACTATATGAGTCATTTTAATCTGGAACCAACAAAGTTCTAAAGTCTGGCCATATCACTGTTCTTTAAAATGCTTTTCTTCTAGAGAATGATACTATTTAAATCAAAAGTCTTCAAAAGACTGGACAGATTTCTAATGTAAGGACATATAAATGCTTATAACATTTTATTCTTGTTGAAACTCTGGGACTTAAATTTGGCTCCATCATATATATATATATATATATATATATATATATATATATATATATATATATATATATACACACACATATATACGCATACATACACACACATATATATGTGCACAAACACATATGCACATATATACACACATACACATATACATACATGCATATGTATACATACACATACATATACATACACACATACATAAAATACATTATGAATGAAAGCAAATAAAATTTAATTCAGTGATTTTACAATCTTAGTGTATCAGACTATAGATCCAAGCCTGTGGGGAAATTGCAAGGAACCTTAATAGAGAGCTGACATGAATATACTGGTCACATTAATTCCTGTTTCTCTCTGAATGTTTAAAAAAAAAAAACTACACTAAAAAAGAAAAGCTAATCCCATAAAATCATTTGATAAAATTGTTCTCAGCATTACAACACTGTGAAAAGCTGCTATGTTAAACTATTAAGTTAACCAAAATTAATATATGTATAAATAATATATATAGCTTAGAATGGATGCTTTAATAATACATCCCCCGAACTGCTCTAGTGTTTTCTATTCCAAGTAAAATTTGGGATCTCTTTTGCACTAAACTTACATTCAACTATTTCAAGTTCTCAAACTAGGATCCAGCTTCAGGTTCCTGACACAAAAACCTTATTATCACCTAAAGAATTTCCCTGAGTACCTCAGGAGTAATCAAATTTCATGTTAACTATTAAATGACAGACATTCAGTTATGTTTTCCAAGCCTCTGTTTAGAAATTCTAAAGGTCCTTAGTAAACATTCTTAAACCGGAGCCGAAGGTGGCAAGTGAAACCGTTTACCTGAAAAAGCAAAACAAAGAGATGGGCCCTCACAATCCCAGCAGACGCACTGCCAAGTGGCACGCGGTGCACCCCATCCCTACTGTGCGGCACGAATTCTTTGTAACACTGGGAGACGCTGCGGAACAAAAATACTATTAGAAATGCTTCAAAAGGAACATTTTTTGCTGCGATAGAGACTTTTGACATTATTTATTAGGTTCAAAAATGCTTCACAAAAGCCTAACAATGGTTCTGTGGAAACCAGTACATCTGAGGCCCTTTCTGTTGTTCTCGGCAGGCATTGATTTGAAGATGGGCAGCGGTCGTGAACAATTCCCTCGCAGCGGTCAATGTAAGTGAGCATTCACCACCGGCCTCGGAAGAGCCTGTGAACAAGCCGTATGGAAACGCCCGGATGGGCGTGGGGGTGCCGAATGGCAAACCTTTATTAACCTCTTGGAGAGGAAATGGGAGAAATCACCCTCCAGCCGACGAAAGGCTGTTAGATTGTGGAGGGAGGCGGAGTCTGGCCTTGGCCTCCTTTCCTCCTCTCCTGGAGGATGCTTGGGGAGCATCTCTGGTGTCATGGCAACTGCGCATCTTCCGACTGCACTTCCGGGCACCAATAGCAACCTTCTCTGGAATTGTGGTTGTGCCTGAGCGCCTACTGTCACTTCCGCCGCCTCCTCCAGCCTGGGTTCCGAGGAGGAACTCCACCAGACTCTCTGCAGGGCACAGGGGCTCTGGTTCCTCTTGCAGAGGCCGATGGCAGTGAAGGGTCTCCCAGTGGAATCTGGAAGGCAAAGAAGGAAGGAGTAGAACTGCAGTGTGTGGGGGACCACACCGCACCAGCCTCCATGTCAAAATACATCTCTCCTGGAAACGGGATGTTTGAGAAATGAACGGTTGTCATTTGGAGAGAGAAGGGAAAGTCTCCTGGCTTTACACCCCTCATGGGCTTCCCCACATTTATTTAAGAAAATAAAAACTTTACTCCTTTCCTGTTGTTTGAAAGCATCTCCCTTCATTACAAAATAGTTTTTCTAAAATTTTCGTAAGACTTTTTTTTTTTTAATTTTTATTGTAGTAATTCGTGCAATATAGCATACATCTTTGTTACGTACAAATTGTTAACAACATATTTGCACACAATTCTCATTTGACCCCTTCCCCGATTCCCTCCCCATTCCCTCCCCATTCCCTCCCCCTCCCTCCCCCTAAGGTTCACTTCAATGAGTGACCTTGATATGATTGTGTAGGACTTTTTATTTCAAGGAAAATTGTTCAAAACTTCTGAGAGAGAAGAAAACAAAAGAATTGGTGACTAAAATCAACTTTCGAATTTTGGAAAGATTAGGGAATGGAAAATTATTAAATGGAGTTAGATTGCATGCAAAAATGGAGGGATCTATTATGGCCCATTTGGCCTGAGAACAGATTTTTTTAATGAAATCCAAGAGACAGTTATTTCATGGATTTTATGAGAAATTGTAAACCAGCTGAAAATTAAAAGAGGATTGACCTGAAGCTGAGTCTACAACACATGCATACACATGAATACTAATAACCGGATTGATTTTTAAAGTATTTTTTCTTTGCCCAAACGAATCATTTTTCACATAAAAGACGTGGTATTTTTTGCAATGTCACCAAGACTGCAAAGAAATATTATATACACACACATAAAAGCACACACAAAATATTATAGATATAATATTCCAGAATCCATAAAATGAAGATGGAATACATTCTTAAGTATGTGTGTGCATAATCTTGAAGTTTTTATTTGAGAAATTCTGCCCACTGAGTTGCACACTAAACTAAAGTCTAATTCTTTAGTAATGAATTAACATCATTCACATGCTTTAAATAACTTTCTACAACTTTTTAAAAGGGATTTGAATAGCATGTAAGTGTCTAGAATATTGGAACAACCCACAGAACTGTTTTCAAATTCAAAAAACATGCTAAAAATATTAAACACACAGTCTCTTCCTAACAGTGGATGTTCAGCAGCCAGCATATCCTTAGGTGATTCAATTTAGTTCATGGCACATCGTTCTCTGCCTGGTCATATTTAGTACACTCACCATACCCAAGTCAAACAGAAAAAAAAGACAAATAGTGAATCTGATTTCTCTAAAGTGAAAGTTGTTTCCAAAAAATAAAGAGAGGATGACATTTCAATATACCCAAAGAAATTAATGCTTTCAAACCCATTTCTTTGTAAAAAGGTGAAAGTTGGTTTGGATTTCTAGCCCTGACAGATGGCCCATTCACTGTCCGTATTCAGTGGGAGAAGAATCTACCAGAGAACATGGACGTAGCTCTAGAAGTTGGACAAAATATACTGTCCTCTGTCTTTGGCCAAAGAATAGAAATCCCTGCTCTCAGAGAACCTCAGCAATGATGCATTTTACAGAAGACTGTCTTAGAGAAGCAATGTGGTTTGATTAAATGAACAGAGATCTGGGGTTAGATTCAAATCTTGGCGCATTGCCTGGCCTAAGCATCTTTGTCCCTACCCAAAACATAGAGATTGTTTTATTTACTTCACATGGTTGCTAGTGAGATTGAATTTGTTCATGTTCTTATTCATTCACTAGTGTTTGGGAATTTCATATATGCCCAGCAGTAGTACACACATTAGAGATCCAAAAGGGAATAAGGTAGGCAAAACCTCTGCACTAATATTCTGTGGGGGGCAGGGAGGGAGGAGTGGGAAACAGACCAATAAATAAGCAAATAAACAATCTGTAAATATCCACTGCTAATAAATCCTGAGAAGAAAAGTGAGGCAAGAAAGGAGATTAGAAACTACCCAAGTTAGGTAATATTTTACTAAAGACTTGTTAAGAACTGATATCACTCTTATTAGTCTTCTATAATAGAACCTTCCATTGAGTCAATACTTTTTCTGCTTATACAAAAAAGTGCTAAGTTGAGACAAAAATGAAAAGCTCAGACATGATATTTACATGATTTAGAAGTGCGCAGAGGCAGGTTCTGAAGTCTCATGTGTCTACCTGCAGCCTCCAGGTAAACAGGATGTATTGCGTGAGGTAGAATAGGCTTATCTTCCACTTGGTCTTCCCAAAATGGATTGTCCCAGGCCTGCTTCTCTGGTGCTTCTATGGATTTCTTCTGAAACTGTCCCCTGACACTGAAAATCAGTGAGTCCTCTTCCCTCTCACTGGATGGCGCTGGGGAGGGGCAGGCATTTCTGTAGCTTTCTTCTTCGAAAGACGCTGCACTCACAGAACACCTGGGGATTATGTACTGGTGAGCAGAAAGTAGTCTTTTGCATGCCACTGGAGTCTGAGTTCTTCCTGGAAATATTGTAAAAGATAAACACATTTTTTTGGGAAGAAATGTACTTTAATTTCACCTACTAGATTAATGGCGGGACAGATGGACTCAGGTAATATATGGATTTTTTTTTTTTTAATGTTTCTATCCGGAGCAAACAGAACTGATAAAGACAGGGACCAGGGTGAATGCATGGGAGAAGGAGAGGATGTGTGAAGAGGGAGGTAAAGCATGGAGAATGCTTTTGCTGGCTTTGAGCTATGTTGCAGGCACTCTTCAAGGGCCTCATGTTTGTCTCTTAGACTTCACAAAAGCCATTGCTAGCAGAGAGGACTATGGTCTCTGTTTTGCAAGTCAGAGAGCTAGTTTGAGGCTTATGAGTTGGGTTCCATGCACAGCCTCCATACTTGTGCATGGAACCTTGTCTGGAAATAGGGCCTTTGAAGATGTAATTGGGTTAAGATGAAGTCCTACTGGATTAGAGGGTCGGTCACCTTTCTTATTCTTATTAGAAAATTCACATACTTGGGAGCATGCCATGTAAAGACATAGACATAGGGGGGAAGTCAAGTGAAGATGGAGGTGAGGATTGGCAATATGCTATCACAAGCCAAGGAACACTTGGGATTAGCAGAAACTGGAAGACACAGGAAGAATCCTCCTCCCCTCCCCCCTTTCTCTCTTTCTACTAAGGATTGAGCTCAGAAGTATTCTACCTCTGAGCTACACCCCCAGACCTATTTTAGTTTTTATTTTGAAACAGGGTCTCACTAAGTTGCAGAGGGCCTCACTGCATGGCTGAGGGTGGCCACAAACCTGCAATCCTCCTGTCTCAGCCTCCCAAGTACTGGGATTATAAGCGTGTGCCACCATTCTTGACTATTTCCAATACTTTAGATGGAGCATATCATTTTCATTTAATTGATTTCTCATTTAATTTTAAATCATATTATTTGAAATGATAAGCAAATTTATCAAGCTTCTCCAAATGCAGAGAAAACATCTAAAATCTTTCAAAATAGCATTAGGCCTCATGGTTCCCAAGGAAAAGAACAGTAGGTCCAATGGCATTTGATCCACCCTTGTTCAGTTTTTCAAATATTGAGCATAGAAATAAAGAGCACAAGGCTTTCTATCTTTACATCCCTATAGTTATGAGTTGAAAGAGACCTTAAAGGTCATCTGAGGCTATTCCCCACCATCTGCAACATCCACCCCTGTTGAAACTAACTCTTCTGCCTCTTCATCAGAGATTTCTCTGCTTTTCCAGAGAATGTAAGTAGCTTTGTGTTTGCAATACTACAGGTATTATGTGCATGCCTATATATACATACATGAACATGTATGACACTAGGACAGATGTAATAATACTTATGTATTTAGTTATTCAACTAATACTTATTGATCATCTGCCATACACTAGGTACTACCCCAATGAAGAAAACTTACTCAGGTCAATAGAAGCAATTATTTTAAAATTAAATTGATCAGCTGACTTATAGCAAAATGAACTTCAGCACAGTAAAACAGATCCTTTCAGGTTCACAAACCCTTGAACACATGTCTGGTTTCCTCTATGACACCGCTACCAGGTTGCCTGAATTTATAGAACCACCAGTTGTTTGGCCATTAAATGATCAGAAATAAACTTTTGAAAAGAGAAAGTCTTTTTGCAACCCCCAATGATTTTCAATCTGTTTTTTCTAAATATTTTCTCAAACTTATCATCCTAGATAGTAACAGAACTTGAACCAGAATCCACAGCTCGTGACTTAGAATCCAGTGATCCTTGTTTGGTTACATATTTCTTGAGTTTAATTTGGTATTTCCCAACCACGGTAGCACCTAGAGAGTGGGACCCAAATGTTCCAATATTCATATTTTGTAAGCCCTTTGGTGATTAAAGTGTATCATTGGAGTCTGAGTCACTTATCAGAGATTTAAAATACTGCTTCCAATTTTATCCAGTCGAGCAATCCTGAACATGGACTATGACGTCAGTAATGTTTTCTGCCAGGCTCTCAGATGCCCCTCATTTCAGAATCCAGCATCTAATGCCCCTTTACAACTTTCGGGTTCCTTTACATTTTACTTTCACACTATTCATTACAAAAACTCTGACTTGTTTTACTGAGAAGGAAACCAAAGTTCAGAGAGAGAGTAAACATCTTATCCACACAACTAGTCAATCCAGGATTGGGGTCCAGGTCTTACAAGCCCAGGGAAGTTTTGTTTTTCTCTTACATAATAAATGCCAGGGACCCATGTGAGGCATGTGTCAATGAAGCATGCACAAAGAGCAGTGAACACATATTGGCCACTGACCACTGACCAGTGGGCAGACCTACCCTAGTGCCCAAGCCTCAGCCCACAGAAAATGCTGTTGGCATTATTTCTCATGCACGAAAGCAGAAATGGCATCTTCTAGACGGATAATACTCTGCCCAAGGCCCAGTGAATTAGCAGAATCAGGGTTTGAACCTAGGTCTTTCTCCAAGAAGGGCTCATATTTGGGGGGGGGGGGGTACTGGGGATGGAATCCAGGGGCAGTCTACCTCTGAGCTACATCCCCAGCCCTATTTTTATTCTTTATTTTGAAACAGCATCTCACTAAGTTGCAGAGGGCCTCACTAACCCGGATTCTCCTGTCTCAGCCTCCCAAAAACTGGGATTACAAGCATGTGCCGCCATGCCCACCCCAAGGGCTCATATTCTAACTGCTCATTTATTTACTTATATAAGGGCTGACATTTTGTAACTACTGAGATACTTGTTTTTTGTTGTTGTTGTGTTTGTTTGTTTGTTTTTGTTTTGGGGAAGAGAGTTGTTGTTAAAAAAATCTTCCCACTATTCAAATTTTGCAAATGTTTTTAATGCATATGTAACTCTTCTGCCTCTTATTTCGTGGCATAGATCTCCTACCTGTTGCTAATTTTATTTGAAATAATATTGTGGCAGACAGGAGATTTCAAGGAACAATAAAATAAACCTCAGATCTGAATGTGTGAGTTGCAAAGTAGCTCATGATAAATCATGATGGACGGTGGGATGGTGTTGTATTCATTTTTAATTCAGTTGAAAAAGACAAATATGTTAACTCCTGCATGTGTAGCCCTCTGAGATACAGACAGCTAAATCTTTTTACACTCACTAATGCTTACAGTTCCCCATCAAAATACATCTTTTCTTCCCCACTCTGTCTCTTCTATTCGCTCCTGCTTCTAATTCTAGCATGTTCATATTATGAAAAGATTAGAGGCAACTGTCCTGGAACAAAAAATAAAACACAGGAGAATAATTAATTCCCCCAAGCTCATTTGCTTATTTCATCATTTTCAAATAGAGGCTAAGCCTAATTGGTTTTATCTCCTCACTTCTAAAGTCAAACATCAACCTAAAATTGATGTTCTATTAACTCCTGTGTTACACTTCATAAAAGTATTCGGCTACAGAATGGAATTTAGTGAAGTCTGTGACTTCTGGCTCACCTTTTCTCCTACCTGTGGAGTGAGAGTCATTTTTTAAGCTAATGGGGTGGAATTCAAGAGAGAAGTCCCGAAAGGTGGTAAAGCTTAGAGGCTAGGTGCACAAGCCCTGAGCCAAAGTACCTGGGTCAAATCTATACGTTAACCCTTTGAACTATATTATCTAAGCCAAGTTACTTAAGTGCATTCTGCCTCAGTTTCTCCTTTCATATAAAGAAATAATGATATTACCTAACAACAGGGTTGTGATGCAGATTAAATTGAGTTAACAAGGAAGAACTTAGAGTAGCACCTGTCCATAAAAAGTACTTACATACTTTAGTTGTTATTATTGTTATTGTTTCTCAAAATATCCCTTTCGTTTTTCCCCCTAAAGCTGCTGAATGACCTCGTCCAATAGTAAAGATTGATGTGGCAGTGACATATCTTCCATTCATCAGAGTTTACTTCATCTTATGTATTCTTTCATTCAAAAATATTGACTAAAAACTTACTGCATGTCTTACCCTGTACTTGGCCTTGAGGATATAACAGAATAAGAATAAATGTGATCCCTGCCCTCATGGAGCTTACAATCTACTGGGAGGATGGGAGAAATAGGCCACAAGTAAGTGGTTTTAAATAGTAGTGAGTGATATCAAGGAAAAGTAAGGGGCCAAGACTAAGAGACATGGGGAGGTGGCCTTTCATCTGAGATAGATCAGAAGGCTGAAAAGTTTATTCATTTCAGAAGTGGAAGAAAAGAACATGCCATTGGCAAGGACTCAGATGTGTTCCTATGATGGGAAGTAGGCAGGAGAGAAGGGGCAGGTGAGGCACCTGGAGACTGCACATCAGGAGATGGAAACCCACTAAAGATTTAAATAGATGAATGAGGACAGCAACATTTGTCTCTTTGAAAAATCGCTCCAAGGGAAAAAAGAAGCAGAAGGGGATAAGAGCGGAAGCCAGGCAGTCAGCTGTCATCTGACAAGAGGAATGATAACCTGGATGTACATGGTAGGCTTGTATACTAGTTAAGAGCTATACAGTCTAGGGTTGACTTTTCTTACCTGAAAAAATGCAGATGGTGATGAGAAAGTTGTTGGGGAAAACTCAATGAGATGGATTTCTTATTTTAGCTCCAGCACATAAGCAGCTTGGAAATTGATATTCCTATCCATTCAACAAGAAAGAACTGAACAAATTAAAAATTTAATGACATTTCTTAGATCCACTGGAACACTTAGTTTTTAGAGCAAATTCCCCTCCCCCCAAATTTGAAGAGACAGTTGAACTCAACAAGTCGAACTATGATCTGTTTACCAGGAGAAGATTCATTTGCAACTATAATATTTAAATAGTAAATTTGATCAGCTACTGGAGACTGTGTGTGTACTAACTTGAGAAAAACTCCTAGGGACCAGTTTTAGATGGTTCCTACATTTTAGTGGATTTTGCCTCAAGGAACTCTACCAGGTTTTCAAGATAAAGGTCTGAAAAAGATCCTTTCATGGATCTGACTGGAAAAAGAAAAAAAAAAAGAATAATCATTGTAAGACATGTAAAGTGCATAACAATGGCATATGGCAGCCTCCTTCTAGCTGAGGAGAGGGAATTTTCCCATTCTAGCCCCATTTAGCCCTTCCTGTCCTGCCTGAGAGGTGAAAACAAAAACAAAAACACAACTAAGAAGTATTTGTAAAGGTCACTGTCCAGCGACACACACTCACTAATAACTGGGTTTTAATCACAAGATTATGGAATGTTTCCTCTTGCAAACACCTTATCAACACATCAATAGATCGCCAGGATAGTAACATGGATTACAGCTCAAAGAGTTGCAATATGCAGACTCTGTCTGAGGAAGAGACTGTCTTAGGGAAGCCCAAAGTTCAGAAGGTAGAAAAAAAGCAAAAGCGCTGAAGCCTCTGATACCTCCAGGTACAATGAACATTAAACACAGTCCAACACTCAATGAGATTAACATCAAACCTCAAGCTAAGGACATGTTTCTCTCAATTCCTATTACCTGATACATCAAGCTCAGCTTTCAATGAAAATTATGAGACATGCCAAAAGGCAAGAAAAAACACAGTCTTAAGAGGTAAAGAATAAAAACCAGATTCAGATCTGACATAAAATGTTGGTATTATCAGATGAAGAATTTATATTAACTCTGATTAATATGCATTTTAATGGAAAAAGTAGACAACAAGAACAGATGGGCAAGGTAAACAGAGAGAGAAAAACTCTAGGAAGGAATCAAGAAGACATGTTACAAAAGAAAAAAAAAAACACCACCACTCTGACAGAAATGGGCACATAAATAGATTGGGAAAGGCCAAAGGAAAAAAAAAAAAACAATGAACTTGAAGATGTTAATAGGAACTCTATAAACTACAATGCAAAGAGAAAATGGAATTCAAAAAGATAAAAACAGTAAATACAAGAACTGTGTGACAAATTTAAATTAAATACACATAAATGGAATACAATAAGGAGAAAAAAAATAGAGTAGAAGAAATAACTAAAATAGCTATGACTGAGAATCTTCTAAAATTAGTGACAGACAATAGATCCAGACAGCTAAGAAAACATCAAGTAGGAAGTGTTTGATTAAACAAAAGTAGCTTTTGTCTTTGATTAAACAAAAGCAAAAATTCTACATTTATATGGCAGAAAACCAAACACAAAGAGAAAATCTTGAAAAAAATCCGTTTTCAAGAAAAAGGGAGAACCACATACCTTATAGAAGAGCAAGGATAAAAATTGCAGCCAAATATCTATTGTACAACATGGTGACTAGAGTTAATAATAATGTATTATATTCTGAAAATCACTTGGCAAGTAAATTATAAGTGTTCTCATCACAAAAATGATATGTGAGATAATGCCTAAGTTAATTAGTTTGATTCAGATATTCCACAATTATACTTATTTCAAAACATTGTTACCCATGATATATTTAATATTTCTATTTTCCAATTTAAATTAAATTAAAATTAGAATTAGCAACAGTCAACTTCTCATCAGAAACCATGACAGCAAGAACAGAGTGGAATAAAATATCGAATGCTGAAAAACAAAAAGTAAAACAACCCACAGTTCTATATCTAGAAAAAAATTATCCTTCTACATTGAAGAATAAATACTTTTCCAGAGAGAATTTTAGGAATTCGTTTTCAGCACACCTGTCCTGCAAAAAATGTTAGGAAAAAAATAAAAAGAAGTTCTTCAGGGAGAAGAAAAATAGTATAGCTCATAAATTCAGATCTATATAAAGAAAGGAAGAACTTAGAGAAGAAATACAATAAAGTCCTCTTTATTTATTATTAATTGAGCTAAGAGATAACTTCTTAGAGAAATATAGCCCTGGCTTTACTGCAAAATGGCCTCCTGTGCCATTTATCATGACTTTTCTCTGCTTTATTTTCAGTTAATATAGTGATATATTGTATATGTAATTGCTTATAAGTTCACGTTCTATCTCATTTCCCTCACTGGAATGTAAGCTTAATGAGGGCAGGTGCCATCTCTGAATCATGTCCCAAGCATGCCAGCATCGCCCTTCTCCTTGTCTACCTCATCCCACTCCACCCTTCCCTGCTGCAGAGTTGCCTAGCAACAGCCCTCCACTTCTTTTGCCTCTGGGATTGGTCGACATTACTCAACTCATCATTATCTCCATGGCAGCTCTAATAACCACAGTGCCTCATTGCCTACCAAGGACAGCGAACAAGGTTTGCCTCAAACACAGTCCCTCAAAATTGGTTGTGGCACTGATGTTTTAAGAAGAGTTCTTGGCTTGTGTTGAGATTCAGAGGCAGTCAGTGATGTCTGTCATGGATGTGGAAAAGCAAGGTGGCTACAAGCAGGGCAGACATCTGTCATAGCTCAGACTTTCTGCAAAGTATCAGCATGCTTCACGCTCAGCAGAAATATAGGAAAGGAGGGATGTGCCTTCTACCAGTATCCCTCTACCACCTTTGTCCCCTTAGTAAAGGACCGCATGGAATCAGCCTCTTACCTGCACCAGCAGGTAGAGAGGCAGGGCTTTTTAGTGTATTAACACCTCTTCCCCCGGCACACCTCTTCCCGTGATACTATCAGTTTTATGCAGTTGTAGTTAAATCTCAGAAAATCTCCAGGCCACGAGCACAAATGTATATTAGGATCCTTCATTTTTAAACTTCTAAACATGTTTCAAACATGAGATACAATTTAAAGAACATTTGACTATAATGGAATCATTGATCCATTGAGCGAGCCATGGCCCATGGGCTGTGCTTTTCCCATCTCTCATGAATTAAAAATGATCCTTAAAATGTTTCCAACCCAAAAAACTGTGAGTGTCCAAGTAAGGTTTTTTTTCTTTTTGTTTCTTTCTTTTGAAACTACACTGAATAGTTTTAAATTAATTGTCTTCATTTATTTATTTTTTGAAACATATTACCATTTCGCTTGCCAAGAAATAGTCAAAATGGGCAATTTCATATGTCACAACTTAGTACACACAAAAACCCTATAGTTTAAGGAAAGTAACTCCAGACTCACCCAATTCAATTATACAAAATCCACAATTTATTCATCTGTTCTGTTGATGGCATAGAGGTGAAGTCCAGCTTTTTCAAATCAAATTACTTTTATTAATTAATTTATTTAAAATGTTATTTTGATTGGCTTATTGTAATTATACAATATAGTGAGAGTCAAAGTAATACACTTATATATGTATACATCACTTGGTGTGCTTCCCTACCAATCTCACTCTGCTTCCCCCACCCCTTCCTGTACTCATCAGTGAACTGTTAATGACACCTTCATATACAAACATTACATTATTTAATCTGCTTCCTTCCTCAAGCCTGCTCTTTCCTTTTCCTTTCTCTCTTGTCTTCCCCACCCATCCCCTTCCACTATTCTACTGGTCTCCTCTTTTATCTGAAGTCCCCTTTCTTTGATATTTTCTGTCTACCTTCCACAAATGAGACTGGTTGATCTCAGGTTCCTACAAATGACATAATGTTGTTCTTTACGGCTGAGTAAAATTTCACTGTGTGTCTATTATCACATTTTCTTTTTTTGTAGTTTTATTGGTTCATTGTAATTATTCATCATAGTGAGGTTTAAAGTCATACAAACATGCACACTGATCTTGGTGTGTTTCCCTTCAGGTTCTGCCCCACTACAAACCCCTCCCCACACACAATAGTGAGATTGGTACCTTCATACCCGGGCATAGCATAATTTGAACTGTTTCTTTCATAGTTCTTTTTCCCCACCCCTCTCCTAACCCCTCCCTAGTCTCCCTCCTCCATTATTTAAAGTCCCTTGTGTTTCCTAGTTTCTCTCTAGTTTTCACACATGAGAGCAAACATTCAAGCCTTGACTTTCTATGACTACCTGGTCTTACTTAGCATAATATTCTCTAATTCCATCCATATCCCTGCAAATGACATAGTTTTGTTCTTTATGGCTGAATTCTATCTTGTGTATATACCACATTTTCTTTATCCATTAATCTATTGACAGACAACTAGGATGGTTCCATAACTTGGCTGCTGTGAATTGTGCTGCTATAAACATGGGTATGCAGATATCATTATAGTATTCTAACTTGAATTCTTCTGGAAAGATACTGAGGAGTGGTATGTCTGGCTCATATGGTGGTTCCATTCCCAGTTGTTTGAGGAACAGCCACAGTGATCTCTTTAGTGGTTGTACTAATTAGTAATCTCACCAACAGTATACAAGTATTTCTATTTCCCCACATCCTTACCAGTATTTAT
This sequence comes from Graphiurus murinus, assembly GCA_004027655.1. Lineage (NCBI taxonomy): Eukaryota > Metazoa > Chordata > Mammalia > Rodentia > Gliridae > Graphiurus > Graphiurus murinus. The sequence continues at coordinate 108,821 of PVLC010000170.1, read as the reverse complement.
TATTGTTTTTATTCTTGATGATTGCTATCCTAACTGGAGTTAGATAAAATCTCAGTGGAGTTTTGATTTGCATTTTCCTAATTGTTAAGGATGTTGAATATTTTTTCATATATTTGTTAGCCATGGTATTTCTTCTTTTGAGGAGTTTCTATTGTTTTGTTTTAATATGACAAACAAGGCTGCTATGTACATGTATTCTTGTGCATGTACTCTAGTTTTTCTAGGAGTGGAATAGCCAATCAAAGGGTATACATATCTTCACAGTTATTATAGAGTTATATACTATAGGTTATGCACTCCCACCAGTAGTATACCCACCCCCACACACACACACATATACACAGATACACACACGTGTATATGTATAGTATATATACCGTTCCACATCTTTGCTAGCACTTGTTGTTGCCTATTTTTTTATATATCTTTTGTCATTCTGGTGAATATGAAATGGTACTTTGTGGTGGTTAAATTTATACTTCCCTGATAAAAAATGGACTTGAGCATTTCTCCTCCCACCAAATCTTTCATCCAAATGTCTTACAAACTGTTCAATTGTGGGCTGAGTTTCAGCCCCTTTTCTTTCTCCTGCTCTGTGTTCTAACCAGCTGGAGAATAGTGACATAGCCTGGGAGGACACAGTGGGGAGCACGTGGGTTATCCACAAAGTTGATAATCTGCCTCTAAATGAGTAACCAGAAGTTGACCTCCAGGGATTGTACTCACACAATTCCACTGCCATGACCCAGTGTAATATTTCACATCTCCCTAAAACTCTTGTCAAGTGCTATTTTGCATGCAATTAAGTACTTGGATGATCCTTTCATCTAAATGATTAACTTATTTCTACCATTAACTGGCTTGAGACACAAAAGCCTTCTGCTTCCTGCCTGTATTATCACTCTAGACAGCACCTCAGCCTTCTTATATGAAGTTATTGGCAAGTCTCTCACCCTCCCTTGAGGATAGGCAGTTTCCCAATGATTCTCTTCAAACATTATACTAAGATTGGAAAACAGGGCTGTGCACATGAACATTTAAAATCACATCATGCAAGGACACTTATTCCTGAAACCAATCCTTCATTGCACTTATTCTATAAGAAAAGAGCCAGAGTGTTTCACATTCAAACTAGAGAATTCAACAGAAATGATGATCTTCCTTAAATGATTCCATGAATAGATGAGTCTCATGAATAAAATTAAGAAGAAGGGAGCTGGGGGGAAAAATCACATATAGAGTGAGAAACAATTAAAAGAGGAACCTAGGCTACTGCCAAACCCGGCCTTTGTTGAAGGGTTCACCAGAGATCTGTGTAGATATTATTTTGAAATTTAGAGCTTCTACTTGTATGAACATGAATCCCCATGCTGAGTTTCTGCGTGCCTTGGTGAAACAGCAAAAAGAACCCGACAGACCCTATTCTTGCATTAAAGCAATGCACTGTGGAAAGCCTGAAAATAAACCATCTATGCTTGATTAATTAGGTTTGTAAGTATTGTTTCAGAAGCAAACAATATTTCTAAAGATTTCAATAGTTCAAAGATTGCCCTATGGCCGTCTGGCCAATACATCTTCTAACACACGCAGTTTACAAGCATTTTTCTTCCCAATATGTTGTCTTTGGTTGGTGCGACATTGTTTGAGTGAAGGGCTATTTGGGTCATAGTGGTTTTCTCCTCCGCACAGCAGTGGTGCTGAGCACAGCACTTTGACCATACATCTTCCATGTCATTTCCATCAAAGGCACATGATACTTCCTGGTGACCAATCAGGAGTGGTCCAGCATCCTAACAGAGGGCATATTGGCAAACCAAGCTTTCTTAATGACAGCCATTGTTCCAGGCCAACAAAAGGGAGGTCTTGAATATTAACATGTGGCCTTGTGTAAAGGTCACCAGTATGGCACATCCATCATATTTCACAGCTGAGAAAGAGAACTTTATAGGTTCTGTCAGAACCCACTGTTGTCCAAGTAAATGTATTAGGCTGACAGCTGACATTGGGGAGGCAAATGATCTTGAGCGATGATCTCCTCTTTAAACAAACATCTTTTCACTTCTTTTGAAGCAGCAGCAGACATTATGGAGAGAGATGAGGTTGAAGGAATATACCTCAAGGTCACAGAAGGTTAGAATAACCAGGCAACCCAATTAAAATATTAATTTTGTGATTTATAATCATTAGGCCAAATGGCATCTCTTTCGATCAGACATAACTTGTCGCACTGAAAAGACAGATTCACATATTTCAGCATCTCAGAGTCTTGAATGGTCTTCTTAATGGTAAAGAACAGTATGTCCATGGAAATTCTTTCAGGAAAGATTTAAGACTGTTAATATAATTGGTCAAAGAGAACTCAAAGGCCTGGGCTTATTGACAACACTGTGTTTTCATTGAAGGCTATATCAAGCAAAGAATGATAGCAGAATTAAAATGGAACTAAATGGTGTTGGATGCATTTACTAACAACCCTAAGATAACTTTTCTCACTTGGCAATCTTGATTAGAGACAGTTCTGTGTTCAATGGTAGACATATGGAGTTCTGGTTATTAAATACTATCTTTTTTTTAAAAAGTTGAAATCTCTTTTTAAGAGATTAGCAAAAATTCATAAGCAAGAGAAAAGCAGAGAATAAGCATGTGTCTCAAGTTTGCCATCATGAGAGGCTGGTGGGGATGAAGAAAGGGTATAAAAGAGATGTCTTTTTAGTTCCATGGGTAATGCATACTCTCTCCTGACGTGCATACATTTTCTTTCTATCTGGAGTATTTTCTAACTGATTTCTACTTCTTCAGGTCTTTTCTCTAAACTCTGAACTACTTGGATCCTTTTGCAGTGTATGCTCACAATTCCCTGAACTTTCTTTATCATAACATCCAACACTGGAAATCGCTTAATGGATTATCTTGTCTTCAAAATTACTCCAAACTTCATGAGGTGAGAGGCAGGATACATCTATTTCATCCTTATAGGTGATTCATAAACATTTGTTCATAAATAGTAACATTCAAAAACAAAATAGGATCCAAGTCCATTACCTCTTATAATAAGTTTCTGTTAAGTGAAAGAAATTCTCAAATACATGAAGAAAGGAATTAACATTGGAGCAACCTGCATTTATTATACTATAAAGAAGACACCAAGTAGCTATAATACACTCTCATTTTTCATGCTCCATCATTTCAGAGCCAGGCATAATTAAACAAAACACAGGAAAAAGGCAACTTTTGAACTCTTTTAAAATTACATTTCTAAGCAAGTAATAAACCAGAAACAAAGTTATTCAAAATAACAAAGTTTCTCAACACTCATCTACTTGTCTTGGCAAAGAGTTTTCCTTCCTACCTCTGTACATTTACTCCAACTAGAATGTCCTCCACCTAGAATGTCTTCTACCTGCCCACAACCTATGACTCTTCAAGGCCCAAGGTACCATGTCTTTTGTGACCTCTGTTCCCTGTTACTCATGCTCACACCAATCTCCCTGTCTTCTGATGGCTCTTTAGGACTTTTGCACTGGATATATTATAATTGAATGTCTTAGGTGAATAAGCCTTCATTTTCTGAATATATATTATTAAGGGGTAAGATATGCATTTTTATACTTTTCAGAATCTAGCCTATGTGTCTAGCATGTTGCATTCTGTAAGTATTCTGCAAGTAGTTGCTAAATAAGTGCATTAACATACCAAAATAACCATTCTAAAAATTTAAGCAATTATTTTTAAAAATCTCTTGTTGGCAATGCTTTATTAAATTTATATGATGATCATGTTTTATGTTTTATTCTATTTGCTCACTTGCTCTTTCACACACACACACACACACACACACACACACACACACACTTTCTCCAGGCAATAATTTTATGATTCTAGTGGTTTAAATGAGAATATCCTTAATCTTCTCTAACTACAATGAGGAAGTCATCCAAAATGTTACCCTGCTCTTTGCCCACAATTGAGTGGTCCAGGTTTGTGTAACTGATTCACACATGAACAATCATACTCCTCCAATGTGTTTTTATTCTTAGGGCTTCAGAGACCACATTTCAGTTTCTTTCTGAAGGTAGACACTGGGAGCTGGGAGGGGGAATTTTTGGAGACCGTGTTTTCAGTCTTTATTTTAGAAAACCACAAAGAGGAAAGGAAAACGGCATGAGGAAAGAATACAAGGCACAAGGTGGAAAGTCCTGGGGGCTTAGCAGACCTGGCTCAGATCTTCCCTAAGCCCTCCATGCTAAATTCCATAGATTCTGGCAATTTAAGCCATTCTCTCTCTTTTTTGACCAATGTATTTCAGATGATCTTTGTGATGCATAATCAAAATAGCCTTAATAAAACTAGTCCTTCTTATTGAATTTCATTTACTAAAACTACATTTCTTTATAGTTTATACTAGTATTACCACCACAAATTTCTAAATTAATAAGAATGATATTGAGTTGCTTTTCTTTTAAATAAATGGAGTTCTTATAAAAAGATACTTAGATAAGCTGTGAAGACTTTTCCTCCTTATACATATGGTAAAATATATTAATATCTCCTAACAAATTCAAAAAACAAGAATCATACAAGTTCCCCAGTTAATAATAATGCATAATTAATTATATATTTCCTACTGGTTTAGAAAACATTACTCAGTTTCACTCTATTTGTTTTATGCTACAGATGATAAATAAACAGACTTAGAAAAATTAAATTACTTATCTAAGGTTGCCTAACTCTTCGTTGGGAGAAACAATCTTCTAGGCTTGACTGAAAGTGACCAGATGTCCCACATCCCACAGATGCACATGTCCATTAGTTCTCTTCATTTTTCCCCCAACCCCCTCCCAAATTCTGACCTTTCCCCACTAGATCACTCCTGAATGCTATAGGGACAACTCCTGTAGCTGAATTTTACAACCTCTCCTTCTCACTTAGGGCAGCCCCTCATCTTCTTGGCCTCTGTTTCACATCAGAAAGAAAGACAGAAATAGTTATTATGTTCATCCAACAAAAAGGAAATTAATGGTTGATTAGGTGCCTGTTCAACACAAGGAGGATAAAAACCAGTCTTCATGGTGAATTATTGAATTAGGGGGCCAACTTACAGTGTGGCTATGTCTACACAAAGCCAAACATCCAGTAGATTCAGCCAAAAAAAAAAAAAGTACAGTTTAGCAATAGAAAAAATAATAAAGTTAGTTGATCAGGACTACAGACAAAATAAGAAGGAAAAACACATGTCAATATAATAGAACAGTTATAGCCCTGGCAGAGTTTATAAACTTAAAGGAGTAAGAGTTAGACTTTTGATGCTGACTCTCAGAAAGATAGTCTGTTGAATATACAAAAATAGATTTATTAAATTTGGAGGGGATATGTGCTCTTTTCTTTCCTCTGATATTTCTATCTTATTTTTAAAATTCAAACCTAAGATAGGAATCAAGAAAAAAACAAAGCCAGTATCCAAAGATACTCAGTTGCATCCCAGCCCAGGATATTAAAAAGAAGCACTCTCCTTTGATAAGTCTGACATATAACACATTATGGTGCAGTCATTCAACATGACTTGGTTTCATATTTGGTGAATTAAATATTCTCTTCATTTTTTATGAGGCACAAAGTACAGTGAGATGCATCTTATCTATAAAGAGTTCTAAATGAAAAAAACTCATTTGCTGTTCACACTGATTTTCCTAAGTTCTTTTTAATATTATGATAAAATCTCAGAAAATCTTTTTAAAGCATGTGCTTGCCTTTTTACATATAGCTGTTAACTATATGTCATTTTAATGTTACGTATCATTTTGTATTTGTTTAAATTATAAGCACTTATAATATTATTATGCTATAATATTCAGAATTCATAGGCTCTCAAGAGGCTGTAAAATTGTTAAGTTTTCATAATTATTGACTCAGCAGGAGAGGAGAGATGATGATAACTTATAGTTTATCCCTTAAGAATGAGATACAATTAATGGAAATTACAGATCTTAATTAATAACTTATTAATTTAACTTTCTCCCTAGCCCTGAAAGAATTAGACCCAGGAGCTAGACAAAGAAAGCATTCTTCGAGATGAACTGGAAAGCACCGTCTCGTGAACTGAGTCCTGAACCCCAGCAATGAACACTGCAGCTGCCGCTGTTTTCTGTTACCTTAAATACTACTGGGCCATATGGAGCAGTTCTGAGGACTTTCTATTTTAAAATGTTCTGTTCATATTCTTTGCTTTTCCATATGTCTCATCCTTACTTCAGAGTTTCTATTCATTTCCATAAAAATAAGATCTTTGTTTTGTAAGAGTTCATTTTTCTGTCTCCTCATCCCTGTTATGGCCACAAACGTCCATTTGGGTTATTACAGCCGTTCTAGGATGAGACGATGGCGGCAAGAAGAATAGAGAATTATTTTTAGGGGGAAACCAGCCTTGGAACATGACCCTTGGGCTACAGAGCTCATTCCAGCCAACGCAGCATGGAGGATAATTGACCCCACATTGGTGTTGAACGGTTTCAAAATGAACCAAATGCTTACAGAAACCATCATTGAAACCCCGAAGGAAAGACTGAAGGAAGATATAATCTGGTTAACTGAAAATTAACCAAAATGTGCTTGCTGGAAAAGGGTGCTCCCTGTAGTTTGGGGTTGACTTCAAGCAATTAACTAAACAAAGCAGTTGGCGCCTGGACTGGCAACAAAGTAGTGTTTGCATAACGTGGAAGGAGGAGACAAATATCCATGAAAATTAAATTTAGGCCTCTGGGACTCCCCTTTTGGGGCCATAGAAGAGCTGATTACATGTTCACAGCTGGAACTGGTGTTGGCAGGCAGGCCTTATTCATGGGCAGAGGGAGGGACTCCCTTTTTGAGCGACACTCTTGTGGCAAAGCAAGAATGACAGCATCAAAAAGCACCGGATGCTTTCAGACCCCAAGCTCTCCAACTGCTCAGAGCTGGCACCAACCGGAGTTCTCGCCACCAGGAAATAATGGTGGCTCAATGCGCATGCGCCTGCTCAGGCTGGGTTCCTTCACGTCCCTGCTCACGTTCCCATGCACCCAGCCTGCAGTTAGCAATGTCTCCATTTAGAAGATAACACTTTCGGCTAAGTCTTACGAAACCAAAGTTGAAGGCCCCGACAAAGTGCCGAAGCACTCTTGGGATAAGGTCCCTTGAGTATTTTAATAATCACTGGTGGGTACTTTCACAGGCAAAAGTTCTCTGGGCATGTATGGTAGGAGGTTGCAAAAATGGCCCCAATTCTTCACCTTTCCTTCTTGGGCAATGTGACATTACCCCATCTCAAGATAGACTCTGCTTTCTACCTCTTAATCTGGGCTGGACGTGTGAATTGCTTTGCTGAGAAGAATGTGGCAGACATGATAGGAGGGATTTCTATAACAACGTGAAGTATAAAGGATGAACAAAGATTAGCCTGATGAATAATGGGGAACTAGACAATTTCATCCTATGGCAAGCAAGAGCATGCCACGCTCAATGATAATAGTATCTATGTTTATTGAGCACTTTGATGTGCTAGGAGGTATTAAAAGCATTTTACTTATATTAACTAATCTAATTTCTCCACAAATATTTGATGAGGTGATTATTACCCTCATTCTTTTTTTTTTTTTCTAATCAAGAAAACAAGGCCCACAGTGGTTAGGAATCTTGGCCAACATCCCACAGACACTAATTGGCAGAGTCCTGAATCAAACCCAAGGCCATTTGGCTTCTGAGCCCATACTTCTCCACCATCATGCCATGGTGCTTTTAAAAGAACTGAAAGAAACTCAGCAGGACAAGAACAGGTTATAAAGGGGTGGGCAGGGGGGTACCCCAACTTCTGCAATAGCCTCATGGCCTCTCCACCAGGGCCAGGTGGCCATTTTCCCACTCAGTCTATTCTCCAGGGAGCTATCAGAGGGATCCTTTGACAAATAAAATTAGATCCTGTTACTTGGCTCAAGGCAGGCAGATAGAGTTTGAGAAGACATCAGTATATTGCATTTCCACTGCAGTGAGATCCCTCTGCAAAATCATGGGATCTCATTTATCCTAAAGAAAATATAATCAAGGAGCCCATCCATTACTGCCTTAAGTTTATACCAGGTTACTCCAACCCATATAGATACTGTAATTCTCCTAATCGCTCTTCTGCTGGTGGTAAATCAGCTAGCATCTGATTTTAAGCTGTATTTGTCACTCAGTTTAAGGCAAGGTTACACTGCCATAACAAATCCCTCTAAAAAATCTCAATGGTTGACTGAAGTGTAGAATAATGATTGTCATTTACAATGCATGTTCATCAGCAAGTTGGCTTCAGTGATATCCTGCATGATCTTACATTTAAGGCCTTATGTGGAAGGAGCAGTCTCTAAGTGGGCCATTGCTGGTGTTGGAGAAAAGAAGGAAAGAATGTGGTTCTCACAACACTTCTCAGAAATGAAACGCTGCTATTCAGACTTTGCTAGCCAAAGTTTGTCACATGGTCAAGCCTGATATTGATGATGCAGAGAAACATAATCCTCCCCCCCACACACACACACACACTTTTAAGGGAAGCAAATGTTTTCAACAGTAGCTTGCCATCTCATCCAAATGACTCAACGTGGAGACAGAAAACCTGGGTATGAACAGGCTCATCCACTACAAGTGGACTGACATGAAATTCTCAGAGCTCCAGAGATCTCTCCTGGAATGAGGATGACTTTCCCATCTAGCTCAGGAACCGGATATGAATTTCAAGTGACAATGCATAAGAAAGTTCCTTGTAAACCATTGATCATATTGCTCTTTTTTTTTTTTTTTTTTTTTTTTTTTGTGGTACTGGGGATTGAACTCAGGGGCATTCTACCTCCGAGCTACACCCCCAGCCCTATTTTTTATTCTTTATTTTGAAACCGGGTCTCGCTAAGTTGTGGAGTGCCTCACTAGGTAGCTGAGGCTGGCCTCGAACCCGGATCCTCTGGTCTCAGCCTCCCGAATGCTGGGATTACAAGCGTGCGCCACCATGCCCGGCTGATCGTATTGCTCTGATTCTCACATATTGCTTCAGGTTCAAAAAGCTTGTCCTGACTTATAGACCAGGAGTTACTAACTCACATATCTATGGTGTCAAGCTGTTAGCACAAACAGAAGCACGGGAAGTTGCTTGTTTTGAATGCAAAAGCAAAAACAACAACAACAAAAACCCCTAATATCCACATGGTTACATTTTTTTTTCTCATGGTTCTTAATTTTTTTTAAACTGCTTTTCAGGGCAAACCAGGCATGTGTGAGGACATGGAAGACTATGACTAATCTATTCAGCCCACACCTTCAAACACAGTTGTAACACCATAGAAAATACCTGGCAAAGAGAGTGGAGGTCCATTATCATAAATAATACATTTAACGATAAATGGTAGCCAAGAATGACTAAGGAACCTAGACTGATAGTTAAGAATCATATCCACAAATTCATGGGTCTTCCTTAATCAAATGAGCCAATTCTCTGCATCAATGACACAGTACTTTATGATTAATACTGATCTGATCATCAACTACTTGAACTGCAAAGACCTAGACATTCATTTGTTCATTTCTTCATCTAAGGTTTGACTGTTGGGTGGCAAGGCCGGGCCACGTTCTTCTCTTGTTGAGTTTACAGTATGATAGAAAGACAGCAACTGTCTTACAATTGCTGGTGAAAGTACGGGAAGTCCAGGAAGACAACCAGAAAAAAAGAAAGGCCTGTGGCCCAGTCCACTCCTGCAAAGGGTGGCGAGAGTCATGAAAGATCAAAGGCTAGAGAGGCCATGAAAGATCCAGAGGGGAAGGGGGACAGGAAGAGAAGCAATGGGGGCATGGGAGTATGACTGCAAGGACGAGAGGCTGGGAGGGGAGCAGGGCTGATGGGAGTAGATGAGCAGGAGTGTAGTACAGTCCTCCACCACAAGGGGGACCGGTGTGGCAATATAGGCATGAATATTGTGTGGGTTTGAACAGAAAGAGCTGGTTCTGCACAGTGGGAGAAACAGGAGGAAATACACACACTTGAGATGGGCTCTGGGAGTCTGAGAGGGTCCCTACTATGTTCCCCTGGAAGTTCATGCCTTTAACCCCTGCTTGCATATGCTAATGGTATTTAGATATGGGGCAGGCATTTGAGAGGTCATCAGCCACAGATGAGGTCATGAGGGTGGGGCCCCATGATGCACTCAAGCTTGAACACATGCTTTGTCTCACTGTACATTGCTCTCTGCCATGTTATGATGCAGTGAGGAGGTGTTAGCAGATGCTGGCACCATGTTCTTGGACTTCTCAACCTCCAGGACTATGAACTAAATAAACATCTCTTCTTTATAAGTTACCTGGTCTCAGGCATTTTTGTTATGGTAATAGAAAACAGACTAAGATAATCTCAATGAGCAGAAATCTGGAGGATGGAAAGCTAAGAAATACATAAAAGCAGAAATCGAAAGCATATGCATGAAAACAGTTTGAGCAAAAGGAGGTGTAAAGAAAGGGGGAGTAAAAGAAGGGAATGAAAGCCTGGTACTATCATCTCAGTACTTGTGATGCTGAGACGGGAGGATTGCAGGTTTGAGGCCAGCCTCAGAAATTTAGAGACAACTTAGACCTTGTTTCAAAATTTTAAAATAGTCAAAAAGGCTGGGGGCAATTCCCAGTACCAAAAAATAATAGAAGAAATGAATGAAAAAACAAATGATCCCATGTTCATACACCCTGGACTGATCATTTACTGAGACCCTAGATGCAACACACTGAGCCTGGAACAGTCAATGCAATAGATTGTTTAATGCTCAAAATTATTCCCCGTTTACCCTTAACAAAACTAAAGCTTTCCTTTAAAATAACTTTCTCCAAATTCACAAATTTAATTTAATTTAATTGTAATTCTTTAAGCAATTTAAAATTTTCCTGAAGAAATTTTAAGCTTAATACAAATTTAAATGTTATTCTAAAAAGGCTCAACTCATTAGAAACAAGGAACAACCCACCACAGAGAATAAGTTATTTAATTTTCATAGTTGGCTTAAAGGCAGCTACTAATTTAAGAACACCCTTCAAACTCAACAATTTTAAAATCTTAATTCAAACAATGCCTATAAACTCTCAATATTTTACTTCATCTATCTATTGCTAAAAACAAAGGCTTTAATATAAGTAACAAAAACACAAATTCCCCCTATCTAGCAGTAAGTAGTGGACTGTCTGCCCTGTTCATTCACTATATCAATTGATTCCCAAAGGCGTAGTAAGTAGGGTGATGAAATCAGCATTTGGAGCCAATTCCTTGGGCAGTTAAGTGCTGGGTGGATTTGAAATGGAAGACTGGGAACCACACAGGGATTGCTGACTTAACCATTTGAGAGCCCTCAACACACCGCTGCACAAGCCCCAACCCCACCTGTGTCTTTATGCTGTAACCTGGTTTGGTTTTCTAAATAGCACTCATCTGAATCACAAAATACTCTGCTTATATGTTTATCTGTCTCGCTTCCATGAAAGCTCCTTCAAGGCAAGGTTTCTAGTTTGTCAGCCTCTATCACACTCAGCAACTTCCAGGCCCCGTCCCCTGCCAGGCAGTGGTCACAGGTTGAATCATGTCTGTCTTCACTAAAGAGAGCTGAAGTCCCAACTGCTGGTACCTGGGAATGGGATCCCGTTTGGAAATACTGTCCTTAGAGCTAGCATGAAGATGTGAGGATTTAGAGCCCACGAACCAAATCCAGCCCACCTGGGTCCTGAAAAATCTAAAATACCATCTTAACTTTTACGGAAAAAGCTTGCTGACTGGGTTGCTGACAGATCTGCCTCTCTGTTCTGAGAATCCACTGATGTTCAGGAAGTCCCACCAGAGTGGGTAACACCCAAGCCAAGGGCTTGGTACCCAAAGAGGAAGATTTAGGGACTAAGGCATGGACATGTAAAACCCCAATTATAGAGGAAAACTGAACCTATGTGAGAAGAGAGTGATGGCTGTATACCCACCAACAACCTTAGTAGGTCTCCATCTCTTCCATGACTCATACTCTCATCACATTTCTTCTTCAGGAAGAGACAACAGAATATAGCCAGTGAGATGATGGACTTTGAAATCAGACACACCTGAGTTTGAATGGCTTCTCCAATAACTTCCTGGCGGTGCGATCTCAGACAAATTAGCTGCCTTCTCTGGGCCTTCAATGTCCAATTGCGGAATTATAATTACATGTCATAACAGGCATAAAGTTCTCCTAGACTGCTTGTCACAGAGTAAGTGCTCAATAAATGTCAGATCTCATTATTAGGATCATATCTGAAACTCTAAAAGTCACATGGCTGATTTTTCAAAGCAGTTAAATTACAGTTGAGTTCCCCAAAGTAAAAAAAAAAAAAAAAAACAGGGAAGAAGGAAAGAAAAACAAAAACATTTTCCTCTTTTCTTAGTTATAATAGGCAAACTCTAAAATCATCGATCTTCACATCCAAGAAAACTTGAAAAATACCCAGGATCCTCTTTCAATATGATTTTGTACTAGGACCAAATTTCAGGACAGAATTTCCAAATGTAAAAAAGGGGGGGAAATCCTATTCTTCTTCAAGTTCAGATTACCAAGCCTCTTGGCTTTTAAAAGCACACACAATATGAACCTCCATCGCCCGTGTCTAGGAGGCTTTCTCTTCGTAGGGAGGCAGCCTTGGAAGCCAACTCCAGTGTGCTGCATGACAGTGTAGCATGACTACCTGCCTGGGGCTCCCACTTCAGCGCCCCAATTTCAAGCGACTCCTCCTTCATTAAAATTGAAGTTGCTGAGTGTGAACAATTATAGCTTAATCGTATTTTTATGCATCTAAATGCTTAGTTAATCTCTCATTGGCAACTTTCACCTCCTTCCAGTTTGCCCAAAGTAAAATCCAAAAAGCACCCCAAGTTGTGCCTATCCAACATTCATATTACTCTCAGCTTTCCTGCATCAGACCCTCTGGAAAAGAAAAAATAAATAACAACTCACACAAACTCATTTCAGGAGGTTTGAGCAGTCTGAATGTAAACCAGCTCATATCTTAACTTGCCCATGTGAGATTTACAAACAGGAAGGGAACTAATAAGGAGTAATTTAAATTTTAATTTAAACTCCCCCCTACCCCTCTATTTTCTTATCCCTTATCAAACTGCCAGCATTTTGCCTGCTGACAATGAGCAAGTGTCATTGGCATGGGCCAGACCCTACCCACAACCAAGGAATCTCTTTCATCTAAACCCCTGATCCCTTTAATAAACAAAATACGAAAAGGCAGTCGAAATTACACTGTGGCTTTAGAAAAGGAGGCAGGGAAATCCTCCGACTACAATCCCCTACTTGTTATTTTCGCATGCCATGTGACTGCGAGTCATTCTGCAAGATAAAGAGACAGGGTCTGCCACGAGGTCCCAGCCACGATTCCCTCTGCATTCCCAGCCTGCCCATCTGTTCTCCAGAGGCCACATGAATGGCATATGTCAAGAGAGTCAGAGCTGTGCAAACTGCCCCAAAGAAATCGCCCAGCCAACTTCCCTTTGCTTCCCCGGCTTCGGTAATTGTTGCTGAGCCAACCACCATATGGTGAATAATTAGTTTTTCGACCCCACTCAAGAAAAATGCCCGCCTCATTGCCAAGCGTGAGCAATATGTGTGTTAATGAACAGTGGGAGTTGAATACCTATACATTAACAAAAGTTGGGATTTTTTTCCCCCCTTTTTCCAGCTTCGGATAATGTCCCCCTTTGCTTTGCCCCTTTTCAAGTAGGTGACAGTCTGCAGGCCACAGCATCAAGGATCAAACTATTTCTTTTTTTTAAGAGGCTGCAACCCAATGGGAGATGGCCGGTGTTCACAGCTAAGTGTCTTCCTTTTAATAAAATGGCTTTAATCTTCTTTTTCTCAAAGTAAGGAATTCAATCCATATGAAGATTGGGACATCAGAACTAAGGAGCAGGGTGCTGCTGTTCTTGACATATAAGAGGTGAGTATAAATTTAGAGGGCCTGCCATTAGTGCTCTCTGCTGAAGCAGGATGTACTGATGTGACCTCTTAAAATAAATACTTATCTCCTCACTCCACCTGAAAAATACACAGGATGCTTTCAGCATAAAGATTTAAGAACCCAGTTAAGATTTCAAGTTCACTATCCCCAGAATAAAAGCCTTTGTAGGCAGATAATTTGTCTCAAGAGGGAAAGATCTTTGCAGAGTCAGAAAATAAACCTTTATTCTATCTACATCTATAGGGCAAGATAAAAGCGCCTAAGTTTGCACACATTTTTTGCATTTTCTGGAGCAAGGCGACACTGACTTGTCCCACGTAATGCTTTCTGGCCTTGGCATTCTCTGCATGCAGACATGGGAACCCTGAGAAAAAGAGCCAGGGAATTGAAATGTTCTCTAATGCAATTCTCAAAGAATCTTGCTATAGGTCAGTGGTTCTCAAATATCTTCAGTTTGCAGACCATCATACCATGGCAGAGGAAGCCCCCCAAAGACCCTCCCTCCTGTTTCTTTGCTGAGAAAGAAATGGCTTGCCAGCATAAATCAGCAGAGCATTGCCGACCTAATGAGACAGCCAAGAGGAATCTCACAAGCAAAATGCGAATTAGAGCCAGCCATGAGGATAACTGGAATATTTTCTTTGGGTATTTGTGATCAACCAGAATAATACCTGCATCACCATCTAGATTATAAACTTGCTGAGGATAAGATTGCTTCTGCTTTCTTCACCCCTGAACTATCAGTACCTAGAGCTCTCTGACCAGCTGGGTGTTGAAGATTCAATCTATAAACTTTCAACAAGTATTTAAATGCTTTAGATATTTTAAACAATCTTGAATAAGAAACCAGTCTAGGAGCCATGGAGATTTTTGTAGATCACAGTTTGATGACTTTGGCCAGTAGATATCATAAGGCGGTATCAAATATAACTGGGGGCATCTTCAATTTCATCTCATTACTATTGTCCCTCTGACTACCATTGGCCTATACTTACAGTCTTTATGTCTTTCTTCTCTAAAATTGTAATTGTAAAGACAACATGTTCCATTCTTTGGTCCACAGCAGCCATTCTGGTGTTTTCCATATACTTGGAGCCAGAAAATTTGGGAACAACAGCAAAATTTGAAAAGTATACATCCTGGCCTTCTTTCCTAGCTTCCATATTGACTGCTCTCTCTTCATTTCTCCAATCCTCGGCCTCATCATCTCTTTACAGGGGTGAGGGAGGGGAGAAAATAATCCCTCCTTTGCAGCATTGGGATTAAAAAGTAAGTTAAATGAGCTGCCTAATGTGATGCTTGACACAGTAGATATCTATAAAATGTGACTATTAATCTAGTTGTGATTAATGAACTGATTCTTGAAGCCTCTAGTCTACTTAGTCCTGGGGTCCATAACAGCTTCATATTTTAAGAAACTACTAATAAATCTTGACTTGGAGTGCAAGGGTGGTTGACTATGGGCAGATCCTCTTATTTTTGAGAAAAGATATATATGAGTATATATATGAGACTATATATATAAAGACTATAATATATATACATATACTCATAAGACAGTAAAAATGCATCACTGGGAAAAATAGCTTGAAATGGCTTTTTTCATGGTATAAAGGTATAAGCCATCATTAAAAACAAGTTTCCTTTTTCTTCCCACCCTGAGAGGAATATCAAAAGATTCTCAAGTCTCTGGAATCTGGCCTTCATCCTGTACATGGGTATCAAACCTAATTCTAGGAGCAACCCTTTAAGAAAGGATGAGGTGGTATGGAGGCGCACGCTTGTAATCCCAGCATTCGGGAGGCTGAGACCGGAGGATCCGGGTTCGCAGCCAATCTCAGCTACCTAGTGAGGCACTCCGCAACTTAGTGAGACTCGGTTTCAAAATAAAAAATAAAAAAATAGGGCTGGGGTATAGCTCGGAGGTAGAATGCCCCTGAGTCCAATCCCCAGTACCGCAAAAAAAAAAAAAAAAAAAAAAAAAAAAAAAAAAAAAAAAAAAAAAAAAAAAAAAAAAAAAAGAAAAGAAAAAAGAAAGGATGAGGTGGTAGCAGGGTGGCTTCACCAACAAAATTGCTTTTAGAAGAAGGACTTCTGCTGCATAATCAAAAATTCCACCCTGCAAAGTTACAGGTAAGTTATAACTGAATTGGTTGGAAACTTTATAATTAAAGCAGGATGGCTGTTCTGCTTCCTATATATTGTCAAGAAACATATTCAAGGAGAAGTAAAACAAAAAGTCAACTGTCGATTAAGAAGTAACTGCTTGCAGAAGGAGTCTGTCTCCTGGCATTATCTGCCCCTTTGTGCACAGCTGAAAAGTTTGCTCCTATCTGGCAGCTTAGAAATCCCAGCTGGAGGGCTGGGGACAAGGCTGTGAGATTGTGTGGAGGAGCAGACAGGAAATCTGGTGGGCAGGGGATTTTAGTATAAGATATGGCTTATCACATGAACCATATCCCTCTAGCTGGGTACACGCTAATAATCCACACGCACCCTGGCACCTTTGCACGGCTCTGAGCTAATGCTCTCCTCTTTATTTCCCATGCTTGCCCCACCCCTTGCCTCCCTAATCAATGGCTAAATGGCTGCTTTGTTAGAATAAGTCTCTGAATGCCCCCTCCCCTATAAAACACGGTTCTGTTTCACAAGAGCTGGTGAGTGAACAGGAAGGGACAATCAGGGTTAACCCTATAGAGGGTGTGGTGAGCCCCCCACCCATTGAAGGTAAGCTGAGGTTTGGGATAAAGTCTCTCTTCATTTCTCAAATTGGGTCTTTACTTGGACTTGCTGGGTTACCCTATAATTCTTGTCCTTACATCCAGGGTTCAAACATTGTCTCCAGAAGGTTTCCACTTAAAAGTCTATGTCTTAGTTGGAAGACTAAGTTCTGTGATCCTTATATGTCACTTCCCCTTGCCTTGTCATGGTGGCCCCACAAACCTTGTCCATGCCCAGCCTGACCTTACACAGAGGACTGAGCCATCCAGCGTGAGCCATGGACATCCCTCCTCCCTCCATCTCACCCACACACTCTTTTTTTTTGTCCTCTTTTCTTTGCTAAGACGTTACCTGTGATCCCCTGACACTTCTCCCAGGACCACGATGTGTTCATTTGCCCACACTTCTATAGGAAACTTTGATATCTTCTTTCATACCCAAAAATGACTCATCTTTGGGCTCTAGCATTGTAATGTCTATGTCTTTCTTTTTGCCACCAAACTTATAGAAAGAAGGGATAGGAGGTCTAATACAGTGGACACTAGCACACAGTGCCTCACAATGTGGCTAGTGGGTCTAAAGAAATGAATGTTACATTTTAGTTTATTTTAATTAATTGCACTTCAATTGCTCCATGGCTAATGGCTCCCAGACCGAGCAGAGGACCCATGAACATCTGTCTCTTCTTTCTTGCATCTTCTCTCTCAAAGCTTTGACTAGCTCTTCTGCTCTCTAATAGGACTAAGAATCAGACCCATGTTTCCTGTTTCTTTCTGCAGATCTCTCCACTCTAGCTCTCTCACCAACACCCAGAATGCAACTTTTCAGAATCTGTCTTTCTAGCTGTACTTATGCACGTGGAACTGATGTCAGCCTGGGAAAGCTCAGAGCAGCCTCTGACTTCTGGACAGCAACTCTGCTAGAAAGCCTGGAGAAGTGCTCCCTGGCCACCTGCCATTCCTGCTTCACTTTATCTTTACAATGTTCCCCTCCTGGTTCATTTTTCTTTATAGAGCCCCTCCTCCATGTAAGAGCTTCCCAAGATGTTTTTACTCTTCCCCAATATTCATTCCTTTCCATTTTCATATCAAAGCATCAATTCTATTGCCTGCAGTTTCCGGATCTCTGACTCTTGTGATATGAGAGAGAGATTCTATGGTGTCTCTGGTGAATCACTGTGTACACAAAGGCCTGTGCTGTGTTCATTTGCAGAAAGGGGCTGGAGTGGGAAGTATTTCCACAAGAGTTGGAGCAAAGAGGAGAAGGAAGAGATGGGCCATTTGGACTGACTGCACTACTTCATCAGGTCATTATAGAATCTACTTCCAGAAAGACACAGCTAGCAGCCTCCAGGTAAGATATTCATATATTCTCTCTCTCTCTCTCTCTCTCTCTCTCTCTCTCTCTCTCTCTCTCTCCCTCTCCCTCTCCCTCTCCCTCTCCCTCTCTCCTCTCCCTTCTCTCCTCTCTCCTCTCTTTCTCTCTCCTCATAAAAATACATAGAAAACCCATACTTTTATAAAACAAAAGATGTAAAACCTAGATGAATTAAAGTCAGCATTCTTTAGAGATACATGCATACCCATGTTTATCACAGAACAGTTCACAATAATCAAGCTAAGGAATTCGTCTAGGTGTCTGCCAACAGACTAATGGATAAAGAACATGTAAGCATATATACACAGTGAAGTATCATTCAGCCAAGAACAAAAGTTATGTCATTCCCAGGAAGAAGGGTGGATCTGCAAGTATCATGTTATGCCAAATAAGTTAGACCCATAAAGACAAGTGTTGTATTTTTTCTCTCATATGTGGAAGGTAGAGGAGAAAAGAAGAAATAAAAAAAGTGTTATGAAAATAGAAGGGAGACCATTGGGGTAAAGGATGAAGACCACTGAGAGGGAGGAGAGGAGGGCAAGGGAAGAGAATGGGGAGGGAAACGTATCAACTTATGTTATATGCATGTACAAATATGCCACCACTCTATAATTAATCACTAATAAAAATAAAAATTTTTAATGTATTCATTTATATTAACATAATTGCCTGTGTTTCATTATTTTACTCATTTTTAAACTACAAATATGGTAGATTTAGGAAACTTTTCTTTTTTTTTTTTTTTTTTTTTAACGGTACTAGGGATTGAACCCAGGGGCATTCTACCTCCGAGCTACACCCCCAGTCCTATTTTTTTTCTGTATTTTTAAAACAGGGTCTCACTAAGTTGCAGAGGGCCTCACTAAGTAGCTGAGGATGACTGCGAACCCAGATCCTCCAGTCTCAGCTTCCCAAATACTGGGATTACAAGCACGAGCCGCCACACCTGGCTAAAACTTTTCTTTTTTAACCTTCACAATAAAAACAATTCAAGACTGAATGTTTGCATTTTGGGTATGTTAAGAAGCATCATTATTGGGAAACCTCAAGTATGCATTTGAATTTGTATGCCAAGTATGTGTCACAGGTACTCTAACATGGTCACAGTCCTGGCAT
Organism: Graphiurus murinus; assembly: GCA_004027655.1. Lineage (NCBI taxonomy): Eukaryota > Metazoa > Chordata > Mammalia > Rodentia > Gliridae > Graphiurus > Graphiurus murinus. The sequence goes on along the minus strand of PVLC010000170.1, from coordinate 89,597 downwards.
TGTCCAGTTTGCTACTTCGAAAGAGTTTCCCACTGTGATGCAGGGAAGGTAAACCCTGGCAGAACCTTTTGGACCCCTTTTGTTGAGTGAGTACCTGAAGAAAACAAGATGGGAAGCTTCATAAGAGACAAGATAGCTGAAGAAAGAGCCAAACTTCCAAAACTAGAAAATCAGAAGAAAACTCAGTCTCAAGGAGAAGAAATCACTTAGATTAGAGCCAAAGACATTGAAATAGGTAACAGCAAAACAGGATGATCAGGGAAATAAAAATAGAGAGAAAATGTAAAAGGGGGACAGAGAACAGGTCAGTCATTGCCAGGTTAGGAATCAGGAAAGGCTATAACTTAAAAGGGATGGCTTGTGGGAGTTCTTTCATGGAACAAATCTGTATCTTGATGTGGTGATGAGCACATGAATCTGTTTCTATGTTTTGGTATATAGTATTTAACTGCATGCCAAACAAACAAAAATATCCTGAATTTCATTGGATGTCTATTTAAAAATAAAATTTAAGAAGGCACTGTTGAGAATATTTAAATCAAGGCACAGAGAGCCAGGCACAGTGGTGCACACCTGTAATCCTAGTACTTGGGAAGTGGAGATAGGAGGATCATAGGTTCAAGGACAGCCTCAGCAACTTAGTGATACTCTCAACAACTTGACAAGACTCTATTTCAAAATAAAAAATAAAATAGGTCTGGAAGTATAGCTTGGTGGTAGAATTCCTCTGGGTTCAATCCCCAGCACCAAAACAAAACAAAACAAAAAAGGCACAGATTAGTATGGATGGCAAATTAACCTGTGAAAAGATTCTTGACATCACTAGTTATCCGCATGCAAGTTAAAATGACAACACACCTATTAGAATGACTAATTAAAACAACACAACAAAGGTTGGTGAGGTCGGAGATCAACCAGAAAGCTCATACACTGTGAATGGGAATTTAAACTGTGCAACCACCTTGGAAACACAGTTTGACAGCTTCTTAAAAAAAAAAAAAACAAATATGTTTTTAAAAAATTGAACTACCACCAGATCTATTTCCCTCTAGGTAATTATTGGAGAAACATGAAAATATATATTCATACAAAGTCTTGGAACACAAATATTGGTGCCAGCTTTATTTGGAATCACCAAGAACTAGAAACAACCCTATGCAGGTGAGTGAATAAATAAAATGTGGCATAACAATTACATTGATACAATGGAACATCAGGATGCACTGAGAACCTGCTAAGCAATAATGAGCAATCAACTGTTGGGATCTATAAACGCGGAGATGAACCTCAAAATAATGGTAATGAAAGAAGCCAAAATCCCCCCACAAACGAGTACATACTTAGGATTCTATTTTTTATAAAATTCTTGAAAATGCAAGCTAACCTATAGCGACAGGAAGCAGAGCAGTGCATACTTAGGGACGAGAAGCATGGAAGGACAGAAAGGAGGAATCACAAAAACAGATGAGGAAACTTTGGGAAGTCAGGGATACTTCACTATTATAACTGTGGTGATGGCTTCATGGGTGTGTGCACATGTCCAAACATCATCGGTTACTCAAATTTTCAGACTCTGAATTACACCACCAGCTTTCCTGGTTGTCCAGCTTATAGGCACCAGATCTTGGGATTTTCAATGTCTATAACTGTTTGATCCAGTTCCCATAATAAGTCTTCTCATATATCTCCTATTCTGTTTCTATGGAGAATCCTCTAAGATTAGATTGATGGTGATGATGATGATGATGATAGAAATATCTACACAAAGTTGATCAGTTGGCAGTTGTATCTGTATGTCTACAGATGGTGGAGAAGTGCTGGGTTAAATTTCTCTGGTACATCACAAAATTCAAAAACTCAGAAGCTGCTCAAAACACTGGATGGATTCCTCAACCTTTTAACAGAAGATCCAATTTTCTAACAAATAAAGGGTTATAAAGATATCCAATAATTGTTAGATTTCATCCTTCATCATATTTAATCTGGGATATATTACCTTACATATGTTGTCTATACCTATAGACAAAGAGTAATGCCTTATGGATTCCATTATAGAATGTATTCAGAAGAATAGAAGAAAGCTAATATGCATTGAGCACATACTGTGTGCCAGGCCCTTTATCAGGTATTCTGTACACAAATTCTCATCCAATCCTCATCTCTGCCCTAGGGTAGTGTTATTACCCCATCATGGAGACAAAAGAAGCTTAAGCAAAGTTAATCAGAAAGCCTGAGCCGGGCGTGGTGGCGCACGCTTGTAATCCCAGCATTCAGGAGGCTGAGACCGGAGGGTCCGGGTTCGAGGCCAGCCTCAGCTACCTAGTGAGGCACTCTGCAACTTAGTGAGACTCGGTTTCAAAATAAAGAATAAAAAATAGGGCTGGGGGTATAGCTCGGAGGTAGAACGCCCCTGAGTTCAATCCCCAGTACCGAAAAAAAAAAAAAAAAAAGAATGTAAATCAGAAAAATGCACTAGTTATTCTTAAGTTTAAAAAAAAGAAAAAATAATAAGATTTAAAGAGTATATAAGCATTTCTCACCTCTTTCTATAGAAATAAGTCCACTCTTAGAATTTCATGACAGAAGCTATAAAATGCAGAAATGACTGATCTTCATTAAATTAGAAAGATTATGTCCGTTTCTGAGAGTCACCGTGGATAGCAAAAGCTCATTGTCCTGTCACCATGGTCTCTGCTCTCCTTCCAGATGTCAAAAAGAAAATAACCAGACGAGTACTGGGCAGATGGGAAAGTGCTATTTGAGAACGCTATGTCCTCACCCTAGTTACAGCTTACACTCCGAGTCCAACACACAGAGTCTGCACCCACTGCAGAGTCCTAAGGGCCTGTCAGAGACGTCTCAACATTTTGAAAACATTAAAACATGTCAATGGTATTAGAATTTTAGTACAAATCCAAACAGAATAATCCATTTCCAAAATGTCAATGCTTGCTGCCAATCTGACTGAACAAAATAAGAAATTTTAGTGCTCACAAATAAAAACAAATCTCTTCTATACCCAAGAATCCCACATAGGATTCCCCAGAATATCTTCCCATACTAAATGGAGACATTTCTTCCTTTAATTTCTTATATAGGCATTTAAATCACAAAAGCAATTTCTACTGATTGACTTCTGTTAATTCTAATAAAAATCACTCAACTCAATGCAGCAAAATTAAAACACTGCTTTAAAAGGGAAAACATATGTAGGATATGGTGGCACTTGCCTGTAATCCTAGTATGTGGGAGGCTGAGACAGGAGGATGGAGAATTCAAGACCAGCCTCAGAAGCTTAGAGAAACCCTCAGCAAACTTAACAAGACCCTGTTTTAAAGTAAAAACTAAAATAGGACAGGGAGTGCAACTCAGAAGTAGAATGCCTCTGGGTTCAACCTTCAGAATGAAAGAAAAAAAGAGAGAAAAACCATACTAAAATAATTTTTAAAAAATTAGACTTCAAAGTTTTCCATTTTTCCATTTCAAAAAGAATAGTTATAAAAGTCATTATGTAATTGAATGATCTTAAAAGAAGCAATATGAGTCAGGCAAGGAATGATTACTGGTGTGCATTTTGATGGTATTTCAGGAGACAGAGTTCATAGCAATACCCCAAATGAAATATGGGGAGAAAGTCGGGTTTTTTCCTGGGCTCTTAGTTCTAACAGTACAAATTCATTGAAAATGGGACCATACTAAGCATTACAAAATAGTATAACCATGTGCCTGAATGTTCATATCTGGAAAAAAAAAAAAAAAACAGGGTTTTTATCGTTTTCATCTTCAAATCCAGCTAAAAAGTGACAGCTCAGCTCAGGCATGTTATCTGATATCACCCAGTAGGACCAAAATAGGGAAGGCTAAAGGCTCTTCAATCGTTGTGCAAAATTAAGTTGTTTTCAACTTCATTATACAACAAAGTAGCGCAGGAGAGGAAGGGCAGCTAGATCTTGGATCAAAATATAGAGCCTCCTGACCTCCACCACAAAGAGGAAAATTACACTAATTCAAACTTCCCAGAGCTATGCTCTCCTGGTGCAGAGAGGATAGCAGCTGAATGTCCCTGATGATGGCTGAGGGCAGCCACTGACCATAAAACTCTCCTGGGGATGACTCCCATGGCGACTCTGCATATGGGTTGCTCTATAAAGGCACCAGTGATAACAAGGGGTTTCTGTCTGAGTCCAGGCAGTAATAGGTCAATCGTTGCTCTTCTGCCCATGTTCCCTTTTGAAAGAAAGAAGCCACCAAGGAGCCACATGTGGCACCCCACTCAGACTCTGACTGGATCCAACCAATGGAATCCCGAAATGGAATCACAGGGGTTAAATCAACTGGTGGGAAAGTCTGGTAAAGTACAAGGCACATTTGGAACTGTCCATGAGAGTCTACATACAAGCAGAGAAGAAGGCATTCCACATGAACACAAGAGCTAGCAAGTGCAGCAGGTGCAGAGCGGGTTGAGAGGGAGAAGGAGGGAGAGTGTCTTGGAAAAAGGCAAGGCAGAGAGATCATAGAAAGCACAGCAGTGTATCCAGAAGGGACACGGGGTTCAGTCTGTGATTGGCTACTGCTCATGAGGTCGCTCCAGGCCACTCACTTTGTGTCACTTGATTTCGCTTCCAGAATGGCATTCTAGCTTAGTAGCTAAGACATTAGCTACTTTGGGACCAGCCGAGTGGGAGTCTCTGATCTTCACCAGCACGATGACCTCAGTCACTTGACTTCCTTGGTTTCAAATACTTTGCATGTGCGACTGGGCTATTAATTATATGGCTCATAAGGATTTGGGGAGAATTCAATAAAAAGATACTTATAGAGCTGTTAGCACAATCATCCACATGAAGTATCCAGGAAACAGCTTTATAAATAATTGGTAATTATTAACCTCCCTGTGTATGTTTTCTCTTCTATAAAATGGAGATAATTACAGTACCTTCCTCATAGAGTTGCTGTAAAGACCAATGAGTTAATGCACATGAAGCACTTAGAGGAGCTGTTGGCATGTACTAAGGACTCAATAAATATTTTATCACTATTATTTCTACTGCTGCTGATGTCATCATTTTCATCATCATTATCCAAGCACCATCTGGGATTTTGGCAGCACTTTTAATATTGCCATTTTTGTAGATTAAAATCAGTTAATGATAAAATTATGATAACTATATTTTTCTCTATGTAGAACTTTGTAAATCTTATGTGCTGCATTAAGATTATGGCTGATAATTCTCCCATTACACTGCAGCAAGAGCAATAGTTTATTTCAATGCAATTCTTGAATTCAATAGAGACAAGCTTGCAGTTATTCATAAAAGGAATAAAAAATTAAAAACCAACCTAAGTGTTCCACAAGAGATATGTGCTTAATCCAATGATAGTAAGTCTACTGCATGTAATATTGTAGAGCCATTAAGAGAATATGTAGAAAGATTCATTGAGCTAAACTATGAAGAAATATAGAAAGATGATGTCATGGTAAATTAGAGCAAAATATAAAACTCTATACTCTAGGATTTTGACTCTATAATAATAACTATGCACATAAGGAAAGCCTAGATAAGTCTTAGAAACAGTAAATTTTGTCAAGTTATGAAAATCAGAGAATTTCTCACTTCATTGGTCATTTTTCTGGAGCAAATTTTTCATAGTAATCAAAATAATTGCAGCATGAGCTGTTCATTTGAATACTCCAAAGTTAAGTACAAGAAAACTCATGGAAAATATATACTTTATGTTTTCAGGCAGGGAAAATAGGTAACAATCCTCCACATTTTCGAATATGATCACCTTCCCTAATTGTATGCCATTAAATACTGAATTAGAATTGACCAAAGGCTAAATCTTTACATCAAAAATGTGATTGCTGGGATTGCCATCCTAACTTCATATTAATTCACTACATAACTATGGTGTATGAATGAATAGACACAATAACACTAGCAGCTAACTGTATATAAATTAACAAGTAAGAATTGTAGATAGTTATTCTTTGTCACATGTTTTGATACATGCATACATTGTAAAATGGACAAATCAAGTTATTTAACATGAAACTGAGCAATCTTTCTCTAAATTATCTCTGTGCCATGCTAGAGAGTGTTGAAATAAAGTAGGCTGCTGGTAATTAGCAGAAAATAATTTTTATTCCTCTCCAAAAGCCCCAATGTGACTTCATGCAGCACTCCTATTAAAAGCATCTGTTTCCAGTGGTTGGCCTTCCTGGGCAGAATCCCTCAGTGTAGGCTTTCTGTCTGGATCTAAATTATCATGTACCAATGGTCTTGTAGATTCCATGAGAAAGTTATGTATTATCTTAATAGAATTTCAGGTTGAAATAAAGACTAGTCCATGAGATATTTATAACTGAAAACAAGTTTCAAACTATATCATATAATATTGCATTCTTGTTCATCTGTGTAGTCTTATCTTAAGCCTTAATAGTGAAGGAAAAGGGCAATAAGTTCATTTTTAAGAAGTGATTCGCCAGGCGTGGTGGCGCACGCTTGTAATCCCAGCATTCAGGAGGCTGAGACCGGAGGATCTGTGTTTGCGGCCAGCCTCAGCTACCTTGTGAGGCACTCCGCAACTTAGTGAGACTCGGTTTCAAAATAAAGAATAAAAAATAGGGCTGGGGGTGTATCTCAGAGGTAAAATGCCCCTGAGTTCAATCCCCAGTACCGCAAAAAAAAAAAAAAAAAAAAAAAAAAAAAAAAAAAAAAAAAAAAAAAAAAAAAAAAAAAAAAAAAAAAAAAAAAAAAAAAAAAAAAAAAAAAAAAAAAAAAGAAGAAGTGATTCACCAAATGACAAGAAAAAAAAAAAACATAGAACAGTTTGGTGGTCAGCCCCTTCAAGAGTTGACTCACATCCTCATTGACAATCTTTTGTAAGTGGACATTGTGAAATGTAGACATAACAAAAATTCCACAAGCCCAATAGTGCCAAGCTAGAATTCATTACTAGAAGAATGATGTGAATGGCTAGCATCCTTCCTAGGTTTAGCTTCATCTTTCTTTTTCCTAAAGTCTAAATCTGAGAGTTATGCTTTGCTGGACTTACATGAAGGACTTACATGAGGAATGAGTTGGTATCTTGGTCTCTTTTCTGTTTCTGTGACTGAATACCATAGACTGGGTCCTTCATAAAAATTAAACTGTATTCAGCTCAAGGCTACAAATGCTGGGAGGTCCTATATGCATCTGGTAATGGCCTTCTTGCTGGTGGTGATCCTCTTCAATGTCCCAAGAGGACACAGTGAATCATATAGCCAGCCAGAGCCAGCTTATGAACTTGGTCTTTTCTTCTCTTCTTCTTAAGCCACTAATGCAAGCATGAGGTCTCCACCCTCATGACCTCATATGATTTTCATTACCTCTCAAAGACCCCCACCATCACATTCAGTTCACATATCTCTTTGGGGATTATTTAAACATGAGTACTGGAGGGGATGAACATCCAGACCACAGCAACTGGAATGATCACAATTGTTGGGTCCAAAGCCATACTTTGGATGACCAATTAAGGAGCCCCAACTGACTGGAGGAGAAGAGGGAGAGTTTTGCCTCACCCAAGTGCCTACCCTCAGGCTCCAGAGAACAAGAGTCAGTGGTCAAAAATAAAAATAAAAATAAACATAGCCATCCTAATACTAAGCACATCAATTTTTAAGCAGGCCATCGAATCCTCCAGTCCCTGCCCTCAAACTCACTTGGATAAGGAAGAAAGGAAAATGGCAGGTGTCCAGTCTATCCCAGGAGACACGGGCCCTACACGTAAAATGTCAGATCAGTGCGAAGCTTCACAGTAACTATGCTTGCAGAAGTCATAGCTGCTCTTACAACCTGTAGGAGACTGATAGTGGAGGAAGAGCCCACCTTCTTCACCAGACAGTGCAGGAAGAGAAGGGAAGCTGAACCCTGGGAACAGGCCTGGCCCTATAATCAGCAACTCACTCTCCAGCCAAGGCCTGAAAAGAAGGGTTCAAATTCCTTCCAATGGGTACTAGTTAGAGGCAGATGACACCTGCACATGTATTTTAGAAAACACTGAGATTTTTTTTTTAAGTTTTTTTTTTCCAGAGAGACTGCAGCTGCTCATTCCAAAATAAATTAATATAATTCTATACATAAATGTGATATATAGTTATATACAGCAAAATGAGTAAGAGAAATGTTATCCCACAGGCTCAAAAAAACCTCCCGCCACCAGTCATTCATACGAGGGATTTTAGAAAGCAGATTTGCATCCTGAACGGTGTGCAAAAAGACATGGCCTTGCTGAGCAGGGGCAGAACCCTGCAAAAGAGCAGGATAAGATGAAAGGACAGGAGCTTTCAGTGATTAAAAAAAAAAAAGAAGAAGAGGAGCAGCAAAGACCAGTAAGCAGAGACAAAAAGAGCAAGGTGAGATAAGGAACGATTGCAAGGAAATTAAATGTCCAATAGCAAAATGGATGAGTACGTGCAATAACCAGCAAGACAATCAGAAAATCAACTCCAATGGAAGGTGGGTGTGGCAGACGTTGGTGCAAACAGAAGTCATGTTTTTTGTAAGTGGAAACCATCTTTTGTTCATGGATCCTTACCTCAGGGAAGTAGTCCTATTCCCAGATCAGCAGAAAAATGGATAATAAAATATTGATGGCAGACTTATCCTTGATGACTTTCTTACTGTGACTGATTTAGAGGAGGCCATGCGACTTGTAAAAGTGCACAAGGACTGAAGGGAAGTCGGCTGAGGGCTTTGAGAAGAGTTTGCTCCCTGAAGGCGACACACAGGAAGAGGGCTCTTCTGGATCATGAGGTCATCTTGCTAACATGAGGGAAGCTAGACACAGGGTGTCGTTGCCCCTGTTAATTATACTTGACAGATTCTGATATGCAGAACCAACCTGAGGAGTTCACCCTTAATGAAGAAAACAGGACAAAGAAGCGAAAATCATGGGCTGGATATGATGGTGCATGCCTGTAATCCCAGTACTTGGGAGGCTGAGACAAGAGGATCACAAGTTCAAGGACAGCCTCAGCAAGTAGTGAGATTCCCAGCAATGTAGCGACACCTTGTATCAAAACAAAAAATAAAAAGAACTGGGAGTGTAGCTTGGAGGTAGAATGCCTGTGGATTTAACTCCTAGTATCATGAAAGTAAAAAAGAAAGGAAAAGAGGAAGGAAGGAAAGAAGGAAGGAAGGAAGGAAGGAAGGAAGGAAGGAAGGAAGGAAGGAAGGAAGGAAGGAAGGAAGGCCATAATAATGCATATGGAGGGAAGATGAGGACATATAGAAATTACACTTAAGAAATTCAGGGGTTCCCAGATAGAAATAGAGAAAGAAAAAAACTGAAATCTAAGCAATAAACCAAGATATAATTTAGAAAAACTAATTGAGATCAAAAGAGAATCCTTATAACCCTAACCCAAAAAGCTCAGTGAGTTATGAGTAGAATTAATTTAAAACAGTCATATATTGGCTTATACTAGCAAATTTTGCCTTTCATTGTTTTTTTCAGAGAAAAATATTATGCAACTGTTTAAGTAGTATGTCTACCTCTGTACAAAAATTAGGTTGTAATCATGCTTCTCTGTATGAAATTTTAAATGCCAAAGGCAAAGAACTCTCATCTACAAACACTAAATTATTTAATTTCTCATTATTAAGTTTTCATTTACATAGAAAGACAATAGAAAAATGTTTTCTTAAGATATGCAAAGCCAGGCTGGTTGTGCACCCTTGTAATCCCAATACTTGGGAGGCTGAGACAAGAGGATCGCAGGTTTGTGGCCAGCCTCAGCAAATTAGTGAGTCTGTCTGCAACTTAGTGAGACCCTGTCTTAAATAGGGTTGGTGGTGCAGCTCAGAGGAAAAATGCCTCTGTATTTAATTCCCAGCAACACACACACACACACACACACACACACACACACACACACACACAAAACACACACACAGCATCACAGCATTCAGGGATTGGAAAATAAAACAAGCAAGTTTGTTTCTTTAAAAATTTTACCTAAAAGTATTCAAATTCCAAGTTCCATAAAGCCTGAGAAGTTAAATAGCATTGGAATAAGCATAATTCCTTGTTTTACAAAAGAAAATAATCAAAATATTATTTCTTATGAATTTTCCAATCCTAGAAATACAGATTGGAAGTTTTTCAGGTAGTAACTAAGATAATGGCCCTATTATTATTCCCCATGGTACAGTGAGAGGAAAAGGCACAGAGATGAATATCTTCCCTTAGGAGAAAAGATAAATATATCACTCATCTCAAGACTGGAAAGACTTGCTGTGCATGAAAATAAGTGTTTCATAGGGCTATACAGGATGGTCTATCGAATAACAGAACACAGGATGTCATAGATACATCATAATAGTGTAATGGTTCATTAAGAGTTGATTCTGGGGTCAGACTCAAAGTTTGAAATGTTGATTTTACTAGCATTTAAGGTGACCTAGTTGCATACTGATTAAATGAGATGACACATGCAAAGAGCTGAACAGAGTTAATGACACTATTTAATGTTCAATAAATATTACCTGCCTTTATTACTGCTTCTACTTAATTATTTTCACCATTGGAAGAAATTGTAGCTTCCATATGTAGCTGGTAGCCACTGCTTTTATTTTTATGGGAGCAATTCTCAAATATTAATTCTGTGTAGAATAATAAATTAATTTTTCCCCAAAAAGCATAATCTATGCACAGGGAGATCATGGTAAACATTTAAATATCACTTGAATTTTTCAAATACTGCCTGTTATATGTGTTTCTATCAAACAAATTAGCTCAATTGTCATTGGTAAATATTAGAGGATGTAAATATAAATCATTAGTTCAAAAATCACATTTTATTTTTTATTTCTTATTTTTATTTTTTATTGTTTTGGTACTGCATATTGAACCCAGGGACATTCTACTTCTGAGATATACCCCAGGCCCTTTTTTATTTTTAAAATAAGGTCTCATTAGATTGCTGAGAGTCTTGCTACATTGCTGAAGCTGATCTCAAAGCTGTAATTTTCCTGTCTCAGCCTCCCAAGTACTGGAATTACAAGCCTGCCCCACCACACCTGGCTCTAAAATCACATTTTTCATATGTAATTTTTCTCACTATCTTTTTTTTTTGGGCAGGGGTAGGGTACTGGGAGTTGAACCCAGGAGGCATTTATCTCTGAGATATATCCCCAGTCCTATTTTTTAGTTTTTTATTTTGAAACAGGGTCTCACTAAGTTGCAAAGGGCCTAAGTTGCTGAGGCTGGCTACAAACCTTTGATCCTCCTGTCTCAGCCTTCCAAGTACTGGGATGACAGGCCTTTTCCGCCATACCTGGGGCTCAAAAATCACATTTTTCATATGTAATTTTTCTCAATATCTTAATGTTTGAACCAATTGTAAAAGCAGCTAAATGCAACTTTCCCTGCCACATCGGAGCCCAGCAAGTTACAGAGAAATAAAGTTATGTCCACATGCTTTTTTACTCACTTGGACCAAAGAGTCTCCCCTCCAAAGCCATAGTGCAAATCCCCCAAATCTTTATGCATTAACCCTGTCCTCCAAAACTTGGTAGTCTGAATTCATATATTTTATTGTATATAGCTTCTTAATATTTAAAAAAAGAATTATCTCTACTGGTTATTAAAAATTCAACATACTTTTTTTTCCACAGTGTCAGTACTTTTGCCAGGATTGTTATTAATTTTTTAATATTTAAAAGTGACATTGTTGTGATTGAGAAGCCCCAACCTGATTTTTCCCAGTGTTGTGTATAACTTTGCAAATTTTGAGGGTTCTCAGAAAGTTATAAATCATATAATAGTAGAAATAACTAATTCCTGAACATAGCCTCAATCCTTTTCTTGTCTCTTCTCCCTGTCCCTACTAATATTCCATCAAACTGTTTTACATGTAAGTATAAAGAAAACGAGTCTTGAAAGTTTTATAATCTATTAATATCAAGGGAAGATAGAGTATATTCTACATTTGAAGTGATAAATGACATAATGAAGCAATATTCAATGAAATCTCTCCAAGACCAGGTACTAAGCAAAGGACTTCTCATGCATAATGAAAGCAACGAAAGGATTATTCCCAGAAAGAGTCTATTTTATTAAAAGCATGTGTCTATATAGGAAACTAAGGAACTTCAATATTCAAATGGTATTGAATAGCAAATGTCATTCCATTTAATGATGTTCTTCAGTATCGAGTAATTCATCCATCAATACCACCACACATTTATTGAGGAAGCACAGATTCACACTCCTACGGAATAATATGTTAGGGTCAAAGAAAATGGTCAAGGATTGATATGGTGCACTAACCCAGACTCAGAAGTAGTAGTAACTATTTAAGTTCTATGGTGTCTTAAGATATAGGATATTGTTTTCAGTGAGTTTTGAGGGAAGCTTAGTACTGGTTACTTTTTGTAGAAGAAAAACATGCTGAAGATAAAAAATAATATAAACCCTCTTATGCTATTTGATTATAGCCAATAATGGTCAGTCAATACAAAGAATTAGTTAAGCAAAAATTCAAAATATTTTACATATATATCTTAAATATTTTAATCTAAAACTATATGTGCATTTTTAAACCAAACTTTTTATATAGAGCAATGTCTTTTCTTTGAGCATGGGCCTGCTAATGGAGTTCAACTTTCCTTTCTTGAAAATATGATATTCATAATGTAGATACACAATTACATGGTAACAATTTCTGATGTACATTTCTTAAAGTAGAATGGAGTACTTCTAGAAAAATCAGAATGCAAATTCTTTCTAGACACTAGTAATTTACTTCTAAATTGTTATAGCTATCTTAAATTTAACTAATTTAAACCTAATTTAGAAAATATTTCTGAAATACTTGACTTTATTTTCAAAGAAATAGGATTTTTGCACTCATATAATATTTATGTGACCATAACAAATACAATTGGCATGGTCAGGGAGTAGACACCTGATTATTGGCAAACATACTACTCAATCAGAACTGTAGGGAGAGACTGCACAGTAGCTAAATCCCAACATTTTGTGGGAGTCAGAATGTTCTATAAAGGAAGTAAAAAACATTGATTAATTTGGAGGAAATGAAAAACCAATTAAGTGAAGATTTATAATAGAATATTTACTGTACCAGAAGTAATTGAAACACAGATGGCATATACCAAAGCAATGATACAGAATCTCTAAATACAATATTGCATAAAGTTAACAGATAATATTAGACAGTATCTAATCCCATGTCTTTAAGAGAAGAATAAATTTTAGCCCAAAGAATTTAGGTGACCTGCCCAAAGTCACACAACCAATAATAATGAAACCAGACTTCCTCACTATGGAACCAACGTTTTTACTTCTACATAGGTGCTGATTGCCTTCTGCTTGGCACTGCCCCTCCCACAGCCACTTTCTGCTCTTTTCTAGCAAGTTCTGTGCCTCAGATGATTTGTCTAGATTGAATGCATCACCTGAGCCCTCTCTCTTGTGGCACCCTGTTGGGCTTGAATAATGGGCACTAAGAAGAGATTAGAGGGGGAGAAGAGTGAAAGAGAAAGATATCTATTGTCTCCTCTCCTGCTCCTTCCTTTTCTCACCACTGTGAGGAAAAAAAACACTATGAGGAAAAAAAATTAAGTATCTCCACTGTCTCATAATGGCACTACAACCAAGAAGTATCTGTTCACTTTGGTATATTTCAAGACTTACTTAAGGCAACGGCTACCTTTATCTACCATATAATTCTGGTCAGGCTGTCAGCTATGACTCTCAGCAAGTGCTGGTAGAAGCATCTAGAAATAGTAATGGCCTCTAGATGTTACCAGTCCTACAAGCCCCACCAACCCATGATGAAATCCTGTCCACATCTTTGTCTATTATTCTTTCGTTAAATTATTTCCTGTCAAACTCTCTTGAAAGCATGCCAGATGTATCTTAACTGGAGCCTGACTGGTAACCAGTCACTATAGCATTTTCCACCCAAATACTAAATCTTCATTTATTTACCTATATCAGTTTAAGAGCAGCAGAATACCTTGGTATTATCCTTAATTTTCTTATCCTTAATTATTATCCTTAAGTTCATGATTTGTCTCAGTGTAGATTTCGTTAAATTTGTCTTATATGGGACTCACCCAGCATTTTGAATGTGTAGGTTTGTCTTTCACTAAATTTAGAAAACTTTTAGCCATTATTTTCTGCACACTTTCTCAGTCTCCCCCCCACTCTCCTTCCAGAACTCCAGCAACACCAATGTCAGCACTTCTGTTATTGTCCCACACATCCCCCATAATGTGCTTTTCTTTTTCTCAGTCTGCTTTCTCTCTGTTTTTCAGATTGGGTAAATTCTATTGATCTGTCTGACTACTTTAATTTTCAAAAACAGAAATGTGAAGAAATCATATTAGAAATATATTTTCTAGGCATTTCCCTAGAAATTAGCAACTTGCTTTTCTACACAGAGTTCTTCATTTAACAAAGTTCCTATTTTTTCACATCCAGGCTTAACTGTCACTTTCGCAGGAAGTTGCTCCAAGTTTACTTCCTTCCTAGTCCCCTTTTACCATCAGTACTTGCATTGTTTATATATTTTCATGACTTACTTTCTGCTTCCTTCCCTAAAAAATAAGCTCTACAAAGGCAAGGACCATGTCTTGGTCACCACTGGTTTCCACAGAGTGGGTACTCAGCAAATATTATTTTGAATTAAAAAGTGGACAAATTTATCACATGTCTGAATAGAAGCAAGTAATATTTCCTATAAATTTTAGTGATGGGGTTGAAGGAAGAAGACAAGCAGGATGTGTGCATACATCCTGGAGATTTTAAGATATACAGTCCCTAAGAAGTGGATCCTACTTTGGTCCCATCTTGACTAGATATGTCTTGGTAAAATAAATGTTAACAAGCATCCAAAAATAAATGAAGATCACTTTAAATAATCTTAATTCTAGTCTACTGAGGAAATACTTGAGGAGGTGTAGATTTATAAGACATTACTAAGTCTCCTGACCCTAACTCTCTACTTCATTTTCTCCCTCCCCATCCTGCCTTCTTCCTTTTCTCTCTCCTATTTCTCCCCACCCCACTCTCACTCTCTCTCCATACATATATTAGTGTCCCAAATTTCCTCCCTGTCCTTTTCCTTTTCCATCCCAAGCCCCCTAATGCTCTCCTTCACACCCAGTTGGGCCACAGTTTCCCTGTCCTTCCTCTTTTACCCACTTGACATTGTAAGTTTTCTTTCTCTTACTCTAAGAAATTCTTTCCATTCTTTGGTTTTTCTGGTTCTTTACTTACCTATTACCCTGCAATGCATAAGAAAGCCAAGGAGTTAACAGAGGGCAGCATTTTTTGTCCTTATGTTTGAAGAAGCAAAGAAAAAACTGTCACCTAGAGGGAGAGTGAGGGAGGACAGTGCTGTGCAGGAAAAATACTATGAGGAAAAAAAAAATAAGTATCTCCACTGTCTCATAATGACACTACAACCAAGAAGTATCTGTACACTTTGGTGTATTTCAAGATTTTGTTTCTTCTCCCCTGTTTCCAACCACTCTCTTGTTTTTCATTCATTTCTTCCTCTATGCTATTTTTTTTTCTTATGAGGTTTATAATAAGAGTTTTGTAACTCATGAATAATAACATGTCTGGGCTGAACTAGGAAATTATCTGCCATATTACCTTATCTCTCTGAAGAAGGCACAATGCATTAAGAAGCATTGAGACAGGGGCTGGAGGCATGTATCTAATTTTGGAATGCACAATTAAACAAAGTTTAAGCAAACAGGCTTAGGCAAGAGAATAGCAGCAATGGTTAAGGTCACATGCTTTGGAGAAGACCAAGTCTAAATTGTCTCAACTTGATCACTTAATAGTAGCATGGAATCCAGAAAGATGCTGAACATCTCTCATACCAGTTATCTTGCCAGAAAATGGAGATACTAATATGACTGTCCCATAGGGCTACTCTGAGGATTAAAACACTGCCTGGCACAAAGTCAAGTTCAATGAATGTTAGTTATTGTTGTTGTTTAATTAGACATAGACCAACTGGTCTTATCCTAGAAAACAGGATGGTATGGGCTTATGAAAGTAAAACAGGCTAAATAGAGTTGAAACAAATATGTGCCCAACAAACTAAGGCCCTTATCTAATACCATTTGCCATAACAAATGCAACCCACTTAGCCTCTTGTTTACATGAGACAAACTGCAATGTGCTATGTTTTGTTTATAGCAAAACCATACAAAATATAAGCTTCAAGACATCCTGAATTTTCCCCAAGGCACAGAGGTTACCATACAGGCATCAACAAGAGTTTTGCATAGTGAGAAATCCAGGGATCCTACATTCCAGAGGGATGGACCAATGGACCAACAGCCTTGTTACTCAAAAACTGCCACTCCTTTTGTTCCAGCAGAATTTCATAGAATTAAAAAAAAAAGAGAGGGGTGGGGGGAAAGGAGGGGTCCAACACAAAGGCTAGGAGGCACCAGCGAGTAAAGGCGACTGTGTTTTATTAATCCATGTGATTAATCCAGCATGCTAAGGAAGATTCTTTGCAGAATCAAAACTTGCGTGGTTTTGATCCACACGGATTAGAAAACACTGCTGCATTCACTCGCCAGTGCCTCCTTGGCTTTGTGCTTGACTTTTATTCTTCAGAGTCTGGCAGGAACAAAGGAGAAGGAGCATTTCTTTGAGGACCAGCAGTATAGGCACTTTGACAAATGTCCTGCCCTCCCCTTCTGGGAGACATTTCCTGAATTTCCCAAGAACTAAGCCCTGGGTTTGTATTTGCATCATTTCCCCCCAAAAGCTGAACAACTGGAAACTGCCCCCCAAAGGCAGATTTCTGTCAACTCATGAAAAGTGGTTTTCACTGAGGAGTGAGAAGGTAAATCCCACCCTGAGCTCTTTGCAAGAAAACAGTGAGAATGGTTCGGAAGTATTCAAGGTTCCAGTGGGAACTGCCATTTCTTGGAGGGGTAAGTGGCCTGCAAGAGGCCTGTCAGAATCAGAGATTTTTCTCAGAGGCTTTAGAGTGAGGGGACTGGGGGACTGGGAGCCTTTGGATATGCCAAAGTAAGAAAAAATAAACAAGAAATGTTCAGGGAAATGAAGAGGGCATTACCCAGTAAGCTTGGTCAGACTTCACTTGCCCTCAGTTATAGTATGATTTTTTTGTTGTTGTTTTTTTGTGCTGGGGATTGAACACAGGGGTGTTCTACCTCTGATCTACAACCCCAATCCTTTTTATTTTTTATTCTGAAACAGGGTCTCACTAAGTTGCTGAGGCCGGCCACAAACCAGTGATCTTCCTCTCAGTCTCCCAAGTACTGGGATAACAGCTGTGCACCACCACACCTGACTTACAGCATGATTCTAAAAATGTCGTGAAGTATGTCTAAACAAACTAAAACATTTTGAAACCATTTCATCTCTTTTAATTCTACCTGAGAGAAATGACAATGAGTCATCTTCCAGGAAACCTCTGAGGTGATTAATAGTGGGGGTCTTCACCCTTTGTGAGATTTTTCAGAGAATAAATTGGTCTGATACTATCAATGCCAACAGAATGGTAATATATACTAAGAGTCACAAAAAGTTTCCCAAAGAACATTTGGAGATGTGAGAAGTGCCCAGCTCTTGGTTCTGGAAAAAGAGAATTATGGCTTTCAAGCCCAGGCAAATGAGACCCCAAACTCTCTCTTCTCTCCTGCTTGCCTGCCATCTTCCCATGTCCCCCAACTATGGTCCCATCCCTACTTACTGTAAAAACTGAGGTCAGCAGCTGGGAGACCTCCCAGGTAACATTCTGAAATCACCTGGTTGAAATCAATTGATGCAGTTCACAAGAAAGCTCAAAGTTTATGAGACCTCCCGGTTAGAAATAATGACACTCTTCTTACCTCTGTAAGAGTTTTTTCATATTTTCCTTAGGGCTGTCCCCAGGAACCAGCATAGTGCTTGGTACACAGAGTAAACATTTAGTAAATATCTGTTGAACTGTAATCATAGAACTCATTATCAGCCAGTTAGCTTGTCCCTTAGGTAAATTTCCAGCAGTCTACAAAAAGTGTGCTTGCTGATGGGACCAAAACATCCTGGTTGTTAAAACAAATGTCCATTCTTGGTACATGTCTTATTTGGCTTCCTTAGTACTTGATGCTAACTCTTTTCCTCCTTTTGAAATCTATAACCACCTTTGAATGCTGTAACAATCATGCTGATGATTATTGGACACTTAATAGGGGCCAGGTACTGTTTCAAGAATTTCTTATTGTGATACTATTTGAGGACAATCGCACTGATAAATTCATTTGTGTTTCCCTGACATTAACAGAGTACCCAGAATAAAGCAGGTTATTAGTAAGTGCTGGCTAAATATGTGATCTGTGGTATAATGTGCTTATATGCAATGTGGTGATATGGGCCTCTACAGAGTGCTTTTGTGTTTGGGTTTGTACATGTATATGCACATACGTAAGTTCACTCTTCCCAGCATTTATCTCTGACAAGATGTACTGGTGTATGTATCTGGCTCTGAAAGCAGAAGAAGCAAGAAAATGACAAGAATAGATATTTGTTTTAACAACCAGGATTTCTTGGTCCCATCAGCAAGCACACTTTTTGTAGACTGCTGGAAATTTACCTAAGGGACAAGCCAACCGGCTGATAATGAGTTCTATGATTACAGCTCAACAGATATTTACTAAATGTTCACTCTGTGTACCAAGTGCTGTGCTGGATCCTGGGGACAGCCCTAAGGAAAATGTGAAAAAACTCTTACAGAGGTAAGAAGAGTGTCAAATTATTTCCAACAGGGAGGTCGCATAAACTTTGAGCTTTCTTATAAACTATTGAAGTAGAAACCTCAAAATTTGACTGATCATCAACTCTCCCATCTGAAAAACAATTATTTCTACAAAATTCTGCTATTAACCATCCAGCTTCTCCTTTGTTGATTTAAAAATATTTTTTAAATGGAAATTAGATCATCCAGTTTCCTCTTCCTCTTGATTTATAACAGAGTATACTGACCCAGGGAGAGTGAGCAGTTTGCACAAGATCACAAAGCTAATGGCTGAGAGAAGCCTGGCTGCCTAGTGACCTCACCTCCTCCATACTCCTCAGGTCTCAGCAGCCTAGTATGAACACTGCAGTCTACAAAAAGGGTGCTTGCTGATGGGACCAAGAAATCCTGGTTGTTAAAACAAATGTCCATTATTGGTACATTTCTTATTTGTCCTTCCTTAGTACTTGATGCTAACTATCCTTTTCCTCCTTTTGAAATCTATGACCACCTTCGAATGCTGTAACAATCATGCCGATGATTATTAGACACTTAATAGGGGCCAGGTGCTATTCCAAGAACTTTTTATTGTGACACTATATCTCTCACAATAAACCCTAGCAATTAGAAATATTATGATGCTTCCCTATTCATTTACAAAGACTAGGTAATAAGTTATCCATGCATTCAACATAGGTGTAGTAAGTCTGAGTCTGGTTACACCCTGAAACTCTGGGTAGTATATCAGTTTTGCTGCACTAAAAACCAGTCTAAAGCATAACTATAAATATATATACACTCTTACATATCCATACATATATAATGTATTTCATACATTATAATTATATGATACATTTATAATACATATATATGTATGGTAAAATGTCCCCTGGTTCTGTGAGTTGGTGGGGCAGTTCTGCTTGGAGTCAGCTCAGCTTGATCTGGATACTTTAGGATGAACACACTCACCTGCAGGTCTAACATGAGCAGACTCAGTGGTCTAGAAGCAGCCTCAGTCATGTGTCCGCCATAAGCTGGGGTAACAATCCCACATTTCTCACCATCTATCCGAGAAGCCTGGGATCATTCAGAAAATGAGGGAAAGGTTCCCAGCAGTGACAGGTTAAGCCCCAATTCACAAGCAGCTTTAAATGATCTGTTTATGTAACATTTCCTACTATCCCATAGGTCAAAACTACTCACGTAGTTAAGCTGAGATCCAAGGGGCAAAGAACTAAACTCCTCCTCTTGATGAGAGGAGTAGAAAAGTACATTTCAAAGGGTTAAAATTCAAGAGGGCAATAGTATTTTGAGACTATTTTAGAAGAGGAACAGAAACTAGTGAGATCCGTGGGATATGAGATTACTTGTTTGTTTGTTTGTTTGTTTGTTTGTTTGTTTTGAGAGACAGCAAAGAAGTCAGGGAACAGCATTTGGGGGAGCCATTTCAGGAATTAGAGACATTGATTCCGATTGATCAGAATGGCAATCCAAACTTTGTGACTGAGTCCATGGCAGGCACAGGGCCTTATTCTACTCTTCAGTTTTTCTTTAAAACTGGTCCCTCACTCAGTAATTCTGTAACCAGTAAATGGCAGTACTATTACTCAGTTGCTTCAAACAAAAAATCAGGAATTATTTTGAACTCCTTCCTTTCCCTCACTCACACATCAGAACCATTAACAAGTTTTGCTGGTCTTTAGCCATCAAGAATTTATCCAATAAGCCCCACACTCATTCCTATCTTCACTGTCCTGGACATGACAGTGGTCATCTGGTTCCCCTTCCACTTTCACTTTGGACTTATGCTGTAGTATTCCTACTTTTTCATTTGTTCTCCCCTACAGTTAATTATCCAGCCAACAGTGTGATGATTTTTTTAATAAATAAATAAAAATAGGTACAGCTCTACCCAAAACCTTCAATGTCTTCTTTAATTTAGGATAAAATCCAAAACTCACCATGACCTAGAAAGCTCTTTGTAATTTGGACATCACTTGTTTATAATCTTCACCCATACTACTCTTTTCTTTCTTTTGGACACACTGATCACTTTTCTCTTTTCTAAACACACCAAATACACACACCTCAGGTTGAATGTCAACTCTTTAGGTCTTCCCTGACCTCTGTATTTAAATAGCACCAACCTTCTATTCCCAGGGTTACTCTCATTAGTTCATTTTTACCATTTTTTTGTTCTTATTTTTTTAATGTTTGTTTTATAAGCTGTTTTAATATCAGATTTACTATAAAACTTTTACAGAGTGAAATTCATTTCTCAGTGTCCAGCTCTATGAGTTTCATCAAATATGCAGATTTGCAACCATTATCAAAATTAAGATATAGAACATTTCAGGCACCTCAACAGAGTTTCCTGAAAAGTTTTCCCAAAACTAAAACAAATTCCCCGTTTCAGTTGATAACTGGATTAAAAAAAACTGCTAAATGCATACAATAGAATACTACTCAACAATAACAAGATTAATCTCAAATGCACTATGCTAAATTAAAGAGGTGAGATTTAGAAAATCACATAGCTTGTGTTTCAATTTATGTGACATTCTGGAAGGATGGCATTACAGATTGGCAGGTTTGGGGGCTAGAGTCAGGGAGAGGCTGATCATGAAGGGGCATGAGGAAACTCATCCTTTTTCATTATAATCTGTAATAATCCTATGTGTCTTCCTCAAAATGTGCATTTCAAGAGGACAGGGACCTTATGTGCCTGATTCACTTTTGTGTCTCCAAAAACTAACATGGTAGTTAAATAGGTGCTAATCATCCATGGTTGAATGACTTAATGGGTACACAAACACTCCCCCAAATCAGTCTTTTCCCTCAGTCTTCATCTTCAATCCATGATCATGTCCTGGGAACACCACCTACTAAATATCTGTCCTAATTATTCCTCTTCCTCTGACTAAATTTACTGGCATCTTCATGCCTTTATCGTTTTTCACTTACATGATTGTAATAGCCTCAAAAGTAGTTTTCCTGCCTACAATCTTGCCCTTTCAATCACTATCTTTAACTGCTGCTGGTCAAATTACATCACTGCCCTGCTTTTTTAAAAAAGATAATGGTTTCTCATTGCCTAGCAACCAACCTAGCTATGGCTCTACTCTTTTTCTAGGTTACTGACCCTAATCACCATCCTTCTTGCTACTGACAAAACTCCGCTCCTCTCCAGATATGGCTCCCAGAACCAAAGTGCTGTTCTTCTGTCCTAAAGATGAGGACTGCCTAGACCCAAGAAAGCCCCTCGAGTCTGGAGAGCTCCTACCTTCTTTCTAGTTCCACACATGAATGTCCTCTGAATCCTGCCAAGCCTATAGTCTTCATGTCTCCAAATTTATGATAAATGTTAATGATTTTAGAGCTGTCTGAAAAAGTTATGATTTTAGACCATAGCATTTCTCAAAGTTATACCCATAAATAATCTCAACTCTAAGTATTCTGATTAACAGAATCTTGAAGCCAGACATTTTTATCATGATAGCAGCAATAGTTATATTTTTTCCTGTTCCTACATTGTATTTTGCAAATAATTTAAAAATTGGCATCTATTTTATTTAAATACATCAACTAGGTGGAAATAAGTCTAAATTACTCTTTCTATAGTACTAACAAAAGTGGGATAGTTCAAAATCCATTTTGGCACATGTCATCAGATCCCTAACATATGAAATCCATATTACAGGCATCCCTCAGTAATCCACAGAGGACTAATTTCAGAATACACCCCAAAAGGATGTAAAAATCGGAGAATGCTCAAGTCCCTTACATAATATGATGTCAGATTTGCAATAACCTATGTGTGTCCTCCCATATATTCACTTGTAGATTACTTTAAATACCTACTACAATAGAAATACTATGGAAATATTTGTTTTTCTATATTGTTTAGTAATAGTGACAAAAAAGAAAGTCCATTTGTGTTCAGTACAGATGCAGCCATCATGAGCCTACCCACATTTTTTATCTGCAATTGATTGAATCCATGGAGATGGAGCTCATGGATATGGAAGGCCAACTATATTGGTTTATTTTAAGAAATCACCAATGTTCATCACAGGAAACTAGCTCTTTAAATTAAGATATACCATAAAATATATTACTTTGAAATTGTAAGAAAAATGTCTGAGGAGTGTTCGAGGCACGGATATGCAAAGAGCTCCAAGATCCAGTGTGAGGTGAAGACAGCTAGGAACAGACCACTGCTGCTCACCTGCACGCTTGTGTTTGCCCATTTCCACACTTATATTTGCCCAGAGAAAGTGTCACAGGATTCTCAAGAAAACATCGAAAGTGGTTCCCGGTAGGGGAAAGGAAAACAAGAGCAGGTTGCAGTGGGAGCAGGGGTCAGCACTACCCACAGTATACTTTTATATAGTTTTGTTTTTTGAACCATGAGAAATTATTCCCCCCTCAGGTTTTTATTTTTTAAAAATAAAGATGAGTTTGAGTGTATATTGCCATGTGATTCTAAAAAGGCTCCATTAAAATAACACTATTCAAGGACATTGAAACTATCATAAAACCAACAAAACTTTTCAACACACTTTACTCATATGTAAGATTAAAATAATAAAAGTAATAATATGTAAGTTTAAATAAATAAGTTAAAACATTCTAAAAATTTTTAATAAAATTAAACATTGTCCAAATGAAAATATAGCAGTTACCCACTTTATCAATTATCTTAAAATTTTCACTCTCTCATAGGTAGTAAATTGGACATGGAAATTCATTTTCCTTTTCAGGTCAGTGAAATAAATGGCCATCGAAACAGTGTTTATAGATAGTCCCAGATTGTCATAGTCTATGGTGCCAGTATTGTGTAGAAAATAATTAATACAACCACACATCACTTTGGCTTGATGCAAAATGATACTCTTGATTGCCCCATTGTCGTATCACAATAAACCATCTCTCTCTCTCTCTCTCTCTCTCTCTCTCTCTCTCTCTCTCTCTCTCGTCATTCTTACACACACACACACACACACACACACACACACACACACACACCACAGTGTAATTTCAGTGCAGTTGTTGATCAGGTGGCCCATCTGAGCTTCATTCTTTCAGACTCATAAGACTCAAATGTGGCCAGTCAAGTCCCTGGATAAGAGGTGAGGACTAGTACAACTGCAGGGCAAAAGAGGGCTTCTTTACTTTGGAAATTATAAGCTCCAAGAATCATTGATCCCCATAGATGCCAAGGCACAGTATTGCTATCCTTTCCAAAAGTGAACCCAGTATGAGAATAAAGAGAAATCGAGTCAGGGTTATACCTGTGAACCCTGGATTCATACTCCCTGGATTTACCAACTTTATAACCCAGTGAATTCCTTCTTTTGCTTCCATTTTAGGACATAACTCAGGTGTTCTTCAATAAGATCTTTATGATTTTTTTTCCAGAGTTTCTTTGGAAACCCTCATTTTTTTTTTAAGATTAATTCTTAATGTACCTGTTAAATGTAGATTATCAAGTTTCGAGGGTGCAGAGAAATTCTTCATGTGATTAATGAATCTGGAACAGGTCAATGTATTTCTTTCAGGATGAGGACTGGGCTAAAAGGTAAGACAAATGAAATAAAATTACATCTAGGACTCCAAAACTTGTCCATACTACCTACAACTTTTACTTCCCTAAATGGGTAATTTCATTTAATTCTTATTTATGTATTTACTTATGTATTTATGTATGTATGCATGCATGTATTTTGTGGTTTTAGGAATTGAACCCATGGGTAAGTATTTGCTTCTTTATTATTTAAACAAAACAATTCTGATAACAATTGTAATTCTGGTTACCTATGATATTCACATACTTCCTATTGATTTCACTAAACATTAATGTGTTTTCTGTTCCTTTGAAACATTTTTATTGAGTTATACTGTGTACCAGTATTGTTCTTGATGTTGAGGATATAAAAGATAAACTTCTTATCCTCATGAAATTGACATTTTAGTAGCAGATGACAAAAAAATTTAACAAGTGTATCTGTAATACGTCAGATAGTAATTTTTTCTATTACTAAGATGAAAAACAAAGCCTAGCATGGTGGTATACACATATAATCCCAATACTTGGGAGGCTGAGACAGAGGATTGCATGTTTGAGGCCAGCCTCAGCAACTTACTGAGACCTGCAGCAACTTAGCAAGACCCTGTTTCAAAATTTAAAAAAATAAATAAAGTGAAATAGGGCTGGGGATGTAGCTCAGAGGTAGGATGCCCCTAGGTTCAACCCCCAGTACATATACATATACATATACATATACATATACATATACATATACATATACATATACATATACATACGTACGTGTGTGTGTGTGTGTGTGTGTGTGCAAAATAAGATGACTTCTCAAAGACTCAAAAGACTCATAGGCAGAGTGGGAATATAGTATGTGATGTCTTGGATGAAGGTCATGCTGAGCTCAGGAAAGGGCCAGTTGTGTCAGAGGGTCAGGGCAGAACATAGAGAAGTTAGGGATGGAGGGAGGCTCTCAAGTCAAGCTTTGTCACCCTCAAAATGGAAAATGAATAGGGGAAAGGGCTGCAAAGATATTGGATAAATACCACAAAATAAGGTCACAAAAAAGAGCAATTTGATTTCATTTTAATTAAATAATTCATATAAACATAGTCAGCACCAATGACTCATTATTGCTTTGTGCAATTCTTATTATTTGGATTTGATTGTATATTATCACTTGGATATTGTCTGGATATTATTGTCTGGATATTGGATATTATTGTATAGAAAGCATTGCTTAGATATTATGAATACTATGTTTTCAGGGTAGAATTAACCTATAAGAGATCAAACCATCCCTGCATGGGGTACAGGTTCTCATCCAACTGAGGTCCTCATCCTGTTGTTCTGCTCAGCCATCTCATCTACCCAGCCCCACTCAATCCTGAGGAAAAGGCTTTGTCTCAGGAGGGTCTGGGAAAGCCTCAGAGGACCCCCCTCCCTTGCCATGACTACACATCAAGGAGCTAGGATGGAAGTGTGAGGAGGAGACAGAGAGACATATCTCTTAAATTGCGGGCAGGGATCTGGAAGCTGAGCCACCCAGACAAAGTGTACCAGCAACAGAAAGTGGGAGATCAATCGGAGAAGAATGAGTAAAGTCTGTACATTGTAAGCCTTTTGGGCTGCCAGCATGTCCTTTATATTTTCTTGATATAGAATGAAGTCTTTAAAAAAAATAATAAGGAGAAATGAAAGGAGGGGAATTTCTGCCATTGTGAAGGGAAGGGTGCCACAGTTGCCAAGAGAGACTTGGAGACAGAGGGAGAATGGTTTGTATGACTTGCTTAGAACCACTGCCTGCCAGGAGGGGGTCTGTGCATGGCCAGCCTTGGAGGTAATGGCTCCAAGCAGGAGCTACAGAATTATGAGGTCCAGGATCAAATCTCATCTCCAACTATCCCTGCTGGGGTGCTCACCCTCTTTGTTCCTCAGTTTCTCCCTCCGTAATACAGGGCTAATGCTATCTCACAAAAACCATTACCTCATTGTGCAGCTGGAAAACTATGTTACTTACCAAGGCTGGGCAGGTAGTAAGAGTTGGAAGCCAGGCTCAAACTCATTCTTTCCAAAGGCCATTTCTCAGCTCCACCCCACATTGCCTCCTTGCCTTAGTTTTGGCATAATCAGCAATCCAGATCACCACACCAGAATGAGGAAGGCCACCCCAGCCTCCTCTTTCCTTGGCCCCCAGATTAACTCAGCACTGAATGCTGCCAATCCTGTCCTCTCAAGTTCCTTCAGACCACTCCGTCCTCCTCAGTCCTTCTGTGCCCATTATTAGCTTTGTCGCCCAGAGCCCTGCTTGCAGTTCATCTCCATCAGTTCTCATTTTCACATTCTCTTTCTGAAACCCAAGTCTAAATATGCACTTGTCTTCTTGATTATGTGATTAGGTTCAGTGGTTTTCATCATGTAAACAGTGATTCTCAAACTTTACTATACACAAAAATCACCCAAAGAACTTGCTAAAATGTAAATTTTGAGGCAGGGAGTGGTGGCACACTCCTGTAAGCCTGGTACTTGGGAGGCTGAGACGGGAGGATCTCAGGTTCAAGGCCAGCCTCAGCAACTCAGTGAGATCCTCAGCAACTTAGCAAGATCTTGTTTCAAAATAAAAAATAAAATTAAAAATAGGGCTAGGGATGTAGCTCTGAGGTAGAATACCCATGGGTTCAATGTCCACTAACACACACACACACACACACACACACACACAGATAAATTTTGCTGTAGAATGCCTGTAATTGAGCCCAGGGATGTACATGGCTAATAATCATCACAGGTAATTGATAGAAGTAATATTTCACTTCCTGTTACTCAAAGTGTGGGCCTATATCACTAACATCACCAGCATACTGTCAGATAAGGATACTCTCCAGCCCCATCCTAGATCTACTGAATCAGGATCTAAATTATAACAAGGTCCCCAGCTGATTCTACAGGTGCACTGAAGATGCAGACCACACTCTGCCCTAAAGGACCAAATGCAAAATCCCTTCTACACTCCAGGCGACTGCTCATGACCCATCAGCTATGTACCCCTCACCCCGTGTCACACGACTGTTCTCTGTGATGACAACTGAGGTAAATTGAGGCACTCAAAGCTAAGGTAGTGACCTCCACTTTCTTCATCTCAATCACCCCAGCCCTTGGCCCATCCTACATGAGACGGGCTGCTTTATTGATATATGTGAAGTCCAACCAAATGGAATGGATTTATGCTTTGAAGCACATTTCAAAATGCACTATGATATTCAAATTATGCCTTTTGTCAAGGTGTAGTTCAACTAGAATGATAAGGAATAAACTGTCATACGTGGAAGCTAGGGAGAAATCAGGATACAAGAGGGACTCTAGATAAAGGAGGGGAAACCTGGTGGAGGGATGAAGGGGTCTAGGGAGGAAGACTTGATGAAGGAAACATTTCATTTGACACCCTGTACCTATGTGAGACTATCAGTCTCAGTATCATATATGGGGAAGGGAAGGGAGTGGAGTAGGAACCAGGGGGAAGTTCAAGTGCTGTGCGCATGTATGTCCCTATCACTCTGAACTTCATTAGGATGTGGCATTACAAGGTACCAGTAAAAATAGATGATGATGTGATGATGATAATGATGATGATGATGATGATGATGATGATGATGATGATGATGATGATGGAGGAGGAGGAGGAGGAGGACAAGGAGGAGGATGAGGACGAGGGGAGGACAAGGTGGAGGAGGAGGAAGAGGAGGAGGAAGAAGAGGAGGAGGAGGAGGAGGGCCCTGTCATGAGCCAGGTGAATTTTACTCTCTAAAACCCAGGGCATTTCATCATTGGCAGAGGAGGGGTACTGACGTCTCTCTGAGAACACCTTTCAGTTAATTTACAGCTTGAAGCCAAATCCATACTCTTCTATTAAAGCACAACCCCTCATTTTCTTTTTTTTTTTTTTAAGAAGAGCAAACTTTCACCACAAAGATACAAGAACAGCAAATATTGATCTTGTAGACGAATGGCCGCCTCCTGCCACGGGCCACTCCAGCACCTGCTCGCTGCCACCCGGCCCTCCTCTCCGTCAGGGAAACAATTGCCGAGTGGCCTCATGTGCTATCGACTGCAGATCGCAAATATTTAAAAGAAATAAATTTCTCTGAGTGAAAAGCACCTTTCTTTGTTACCCAACCTCCTCTCCTCCAAAGTCATGTTGATTTGGGGGCCAGGCATACTCCCAGCACCTGTACTTTTCAATTGTTTGTTTGCCAAGATCATTGTGGTTTTCTTGCTGGGTTTTAGGAACCATTCTAAGTACAGTAACCAATGAACGTGTATTTTCTTTCTCTCTTGGCAATGAGGAAGGGAAAGCAGCAGCTTCAGGAAACCTACAGCAACTGTAATTAGAGGACGTGGAACGACTGCAAAAGAAATTGGAGCTCCTCTGTCTGCATTTGTCCCAAATGATAATGAGAAACGCACCCCTCCTCTGCAGACCAGAAGTAAGCGTGGATTTCCGCAACAACCTTATTATTTGGCAGAAAGTTTCTTAAATTGGTTGTGCTGAAATGCAGAATCATCCTTTAATAGAACATTAAGACCTGAACACTAAGAATGGAAGGAAGAATAAAATTCCAAGCAAGTAGAAAATCAAATTGTGATTGAGAATGGCCACTTAGAATGCTAAGCCAAGAGTCCAATATAAATATTGAATAATTATTCTTTCTTCTACATATGGCATTATCTATTTGATGTAGTATGGTTTTGCCCTGGGTGGTCTTGATCACAGCTCTTAATCTTTTCCTGTTGATCCATGTATAATATGGAGTTATAGCCAAATAAACTGCCACCAAGTGCCAGGATCTGATCAAAGGACATAGCAGATTTGATTCAGAGACAAATAGAATGTGTGTAAAGCTTCACTCTCTTCTCTTATCCTAAATGGAATTCTTCCGTGAAAAGATTGTTACAGTTTTACTACCACCACCACTTGGCAGGATTTTATCAGTTTATACTGCCCCACATGCTTTTATTTTACTTTCATGAACAAGTGTTTGGGGATATGCTCTTCTCCAATTCTTGATCCATATGGTTTGGGTAAAACAAATATTAAGACCTGAGCATATTATTACATTCTATTGGCTGCAGGGGTTAGAGTTCAGAACCAATGTAGTATTATGAGATTTTGTTGAAACTTTCAGAATGAAGGTTTATAACAGTAAGCTACAGCTATCTTGCCACCATGGGGCGAATGTCTCTTGGCTTTGAATCATTTTTCAGATAGCCTGAGTCGAGTGAACTGCATTCTCTTCTTATTCTTCCTGGAACCCAGAGATCTATATTTGTGAAATGGGGGTTCAAGAGGCAAGCTGTGTTTGGAAGAATTTTTTCACTCCTGGTAAAACTGGCCAGTTCTGATGATATTAATAAAGACAGCATCAGCTTTGCCTTAGTTGGCATCATCCTCCAGCTAGCTGAGCTGAAAAAATAAAACCTCTAGGTAATTTACTTATCCCCCAAATGAAAGAGACACTTGTGCAACACCTTTACACCTAAAATAATAAACTGTTTTGTTTTTACCAATGTATATAGCAAGTTGCTCTATTTGTACTATTCTGTGAAGGAAAATTTTCATGAAACTATATAACAAATTTTTTTAATTACATACAAGTCATAAATCTACTTTGTTTCTTAAAGATTTTAAAAATTATAGAATATGTCAGAGAAAACATTAAAACATCATTAAAATTCAGATTTACACAAAGCCCATCTGTTTGAAGAGTTAAATCTTTTTTACAAAAACTTGTGCAAGAATGATCAGCTCTAGATGTACCCAAATTTATGCTACAAAACAATTTCTCAGAAATCTATCCCAACATTGTCAGTCTATAAAATACACCGATCAGTTCTTATAACAATTGTGTCCACAGAAAAATTCTCCTTAAAATTAAAAGCTATTAAAAATCATTTGTAATCTGACATAATGAGTATAAATTATAATGAGCTAGGAAAGTATAAATTATAAGAGCTAGGAAATAAATTTGCAGAAAACAAGCCAGAAAAATAACCTTGTAATCAGGTAAGATATCACACAAATAAAACATTATAATTTATTGTATTATATAAAGTTATAACATCAGCCGGGCGTGGTGGCGCACGCTTGTAATCCCAGCATTCGGGAGGCTGAGACCTGAGGATCCGGGTTCGCGGCCAGCCTCAGCTACCTAGTGAGGCACTCCGCAACTTAGTGAGACCCGGTTTCAAAATAAAGAATAAAAAATAGGACTGGGGGTATAGCTCGGAGGTAGAATGCCCCTGAGTTCAATCCCCAGTACCGCAAAAAAAAAAAAAAATAAAGTTATAACATCAAAAGATCTTATTTCTTCAGGTTGTAAGTTCACATTGATACTCACACATTGCTATTACCCCTTTTACATGTTATAGGCAATAAGATTTTTGAAAGAAAAAAGATTTATATTTTATTACTACTAACTTTACTTTTTATTGCTTTTTAAACAAGGACTCCCACATTATATTTTTCAATGGGCTCCATAAATTATGTACCCAGCCCTGCTTGTGTATCTATAATTTTTCAGACGAAGCCTTTAAACTCTCACAGTCAAATGGACAAGGTCAAAAGTTCTGATTCAAATGAATGAATTCTGCATTTTTATATCATTTGGTGGTAGCCTTTCGGTCCTGGAAGATCACTTCCTACCAGAACTTAAAATATCTGAAATTAATTACTATCTTACCACTTGGAAAGAAAATAATAATGCCAACTATCTGTTGAGTATCTTTATTTGGCCATATATTATCTCAAATTAGAATACTGTCTCTACAGTAATATATATTTAGAATTTCTCTGCCCAAAAACTGATATAGTCCAATATTCTACTTATTTATGTTCTTTTGTTGCCTGAGAGATCTTTGTTTCATTTTTATCCTTTGTCCATATATCTGAAAACTTTTATAATCTTTTTGTCACTATTGAAATAAATTTTATAATAAAGTATCTTAGTGTGAGTTTTCTCTCATTACACTGGGCCATCTAATGAGTCCTTTCAACCTGAAAATTTTTGTTTCATAGCTTTAGGGAGTTTTCTTTTCTTTTCTTTCTGGAAAAAAAAAATAATTTTCTACCTTCTGTTCCCTCTCCCTTCCTCTCTCCCTTTTCCTCTTTCCTCCCACCATTCCATCCCTCTGGTTTTCTATCTTGTTAATGTATCTTCTCAGTCTTACATGGCTTGTCACATGATTAATTTCCAATATTTATTCTTTATTCTTAGCATCACTTTATATAGATATATAAAGTGATATATATATATATGCATTTTACCCTTATTTTACGGGTGTTTTATCTTCTCTTATTCTCTCTGAGCATTTTGATTTTAAGGTTTAGGTTCGCCTTAGCACTGTCAGATTTGTGTTAGCATTGTTGAGCCCCCTGAACTGTTTCTGTGTCCTCTGAGCTGCTTTCTGTGTGTTTTGTTTTATCCCAAGCTAAAGCGTTTTCTCAAGGGTCCTGGAGAGCCTTGCCTACCCATTTATCTGCAAGAGTGATGCACTAAAGGGCTGCTTGTCCCTGAAGCTCAGTGTCCTTTGGCCTCAGGACAGCGCACTAAGGAAGGCAGAAGCCTATCTTTCTGATGGCAGAGTCCTCAGTGTCAAATGCAAAGGGCATTTCTTGGGTATTTTTTTTCCAAATACTACCTGGGAGGAATATTCACCAGGCTATAGCATTCTGGGAACAGAAGAGGAGGAGATTGCCTGAGGATTTCACAGGTCACTATATAAAATTTCAAGAAAATCCCATTTGGAATGCCCATATCATCCCTGAGTTGGGCACCTTCTAGCTTATTTTTTCCAGAAAAATAAATCCTTGGCCTGACTCTGCAGGGTGAGCCAAGATGAAATGAACTCCGTACCCAGCTTCTCACCAGCCCCTATATAAATCCTGTGCCCAGCTGCAGTTTAGGAGATGTGAGGAATGGTCAAGACCCGGGTTTCTTGGGAGCAGCATCAAATGACTCACTAGTACTGGGCTAGTGCTGGGAGTCACTCCTTTCTGTTATTACTTTTTGGACCAACTTTATAGCCTCTTCAAAAAACTATTGGAACTGCTTACTTGTTACAGTCTCCTCTCTCTGTCTTTATTCTAGCTGGTGAGTGCACTTTGTTTTAAAACAGTGCTTCTCTCTCTTTTTCAAAATTATATGAGACATTAAAAATGTATAGTTCCTACAAGAAACAGTGAGGTCAGTGGATGAGGCAACTCAAGGCCAAGAGCAACTGGCCCGACCTGACCTGGCTATCCCAGGCTCCAGAAAGCCACTAAGAAGGCCAGCTAAAGTAGCATCTCTACCTACCTGCACCTATTGGCAGTATACCTTTTGGAAATCTCTGTTCTACCATCAATTTCTCAGGGCTTGAAAACAGAGAGAGAAGATTCACAAGTGTGGTCAGTCTACCATGTGGAACACGGTGAGACATCCCTCACTAATTTACACTGTCTGGGTTAGATTGGCTTTTTCCTATAAACATCATCTCGTGGTCCTAGTGTGTCCATCTAGCTGTTTCAAAAGTCATCTTCCTCATACCTTTTACCAGGAAAACCACGGGCGGCTAGTCTCTGCCACTGTTTCCAGGGAATAGTAAAAGCCATGCTTTCTCCTGGCCCCCCAAAGCTCCCACATGACCCCCAAGTCAATTACCTGGCCCCGTGAAGGATCAATTGAAGCCCAGGTGGCCTGAACCCCAGATGAATTCAGACTGGTCCTTGGTGACTACAGACAAGGGGGCTTCTCCCCTAGCTCATGAAACAGAACTAGAGTGAAGATGAAGAGAATAATTTGAAAGAAGCTAACATACAATATGGCAGGGTGGTATAATACAGGAAACCACGGGATTTAGAATTCATCACTCTGGGTTGGAATTCTGCATCCACCATTCACTGGATATGTGACCCCAGAAAAATTACTGCATCTCTCTGAACTTCAGTATCTTTATCTGCAAGGTAGGATTTAGGGGTAATTGCTGTTGTGACTGTTTAAGGGCAGAAGCAACTGCAAAATGTGGAGCACAGAGGTGGTGCGCAGTATGGGACCAAGTGAGAAGAAAATATCCATGAGAGTGAAAAGATAATGCTTGCAAGGAAAAAAAGAGTATTGCAAGAAACATGTTAAGCAAAGAACAAGACAGGTCAGAACCTCAGTGTACATACACTTAGGTCCCTGCTATCCACCATGAAACGTGTCCACATATATGTGATCACAATCGTCAGTAGCATCCAAGGTCCTTATATATGATACTTGTTCTAGAATGAGCCTCCTGATGCTGTTTTCCAGGATAAAAACAAAGTTACTGTGTCCACTTAGTTATTAATTGGCCTTTCTAAAGGAGTCAGGTATCCTTACCTAACATCAGCTTTTGTTTTACAGGACCATAAGCAAAAATACAACTGATCTTGCAGTTCATTATCTGTCTTGCTCAGATGCCAACGCATGTATTATGCTGTACTGCAAAAAGCCCAGTTGTGAATATTTGAAAATAGCACATGAGGATGTATATATGTGTTCAGGGACAGACCACCATGCACTTACAGTCATGCGCCCCAACATGTCAAGGGGAAACCACCATTAAAATGCAAGAAAATATAAAATAAATCAACATCCCCTTGACAGCTATTGAGGAATAGATAATAATATATTATATGTACTATTATACTATAGCAATACATATATGTACATATATATACATATTTATTATTACTAAACCTAGACATGTTGCTTCTCAAGAAAGCATGAATTCAGGTTCCTTCCCAGTTCTCCTTAGTGACGGGGTTTGGATCATACTCGGACAAAGGAATCACAATTCAATTATCAGATGATTTACTACAAACCACTTTGCCCACATTGGATTTTTGGATGTGTAAACGTCAGCGCATTACACCCCCTCCCATTCCTATCCTGGGCCTCACATTTCAGATTTCATTAGCCAATAAAGCCAGGTTTATTTATAATAAAGTTAAGCCCTTCAAACCACTGACCATGGAAACCAGATTTTGAAATAATTCAGATTTGTGTTTCTGTTCTTTCTAATTAAGGGTAATATCGGGAAACACAGACAGTGGGTAGCATTGTTCGAGCACCCTGGATTTAAGCAAGAAAATCTGATTATCAGCTCATGTCAGAAGCCAAGCGATAATGCAGCTTAGCATTCGTTTGGGCTTTTTCTTTGGCCAAAAGATAATTACCGTTCGTGAGGCCTTACGTAAGTGTATCTAATATCTAAGGCCCTAAAATTTATGAATAGCGAAAGCACACAATAGGCAAAGAAGAATTACTGTATTTATTATTTCTATGGCTTGTTCCACCATGATAATTTCATTATCTGGCAAAGTCGAACCTCTAAAATCAAAGTATAATTTCTGAAAGAACAAGAAGTTAAATATGCTGGCGAGGTTTTCTGCCCAATTTCCTCCGGTGAAAGTTATTTCTAACAAACAAGTAGACTAGCCAGAATTTTAATAAGAGATTTATCAAAAGAGACTCAGAGTTACCTATTAAGGTCGTTGCACAAACAGATGTTAAGCTTCTATAGTGAGATAATTTTTTTCTTTCAGAAACTGTAATTTTCAGTCCTATGCTATTGGTTATAAATGTAATACTCCCTACGGAAAAACAGTAAAAGCCTGAAACTTGAAAAGCCCTTCTTGGTGAAAGCAGGGTAGTATCAGAGTAAGCATTGCCAGATATAGACTTCGTGAATAAATATCATAAGGAATAAATGCTGTGACCCCAGAGCAGAAAAATTATTTAAACCAGGAACTGCAAGTTTGGTGTACAAAACCAAATCTAATTATGAAAACAAAATCAAGTTGTGAAATTTTCAAGGTAAATTTGATGAGATTCTCCAAATCATAAAGAAGCAACTGCTTTGGGGAGAGAAGGGTAACCTGATTGTCCTTAACCATAAGTGTTTTATTTATTTAGCAATAAATGTTGTTTTCCTGCTCATCATATTCCGTCAGCAACTAATATTTTGAGTACTTATTGCAAATCCAGCATTGTTCCAAACATGTAAAGTATTTGTCTCATCAATTCCTCAATAATAACCTTATGAAATCAGTATTTCATTAACCCTATTTTTGCAGATGAGGAAAATGAGCCACAGAGAGGTTAAATAACTTACCCAGTTGGCTCCTGCCATCCCAATGTGTGTGTGTGTGTGTGTGTGTGTGTGTGTGTGTGTACTGGGGATTGAACTCAGAGCATTCTACTTCTGAGCTACAATTCATTCATTCATTCATTCATTCATTTTATTTTATTTTTGAAACAGAGTCTCACCGAGTTACTAAGGTTGTCCTCAAACCTGCAATCATCCTGTCTCAGCCTCCCAAGTATTGGGATTCCAGACATGCACCACCATGCCCAGCAAATTTTATAAAAAGGGTACTTTTTTTTAAACTCATCTTCCCAATTAGAGCTAGCTTTATCTCTCAAACTTCTAACTTCTAGCTCAAATGATTTTTCCCCTTAAGATCCCTAGAATTTACTCCATGTGACACAAACTCAGGCGGCTTGTGTGAAAGCCATGCTTGCTCAGACACCATCCTGAAGCGAAAGGCAGTGGGATTTTAGCATTCTTCAGAGGAGTTTCGCCACTGGCTCAGGCACCGGCCATCAGCTCCCCACCCTTGGGTGAATCGCCAAGCTCTCGGTTGAACTGTAGTCAGTGGGAACAAGATTCTCTCCCCTGCCTGCTTCCCTGTGGTTCTTGAGGCAGTGTGGGGAATCTGGGAGAACTCTGGGAAGCAGGGAGCACTGTCTAGAGGTGGCACGCTGACGGAACAAAGCCATTGGTGAAGGCTGGGAGCAGAGGGCTGCTAAAATGAAGTCAAGAAGGCTAAGAATGGTTACAAATTTTAAAGGAGCAAAAATCCTTTCCTAGCTTTAGCCATCCACTGACAGGAGGAATGGTGCCCCATAGACATTGTACAGGGACTGAATCCACCAGAATGAACCATTTTCCAGAATCTAACACTGTCTTGTAAGGTTTGAGAATACTGGAGTCATCAGTTTTGCCTCCTAACCTGGGCATTCCAATGAACTTACAAAATTTCTAACCACCCTCATTTGCATCGATTTCCCATTGCTGGATTTGGTAAAAGCCCAGTCTTACTTTCTTTCTGGAAAATGCTGGTTCAGTCTAGCTGAGTCTGTGTTTCCCATTTTGCAAATCTATTCTACACCATAATCAAACTGTCTTTGCTTTATCTTGACCTCATTTATGAGTTCTTTGTTTACAGGGTAAAGGGCCAGAGGTGAGGCTCTTAGAATCAGTAGCAAGCACACTCCTACCTTGCTTCATCTTCTCCTCCATTCCTACTTGCAGATCATTTGAGGAAGGGAAAGAAAGGGGTGGACAGCTAAAATATGAAATGACCACAACAGTTTTGAGCAGGTGTACTCATCCGTACTGAGAAGCAAGGTGGAAGTGGCCGAAGGAACAAGCCCCAGAGTTAGACTGCCTAAGCTGAACCTTAGATCGATCTACCACTTACACAAATTGCTTTACCTTTCTTTGCCTTAGCTATCTCATCTAAGAAAATGGGAATAGTTCCTATTTAGCCGGGTGTGGTGGCTCACGCTTGTAATCCTTGGGAGGCTGAGATAGGAGGATTGCAGGTTCACAGCCAGTTTCAGCTACTTAGAAGGCCCTCTGCAACTTAGTGATACCCTGTTTCAAAATATAGACTAAAAACTAGGACTGGGGGTGTAGCTAGGAAGTAGAATGCCCCTGGGTTCAACCCCAGTTCCAATAAAATAAATAAATAAATATTCTATCTGATTGAGTAGTTATAACTATTCAATGACAGCTTCCATGGAGAATTTAGAATAGCCTGGCAGGAAGAAACTGTCTCTCTCTCTCTGTCTCTGTCTTCTCTGTCTCTCTGTCTGTCTCTCTGTCTGTCTCTCTGTCTGTCTCTCTCTCTCCCTCTCTCTCTCTTTCTCTATGTATTTACATATTTTTAAACAGTAAACATTCATTCAGCTTTTGGTGGTCAGGAATCTGAGAACAGCTTATCTGAGTGGTTCTGGGTTCAAATTTTCTCTTGATGTTGCAGTCTAAGTAGGTGAGGGCTGC
The DNA here is from genome assembly GCA_004027655.1 of Graphiurus murinus. Lineage (NCBI taxonomy): Eukaryota > Metazoa > Chordata > Mammalia > Rodentia > Gliridae > Graphiurus > Graphiurus murinus. Next base: position 52,131 of record PVLC010000170.1, on the reverse strand, counting down.
AACTCCTGGAGATATACATGTGTATACATATATACACACATATATATATGAGAGCTGTAAGTAGTAGTGTAACACTAATTGTTGGGTGGTAGGTTCTACCAAATCACTAATTATCGTATTCATTAGATATTTAACTCAGGTTAAAAGGTGGAATCAAGCCAGGTGTGGTGGCATACGCTGTAATCTCAGTACTTGGGAGGCTGAGACAGGAGAATCTGGGTTCGAGGCCAGCCTCTGCAACTTAGTGAGACTCTGTTTCAAAATAAAGACTAAAAAATAGGGCTGGGGGAATAGCTTGGAGGTAGAATGCCCTTGGGTTCCATCCCCAGTTCCGTTCCACAAAAAATAAAAAATAAATAAAAAAGGTGGAATCATGGCTTTTCTTTGTTTCTATTTTCTATCCTGATGAAAAATTAGTAAGTCTTTTTCTACTTTGATGAAACAACTACAATAAGAAATTGTATTTTACAATTCATGTGACTGATTTCCCTATTTTTTATTGCTTTTATATATTAGTAACAAAATGTTCCCTTGGGAATTGTAGAACTATGTTAGACTATTAAGACTTTGGGTATTTGTGGGGAATATATTTATGGGAATACTTAAGGTAGTAATAACAGAGGACAAAATAGTTAAATCAGTAGCTGGCAAATGCTGAAAAAAAAAAACAGATAAATGGTGTGTCTCCTCTCCCCAGATCCCTGGCCTTAACTCTTCTGCCCTGACCCTGATCCTAATGGGATATACTAAAGAACATCACATGTAGCATAAGTATATTGAGGTCCCATGGCTTAATCTAGGTGTTTACAACAAATCACTGAATGTTTGCTATAATACCATGTCATAAAGTTCATTGTACCCATTTTACAGATGCAGAAATTATGGCTAAGAGCAAGTGACTAAATTTTTTAAAGGTCAATTAACTATTAAGAAATAGGAAGGAGCCCTAGAAAGAAGCTACCTGAATTTAAAGAGAGAGTGCAGAGCTTCATACTACTGATGGTTCAACATTACATATAATGATTTGGTAAAAAGCACAATAAAATTTTTAACTTTTTATAGTGCTTTACTATGTTTTTAATAATGAACATCTAGCAGTTGAAAACCCAAGCTAAAGATGGTCTACTAACAAAACATCAAGTTTGAGTAAATCATACTGAGCTACCAGCATTAACCTGATATAAAATCAAACAAAGAAAATATAAGAAAACTATAGAACAATATCACTGAGGAAAGGGATACAAAAATCTTCAACAAAGTACTAGCAAACTGGACTCAATAGCACATTAAAAGGATTACACACCATGATAAAATGAGATTTATTTCTGGAATACAAGGATGGTTCAATGTACAAAAATCAATGTAATACACCACATTAATGAAAATGAAGAACAAAATCCACATCATTATCTCAACAAAAAAAAAGGAAAAAGCATGTAAAAACATTCAATGAGCTTTCATGTTAAAAAATACTAAAAAAACTAGGAATAGAAGGAAACTACCTCTACATAATGAAGGTCATGTATAAGAAGCCCACAGATAGCATATACACAATGATGAAAGGCTGAAAGATTTTTCTTAAAGGTCAGAAACAAGACAAGGATGTCCAGTCTCACCACATCTATTCAATATAGTATTGGAAGTCTTATTGAAAGAAATTAGGTTTAAAAAAAATGAGAGGGGCACCAAGTACTGTGTGCATGTATGTCAATGTCAACATGATTTATATTATGATGTGAGATGATAATGCACCAATAAAAACACATTAAAAAAATGAAAGGCATACAAATTGGAAAGGAGGAAGTAAAAATAGCTTCATTTACTGGTGACATGGTCTTATATGTAGAAAACCCAAAAGATCACACACACACACACACACACACACACACACACACACACACACACACACTGTTAGAATAAATAAATAAATAAAATTTAGCTAAATTGTAGGCTATAAGTTCAACAGGCAAAAAAAACCAGTTACATTTCTACACACTAGTAATGAATAATCTGAAAAGGAAATTAATAAAATAGTTCTTCTTATAATAATATTAAAAGTAATAAAACATTAAGGAATAAACCTAAGGAGGTGAAAGACTTGTGCACTGAAACTACAAAACATTGCTCAAAGAAATTAAAGAAAGCATAAGTAAATGTGAAAACATCTCATAATTATGGATTAGAAAGATGTCAATACCACTCAAAGTAATTGACAGATTTGATTAAATCTCCACTAGGGTCCCTACAGCATTTTTTTTTTAAATAGAAAAAAATCCATCCTAAAACTCACAAGGGACCCTGAGTAGCCAAAAGAATCTTGAAAAAAGGGAATAAATTTGAATGTCTCACACATTCTAATATTAAGATATATTGAAAATCTATAGTAGTCAAAACAGTATGATGTGGTCATGTAAATGGACATGCAAACTAATGGAATGCAGTAGATATCCCAGAAATAAACTTTTGCATATATATTTTGGTGATCATCAACAAGGGTTCCAAAACCACTTAATAGGGGAAGAACAACCTCTTCAATAAATAGTGTTGGAGAAACTGGGTATGTACAGGCTAAAGAACTAAGTTTCACTCTTACACTATATGTAAAAATTAACTCAGAAATAAATTTAAAAATCAAATAAAAGAACAAAAATTATAAAACTCCTAGAGGAAAACATAAGGGAAAGTTTTTATAATATTGAGATTAGCTATAAATTTTTTGAGGTGGCATCAAAGCCAAAGGTAATAAAAATAAAAATAGACTACATTAACTTAATTTATTTAATGAGACTACATTAAACTTAAAAACTTCTGTGCATCAGACAACACAGCCAACAGAGTGAAAGACAACCAACCTCTTGAATGGGAGAAAATATGTACAAACCATATGTGTGATAAGAGTTTAATAGCCAGACTAAAAGAACTAATAAAAATAAATAATTCAATTAAAATGAGCATAAGACTTGAATAGACATTTCTTAAAAGATTTTATATGAATAGCCAACAAGCATGTGAAAAGTTGTTCACAAAAAGACAAATACTGTATGATTCTCATTTACAAAAGGGATGTAAAGTAGTCAAATTCAGACAATCACAAAGTTGAATGGTGGTTACCAGATGCTATGGAGGAGGAAGCTAGAGTTGCCTAATGGGTCTAGAGTTTCAGTTTTATGAGATGAAAAAGTTCTGGAGATCTGATGCAAAACAATGTGAATATACTTAACACTACCTGAACCATACACTTAAAAGTGGTTCAGATGGTAAATTTTATGTTGTGTATCTCTATCACAATTAGGAGTTTTTTTTTTTACTTTTTTTTTTTTTTTTTTTTTTGCGGTACTGGTGATTGAACTCTCAGGGCATTCTACCTCTGAACTACACCCCTAGTCCTTTTTTTTATTATTATTATTTTGAAACAGGGTCTCACTAAGTTGCAGAGGGCTTCCTCACTAAGTAACCAAGGCTGGCCATGAACCTGCAATCCTCACTAAGTAATAGGCTGGCCACAAACCTGCAATTCTCCTGTCTCAGCTTCTCAAGTAGTGGAATTACAAGCATGCGCCTACTATGGTAAATAAAAACAAAAGCAACATGGGCTATGCAAAATGGATCCCATGGCTTTGCATAGGGTGGGGAAGTCGATGAGGGAATGAGACAGAGCTCAGTGAGGGAAGAGGCAGAGGATCAAGAAGGTTCCCTGGACACTGTGGTTTCCACACACTTCAGCTTGGATGGGGAAAGAGCCATTGGGGCTTCTGGCCAGATTCGCCTTCCAGTTTTCTCAGCTCATCTCTGCTTTGCTTATTCTTTTACTGATTCTCCGTAACTTAACTTTTCTCTTGCATTTTTCATATTTTCATCTTTTTTTTTTGTTTCACACTTTGGGAGATTTTCTGCAACTTCTTATAATCTTCTACTGAAGTTTTTACTTTCAGCAATCACACATTTGATTCCATGAACTCTGTTGGCTGATTGCTTCTTTTTAAAGGACACAGCTGTTCTTAGTGTGTGGATTTCCTCAGAATCCCCCACAGGATACTAATTAGGTGTCTTTTTAGAATGAAGATTTTCTTCTGGTTTCTGAATTATGTCGATGTCCTCCAATGCCATTTTCTCTATTGGATCTTCTTGATCCTTCTCTTTTATATAATTGCGTTTCCTTGAATTCTGGAAGACCTGGGCATTTTGAATAAAAGCCGACTTGATGAGTTCCTTCTCTCTTTGTGCAGATGCGATTCTCTTGTTAAAGAATTCAGAGCTTCTCCCAATGACAGGGAGCTTGATAGACAGGGTCAGGCGTGGGCACTAACTGGCTTCATTTCAAGGGTGTGCATGGGTTTGCTGGGGCCCTTCCAAATGCCAGAATAAGAAGGCTTTATCCTCAGGCACCCATTTCCATACCAAGAGTCGTGGTTCTCCCAGTAACATCTTGCATAAGTGGAATTACTCACTTGCTTTAGAAAAATACTTTTCAGTTTTATCTGGGAGAGAAAACCCTGCCTGCAAATTAATCTTCTCATCAACCCCTGATGTAAAGTCACTGAGCTGAATAAGAATTTAGGGAGGAAGAATTCAGCACTCATTCCTCCTTTATTTTGGGGGTCCACAGAAAGCAAGTGGCTCCAGTCTGCTTTTCACCCTAAGGTAAGTTCATCAAGAAGAGAGGCTGCCCTCTCCCACCCTCTCGAGAGAGTTCTAGAATTTCTGAGTATTCTCCTGAGTTCTCTCTCTCTCTCTCTCTCTCTCTCTCTCTCTCTCTCTCTCCCCGCCCCCCGCCCCTCTCCCTCTCCCTCTCCCTCTCCCTCTCCTTTCTTTCTTTTTCTTTTTTCTTTTTCTTTTTTTTTTTTGTGTGTGTGTTACTGGGAATTGAGAATTGAACCCAGGGGCATTATGCTTCTGAGCTACCCTCCCAGCCCTATTTTTATTTTTTATTTTGAAACAAGGTGTCACTGAGTTGTGGAGGGCCTCACTAAGTTGCTGAGACTGGCCATGAACTTGCAATCTTCCTGTCTCAGCCTCCCAAGTACTGATATTACAGGCATGTACCACCATGCCCAGCTCCATCCCATATTTGAACCACTAGCAACCAATTTATCTGTCTCTCTCATTTGAAAAGAAGAAGAAGAAGAAGGAGGAGGAGGAGGAGGAGGAGGAGGAGGAGGAGGAGGAGGAGGAGATGCATTGACAGCCAGGACCCCAATATGACTATTTCCTGGTGTCTTGTCTTGATTTTACTTTGTTTTGTTCTACTTGGCATCCAACCAATTCCTTGCAGCATGGGGAGGAAATTCCCCATCAGGAGGCAGCATCCAGTAAAAAGTGAAGAAAGGGACCCACCATTGTCTTCCCAATCCCTGGTGTCAGACAAATGAGTTTCTTAACCTATGGCACTGGGCCTGGGATGCAGCTTTCCAAACTTGACCTTCTAGACACAAAGATGCTATGAGGCTCTGATATTCTGCCTGCAGTTTTGAAAATGGAAATGTCCTTCCTCAGAGACTCCCTGAAGCTATTGTGAGGAATTAAACCACTCCAAGGATTTATAGATCCTCCCTTTGGTCTGGGTACTCTTCTTGGAAGAGTCTCAGGACTGTTATTTCAACTTAAATTAGGCATTAGAAGCAGTTTTTTCAAAGTCTTGTATTTTTAAAGCTTTTTAGAGCTGGAATATAACTGCTACTTAGGCGAAGCTCTTCCACTTAAGAGAAATAATGCTATTCCACATATGCAAAATACAAACTGTATCTCTAAAGTATATTTTAATTATAAAAGTAATAATCACCCCAAAATCTTAAATGTCATAGAAGACTATGCAGATTCTACTATTTTCAATAGAGAATTAATGTTAAATAGATTCATGGGTGCCGCAGAGCATGGTGGCATGTGCCTATAATCCCAGAATTTGGGAGGCTGAAACAGGAGAATTGCAGGTTTGAGGTCAGCCTCAGCAACTTAGCAATGCCCTCAATAACTTAAAAAAACTCTTTTTGAAAATAAAAATAAAGAAGAGCTAGAGTGAAGCTCAGAGGTAGAATGTCCCTGGGCTCAATCCCTAGTACTACAAAAAAAAAAAAAAAAAAATTCTTGGGTGCTTTCAGAAAATTTTGCAGATGATTTTGGTGTATATGTATTACTATAATACATACACTTATTTACACAAATGAAATCACTGTGTAATAAAGTTGTTTCCTCTTGTTCTACCTCAGTATGGGTGCCACATTCAAAAAGAAACTAAGCCAGCCTTACTTTCAAAAAGTGTTTAGGGAGCAATTAAAATCTTTACTGAAGCCATAAAAAAAAAAGAAGTATTGCTTTGCATGGCACACAGAAATACTTTCTGAGATTTCTCCTCGTCTCTCTTCCTTTCTTACACTTCCCTCTCATCCACAAAAAAAAAAAAAAAAACTATTTTTTCAAACTCAACACATTCTAGCTCTAGCCTTTCACCCACTTCTTCCTGCCTCACCTGAACATTCTTTCTTCCCATAGTAGCTACTGTCCATTCCAAAATCACTAGTAGGCTTTCTGGATTTATCTTAGGACTTTTCTGTACCCATTACTGGATCAACCCAAGAGAAGGTCATCCATGGCTGGCTGGTTGCAGCACAGAGGGATTTTGCTCTTCAAAGTCCAAGGCAAAGGTCAAGGTTACAAATACACATACGTCCACTGTTCTTGCCACGTGGTACTTACAGTCTACAACTTGCTTCTACTTAGAAATTTGCTCCTTGGGATATAGCATTCTGATTCATTCTTTTTTTAAAGGAATAGTATTATACAGTAGCAAGAATGCATTAAACCAGGCCCCTGCCAAAGAGTGTCCAGGTCGTTTCTGGTTTATTACTATCAGGAACAATGCTTCAACGGATAAGCCTTGTATATGTATCTCTTTACATACAAGGACATATAGACGTGCTCTTGGCAAATGATGATTTGTGTCTTTCTGGCTTAGCTTCCTGTAATAATAACTAGTGTATTTTTTTAAACAAATTCATGAATCAGTGAACAAATTAAGAAGTGAGCAAACAACTGAGAGTGCAGCAATAAACTGCAACCAAGGTGAATCATGCAGCAGGTAAGCCTGTGTTGCAGGATTTCACCTCCATTTTTATACTTTTATTGGTGCATTGCAATCATACATGATGGTGAGATTTGAAGTGATACAAACATACACACACGCATTGCTTGGTGTATCACTCATGAGGAGGGAGGAGGAAGGAGAGGATTTCACCTCTTAACCACTCTTGAATTCAACTTTCCTCGCCTACTTAAAATAGGGAAGTAGTTTTGAAAAACTGTTACATGGACTAAATGAAATAATATTAATAGAGCGCTTACCCCAGAGCAGTATAAGCTATTATCAGGGAACTAAAATCACGCCTCCTCGTAATCACTTGATAAGCTGAGTCTGCATGCTGTGGTCATTTCAAGGACAGGGAAAATCACCCTTATTCAGATAGCATGGAAAGAGCTTCTCCAGCGCTGAGCCTGGGCTAGGGGCACCTCACAGCTCCAGTGCTCTGCATGGCGTTCACAGCACTATGCCAAGGGGTTGTTACTTGATGTGATCTGCCAATGACAACTTCCAAAATTAATCATCTATTGTTACTTTAAAAACTACAATAGCAGCTATGTAAGCACTCTAAGCTTTGGAGAATTTAAATGCTATCATAAACAAAAGGTACTAAACAATTATTTACATGCCAGGTGATATTCAAAGAAAACCAGTTTGTTCCTGACCCTAGAATAAATGAATATATTATTTATACTCAACATTCATTCCACACAATTTAAGTGGTTTGTATGTCAGGCACTATATTAAGCTGTAGGTGAATAATCTTCTCTACAGTCACCTAAAAATATTTAAATTTACCTAGTAATTGAGTTTATCTTTGTCTAGGGTGAAATACCAGCTTCATAATTGTGTGTGTGTTTTGGGGGAAGGGAATACTGGGGATCGAACCCAGGAGCATTCTACCTCTGAGCTACACCCACAGCCCTGTTTGTTTGTTTGTTTGTTTGTTTGTTTGTTTAAACAAAGACTCGCTAGGTTGCTAAGAGTCTCACTATGTTGCTAAAGCTGTCCTCAAATCTGTGATCCTCCTGTTTCAGCCTCCCAAGTACTGGAATTTTACAAGCATGTGCCACTATGCCCCGCTACCAGCTTTTATAGATTTTACAAAAGGTAACACATATGAAACACATAGCATATAATAAACTTTGACTTCTTCCCTTTCCTTCCATACTACTAACCTATGCAAGACAAACTGTAAACATATCAACACACTCAGATGCCTACATCAAGGAAAGCATTAGCCAGATGACACTAAAGAACAGAATGGTTCCATCCAATCAAGTCCAGGAGCTCGACAGTGATCCTGAGAGCTAGAGCAGGCACAGAACCTAGCACACAACAAGTACTCACAGATATCTAGTGACTAGATATATTTAATCAAGAATTCAAATCCTCAGAGCCCCACATTTGACAGGAGGCAGCAAGAGCATGCCAGGAAGAGTCCAGTCACAAAAAGCAAGAGACTCAGATTCAAGTATGGGGAGTCTGCACCCACAGCTATTTTTCCTTGGTTAAATCAGGAGCTTCTCTAGCCTCAGTTTCCTCATTTGGGAAGCTAAAGGACTAGGCTAAATATGCCCTAAGTACTGAGTAAAACGTCCATGTCGAAGCCTCAGGCCATCGCTTCGTAGTTCATTTGCTCAGTCTGCAACTGGACTGCGTGCAGCTCCTTCCAAAACTCAGAGATGGTTTCAAAGCCCCGGATAAGTAGACTTCATTAATATAGACCTGTTTAATTTTTCATTCTAAAATATATAATGTATAGACTAGTAAGTTAAGAAACACTTAGTGCTGAAAAAAATAGCCCATTCAAAAATCTAAAGACTAAAAATTAACCAGTCACTTCATGTTTTTAGCAAACACACTTACCATTGTGTGGGCCTTTATTGTCCCCCCTGGTGAATAGAGCCTTTAAAAATGTATACGCCTGGAACTGAATACCGTGTCGAATCTATTGGCACTGCATGTTTAAACACCTGCATCTCATCACCAGCCCTTCATAATATTGTTAAACAATAATTATACTTATGATGAGTAATGATCCAAATATATTCTTCCTTGAGATGCATTCATTCTTATGTTATAAGTAACCCATTAGCAACCTATAAAAGCTACTCAGGTAAAACAGAATTCATACATATATCCGTGCATTACTCAAGGTTTTTAAATGATTACAATAAGTTGTAAGAATGTCATCCCCTTTATTGCCTTGCCTGATTTTTTATGAGAATTTTTGTTGATCATAGTTCCAAATTTCACGTGCCTAATCCGATTGAAATCTAAACAGATATTTTACTTTGAAGTTTGACCAAATTTCCTTTAGTTTCATTTTTTTTTTCCCATACTTGATATGAAAACAAAAACTTGAGATGAAGGCTAAGCTGGCCTTGGACACCACCCACACACTTCTAATCGACATTTGCAGATGGATTTAGAGAGAACCTCAGAGGAAATCATCACCTGCTTCCCAAACTAGAAAAGCTACAGCATGCCAATCATTATGGTCAAAAAGGATCAGCTCCCCACACATACAAAAAGAGAGACACATGCAAGTAAAAAGGGCATTGGTCAAAAGAAATGGTCGTAATAGCTAAAAGGAACATCAGCACAGTGCGGGGCCTTTTATATGTAACTCACTTAATTCCCACAACTACCTTAGGAATCTGTTGCTATTATATCCCATCTTGCAAATGAGGAAGCCAAAGCATCTAAAATGAGGCAATAGAGCCCAAAGTCTCAGGCAAAGCCAGGAAAATGGTCCACACAGGGTCTGTCTGTATAACCGCTATTCTCAACCAATTTCTCTGTTCTCACCCACTAGAACAGCAGCCACAAGAAAGCAGGTCTCAGCCACCATAGCCTCTCAGAATACAGCCGAGAGAGCTCATTGGTAATTCCAAACTCTACTCAGGAACAGAAATGGTCTTTTGGATAAACATCTCTCCCTGACTCCAGGTTTTTTCTGGCTTATGGATATGAACTTAGCCCTTCTCTCCCAGCACCCTGAGGCCTAAAACTCATCTGCTCAATATCACATCCACATAAATGGGGCAACTAGAACCTGGCTAAGTGCAAGTGCTGTCACCTGCAGTCTTCCCCAAGTCATCTGCAATGCAATCCTTTGGTCCCCAGTGTAAGTGTAAAGTTATCACAAAAGAGCTTGTCATAGAGAGGGTTAGCATAATCCAGAACACAGCGATGACTCCTGCGATGCAGAATGGGATTAAGACTTAGAACTGGCTGAAATTGCACTCCCTGGCCCCCTTGTTAAGGCCATGGCCTTTGTAAAGTGAGCAATCTTGGATGTAGGCTGGACACCCACAGGAACCTGGAATGTTGACTAAGGCTCCAGGTGCTAGATCTAAGAGAGCATCCTGAGGACCAGCCCAGGCTCCTGCCAAATGGTCCTGTTAGGCCAAAGTCATATCCTACAGTCCACATCCCAAGTGTAGCTCCACCTCTCATGCCAAACAACTCCAATGGCTTCCCTACCCAGCTAAACAGGATATGGGACCCCCATAACTTCTTTGATCATTTAAGGACATATTTGGGTGTGAAAGGAGAGTCCACCAATAATTATTTTAGAACAGCTGGGATAAATATGACTGTCCTGGGCAAAAAGAGATGTATCCATTACCCCTCTTAACCCATCTCCTATCTGTCCATGGTCCATTCTCCTCCTGCCCCTTGCTGTTCCCTCAGTAGTCCAGGCCTATGTTATCTCAGGACCTTTCGACTGGCTGTTCCCTCTCCCTGGAACCTATCCTCCAGTTTTGTTAACTCCAAAAATAAATTATGTGACTTTTTCTTTTTATATAAGGATTATGGCATTTAGAGTTGTAATAAAACTCAGCTATAAAACCCTCTTGGCATGCTCTATTGTGGGCAAATTTCTGGATATTGATGCAAGTGTTTTTAGTTTGTTGACATATGTAATATAATAGGAAATATATACTTGAGCTGATGCCCCTAGTTCTCAACACAGAGTTTCTAATAGGGAAAGATTTTAGCAAGGCATAGTGGCACATGTCTATAATCCCACTATTTAGGAGACTGAGACAGGAGGATCACAAGTTTGAGGCCAGTCTCAGCAACTTAGCATGTCCTCCAGCAATTTAGTGAGACCCTGTTTCCAAATAAAAAATAAAGTAGAGCTAGAGGTGGAGTATAGCTCAGAGGTAGAATGGCCCTGGGTTGAACTCCTAGTACCAAAAAAAAAAAAAAAAAAGATTTTCTTTACTGTTGCTTTCATAACAGCCCTCTGACCACTGTTAGGTGGTCATTAAATAAAATATGTAATATGTAATATTGGAATACATACACAGACACACATATACATGATATAGGTTATTTGACATGTAATATATGATAGTATCTCATATATGATGTTTTATAAATAATACACATATGTTATTGAACATACAATATATTAAATTATCTCATATATGATGTTTAATATATAATATCTGATGTACAATGCATAATACTCAATGTATAATATGTAACATGTAATACACACATACAGTACTGTATGTACTGTAAGCAAAGACAAATATTGTGTAAGTCTTTTAAAGATAAACATCTTTGAATTTTTTAGTTCTACTACGATAATTTCTCCAAAGCCACACAAACAGAGGGAGAAGAAAGAAGGAAAATAGAGAGAGGAGAGAATGAGGCCATGTGAAGGAGGATTCAGCTAACGTCACACCCCTGATCTCACACGGGACAGACTCACTCCCTAGCTCTCCCTTCCTCCGCCACAGGAAAGGTATGGCACAGGCTCACAAATGTCCCTTATTGGTAAGCCCAAGAGGCATTATATCATGGTATCGCGTAAGTTAATTATGTATCACATAAGTTAATTATCCAACACCTGTATCTCTCCTTTCCCAGCGAAGGGAGTTCTGATCCACTTTCAGGGAGCTCTGCCTTCCAAGGGCCTTGACGAATTAATGGTAGAAAGGCTGGATGTGGGGACTTTGTTGGCGTCTCTTTCCTCCCCTGGCAGTCCATGCTGGGAGTCATAGAATCCCTTAGTCACATGGATTCTTAAGGGGTCAATTACTTGAAGTCTAAATGGAAAATTAACTAATGAAGCAGCATCTGCCTTATTTAGGTATAGTCCTCTGCAGATGCCTTACTTAGATATATCCTCTAATTTAGTGGAGTAAGAACCAGTAGGAACCAGGTCATGTTTTTATTTTGTTTTGATTTTTAACTAGGCCATGATTTTTTCATCTTTTCCACATTTGGTCTTTTTCTTTCATCTTAAAATGTGAGTTTCCACACCCCCTAATTTCTACTCTTGAATTCTATTTCCAGTCAGTATATGCTACTTTTTATTATGCTGCTGGGGTCATCCTCCTTGCAAATGTGGGGGAGGAAAGTCTGTGGAAGATGAAACTATCTCACTTATATGGGGACTTGCTTGGGACCTAGCGACTTCATCAGTAACTCTGGGCTCTAGGGCGCTCTTTAGAAGACGTTACAAATAGGAAGGAAATGAGGGCAGCCAGAGCCCTTGGGAGGTAAATTTCAATATTGGCCTAAAGGAACCCCCCCATTCCACTTTTGTAAACAAAGCTCTGGTGGGACTAAGTCTGGGAAGCTACCACAGCTCCATGACAACTGGACTGGCCAGCCAGCCATAGCGACCATCACAGTTGTCTGTAGAGACGCGCACACACACACACACACACACACACACATTGCCGGGACAATGAGCTCACTTTGGCTCTTGCCTCACCAAGCGGAGACAATCAGCCAGTGGGCAGAGGTGGGATGGAGAAGAGCACTCCTACCAAGTCAGCCTCTCTCTTGGTGGAGTTCTTTATTTTTATTGATTATGGTAAGAGAAAAATATTATCCTAGCTGCTATATGATGTGCCATATACACGTACTACAAAGATAGCTAGGGCACTGTGATTTCTATTCTTGCAATCGATGAGACAGTTTTTTCCTTGGTATATGTATCTGTGTGTAAAGAATAAAGAAGTAGTGTGATTCTCAAACAGGTACTTAAAGTGCTATTGAGGAGTTAAGTATTGGGTAGGCTGTGGGAATGGGACTCCCAGGAGAAAAAGGTTAAGAAAAACAAAATCCAGACACACTCTCCACTGCCAAGAAGGAAGGTGGTGAGCTGCCTTTCTGCTTACTTGTTTGTTTGCTCCTGTAGAATAAACTTTATACTTTCACTTTTTGGTGCCTGCGGATTTCATTCTTTGACTTTATAAGACAAGGACCCAGTAAGAAACTCGGTATCACTATAGAAACTATCTCTTAATATCATTGTTTTGGAATTGAAAAGATAAATCTTTTACCAATTACAATGTCAGAAAATAAAAATAGCTGAGCATGGTGGTATAGGCATTTCAGAATTTGGGAGGCAAAGAAGAGAGCAACACAGAAGGAACGTGTGAGGCCAGCCTCACTGACTTGATGAGACCCTATTTCAGAATAAAAAATAAAAAGTGTTGGGGATGTTGCTTGGAAATAGAATGATCCTGGGTTCAATCCGCAATGCCAAAAAAAAAAAAAATACATGAAGGAAGAAATTTTATGTATCAAGCAACTGAACCCAAAGGGATGACAGTATGGCAGCAGTGTTGGCAGCAATACTCACGTTTGAATGTGATACCTTTCTCTCCCACAGTGTTGCACTGCTCACAATGGGAATGTAGCAAGGGGATTTCTGAAAGAGTTGAAACAAGACATCATTAAATATCACTTCATTAATTCTCACAAAGATATACTTCCACTCCTGAGATGACTTTTAGATGGATCAGACTTTAATTCATACCAACAATGGCTATTCCTTCATAGAATACTTGATGTTGCCCAGAATTCTGTCCCAGTACTAAGGAAACCGTGGGTGAGCCCAAAGCACAGTCACTACCCTTCAGAGTCCAGAGGAAGAAACTGAAGAATAGAAACTAAGGAATCATATAAATAAATGTAAGATTTCAATGGTGATACATGTTATGAAACATAAAGACAAAGTTATCTTGAAAATATTGTAATAAACTTACATCATAATAGGATGAAATAGAATTCAAGGCATATACTCACTCTGCCATGTGACTGTGACATATCTCCATAGCCAGAGCCAATCCTAGCTGAGTCTAACACAGCCAAAGCCAAGCCATAGACCCAGAGACATAAAAAAAAAAAAGAAAGAAATGAACACTACTTGTTGAAAGTCACTGATTAGAATTGTTTGTTATGCAGAATAATCACAGTAGAAATGCGACTGAAACAAATACACAATACATATGACTAGTGTGTTTAGATCAGAAAAGGTTCCCCAAGGACCTCCCAATGGTAGAGCTCTGCCCTTTAACTTAAAATATCAAACTTTAATAAGATAATATCAGGATTTGTCTTCAGACTTCTGGTTTTCAATGTGATGCCATCAATTTGATGGTGATCCTCAGGGTCTTTAATATTTTGTTGCCTAATATTTGCGAAAAACATGCCTCCACCTTTGATAAACCTGGGAAAACTGTACCATGAAGGAGATGCCCCAATGAGCCAAAGGCCAGGACATAAGCAAGGATCATTAAAGCAGCACTGAGCCCATCACCTCCTTTCCTCAAGGTGACGAGTGTCCAAAGGAGGGGTGGTGACAAAGAATCACAGGAACAAAGGCAAGATCTCAACAATGCTGAGTGTTAGAAAGGAGAGACAGAGATGTATGTGGAGCCAAGGAGCAGAGATGATACAGACTGGGGGGATGGAGAGGAGACTTTCAAATGGGGAAAAAAGTGGAAGAAGAGACAATGGGTTCTCAGAGATCCAAGAGCAAGACTGAAGGATGGTGACGAGAGAAGGAAGAGGAGGTAGCGGGTGGCAGAGGAAAGGTTAAGTGACTGGAATCCAGAAGAAACAATCCAAGAAGTCAAATGCCTTCAGAAATGGCAGGAGTCATGTAAATGTACCATAAAGTGCAGGTACAAGGGGGGCATGTGAGCCGCACTGATGTATCCTCCCGTGAAGTAGAAAAAAAATGATAAAAGGTATCTTTCTTTTATCTGGTATCCCTGACATCAAGTCTGTAAGCACCCCCTCAGGGGGCCTAACAAATGCAGGTGACTCTCTTGGGAACCCAATGGGAGTTGCAGAACAGGAGGAATCCTAAAGCACCACATTGGCATACAACAGTCGAAGAAACTGTTCAAGATCACACACCAGGCAGGGACAAGCCAGTGCTCAACTTTCCCTAAGTTCCTGCTGGGTTTTCAGGACACACAGCTTTCAAAATCCAGCTGTTGGGTTAGACTGGGAAAGCAACCCCATATGTGCAGGAAGGAGAAGAAGTCTCACTCAGCAAGCAAAAAGCACCTGGTAGGAAGTCAGGTGCATCCCCATAACACACACCTCTGTTCTCCTGCTCAGGGGACTCCTGCCCTGCCTCCAGCTGTGCCCAGCCACACACCTGGTGTCCTCTCAGTGAGTAGCCGGTGCATGGGGTGGAGAGTATCAAGCACTGACTTTTGTCCCAAACGACACTGCCCTGACATGTTCTTCAGTGCCACTGCTCAGAGCTAGGCAGGTGGTGGATGACACAACCTCGCAAGTATCATTCACAGAGACTGGAATGAAACAACAATGCCCCTTAAGGTTGTTCAGTGTACCACCTGAACATCTATGCACAGCAGTCCTAAGATTTCTGCTCTCCAAACAATAAGGCTTCATGGTAGCCAAGAGCCCCCCCAAAATATGACATTTTGATTGTTTCATTTTTTCAAAATTTTATACAGCTTAATTGGACTACAACTGATAGACAAATAACTGCATGCATTTAAAGTATACAATTTGAAGGGTTCGGAGGTATCTATAGGAGGAAAGAAATCTAAGAGGTTGGGGTTATCGGATTCCTTAGAAAAGCTCTACCTTGAACTTTTAAATGCAGGTAGAATTTATTTTTAAACAAAAAAGCTATTGTAATCAACAAGCCCTCCATCTCACCCCACCCCACCCCCCCAAAAAAGCAGGCTTTAGAGAATAGAGTAGCTGGGATATTCATTGTCAGTCATTAACCTGATTTTCTAATGAATATGGCATTAGGCATTCATTAACAATCATTTGTGTTTATGTTGAACAGTGGATGTATAATGAAGGTTGGTAAATGAAAGCAAAATTAAACCAGGGAATTTTGGACACTTATAAAGCAATTAACTTGTTTGGCAGTAATTACACATTGAAAGCTAAATCAAGTGCATTTAGAAAGCCACAAGAGTCGCCACATAAACCAGAGGTGCTTTGCTCTAAAATAATAATAATAGTAGTAATAAAACCTCTCTTTCTCTCCAAATGAAAGAAACAGGCAAAAGGATGGTATAAATGAGAAGCAAAGCTCAGGTCTAATGAAAAGAACTATGGTTATAGCCCATATGCTAGTAAAAAGGCAGGTTACCAAAAAACTAGGACAGCTCAGTCAATTAAAATAAAAGAAAAAGCAAAAGAAAATCCAGTGTAACGCAATAATGTAAAAATAGGTGATACACACTGGAGCACTCAAGCTTTTACTCTGTTCACGAACACACGCAGGCACACATGCACACACGCACACACACACAAGTTTGCAGACTTGAACCATGTACTAGTTATGTGAACAACAAAAACTGAATCCACAGCCAGGTTCTGGGATGACCACCCTAGCCCAGTAGCAAACAATTCTATCTCCAGATGAACACTGACCAGAGCCTTTTACTGGGCTCAGTGCATGGCTTAAAAGTCAACCATTAAATACAATCAGGGATTCTGTTTTTGAAAAAGAAGGAGAGAATAGGTATCATGGTCACTTTTTGAAAAAGGATTTAGGGAGAAATCATTACTGAAATGGTGATAAAACAAAGGAAATAAACAAAATCTCAGGTGGCTACACAATTTATCAACCGAAATACCACTCCCAAAATGCATACAAAATCCAATAAAATCTTCAGATAGGCAATTAATATTTTCAGAATTTTTAATCCAATACTGAGTTGAGAAATAATAGAGAGGTGCTAAGTATATGTATGTAGGTGTTTCCCACCCCCTAGGCTACAAGAGGTGGTTAGGCTGCAGGAGAATATCTCCAGATGGGCCCATAGGTCTAACCAAAGGGACAAAGTTTTTCAAACTAAAGCCTTGATCGCCCTCCTCAGAAAAATCTGAAGATTCATGAGCCCTTCCTATCTGACAAATACCTTTGCAAATAAGGGTTTGCATGTTCTTGAGGGTTAGTAACCAAAAGAAAGGTTCCCAGGGGGACCTACAAAGCCAGCTGGGATTGTGGAAACATTTGCAGAGTGCTTGGTGTCAACTATGCAAAAGCAAATACTCCCTTTGCTTCTTGGATTGGAAAGGAAAACGGAAACCAGGAGATAGCTTTTGAAATCCTTCCTAGGTCACTGAACCGCTACCACAGGAAAAACTGTTTGCCCTGATGAGGTAGTGCATTTCTTTTGAAAGATGTGGTCTCTCCTTAAAAAGACAAAACATTTGATTTCTAAGCAGAGGATCAAGACCTGGAGATGAAAAACTCATTTCTCACTTTCTTGAAATGTTTTGAAATATTTAGATTGTCTACTTAGTTCAAATCTAACAAAGAGTATTCCTTTGACAGTTTTCTTGGTCAGAAAATTTGTTCCTGATTTTGACCAAGATTCCATCAATCTACCAATGCACTGTTTCATTCTCTTTGCAACAGTCCTGATACCTTTTCCTAAGTCTTCATAGGCAAATACATTAATATGTCAGGAAGTTCAGGGAATCTGCTATTCTTGATGGCACTTGCTACTCACCGAGTGCTGCTTAGATTTTATTGTGCATTCAAATCACCTGGGACTCCTAACTCAGGAGGTCTTGTGTGGGGCTGAGACTGCTTTTATAACAAGCTCCCGGAAGATATTGGGTCCCTGGATCCATGTAGTACATAGCTGATTTAACTGGGAAACCAGATCAAGACTAGAGGTAGTTAACTGAAGCCTCGGAAATAGATCATTCCCTCTGTAGTGAGAGACCTGGGGAGTGTAATGGGCCAGAAATTAAGCGATAGAGGAATATCCATTCGAGATGAAGTAGATGAGGAAGTGGTGTAGCCGCCATTGTTTCTGAGCATCTGTGGGATTCCCAGCTGCTATAACTGTGAGAGGCTTTTCTGTCCATTTGTCCACTTGTTGGAATCAAGACAATTAGGGTTTATCAAATAACTGTTGATATGTCATGCAGTCTGTTCAGCACCAAAGATACAAAAATAAATGAAACATGAGCCCCAGAATGTTGCCCAGGTACCATTACCACACAGCAGGAGAAAGATTATGTAGAAGGAGGCAGAAAGTAGCTGAGGAGCTCCCCACTCAAACCTAAGCAGAAGAATGTTTAAAGAGTGAGAAGTTTTAGGAGCCACTTCTTGGGAGAGATGTCAATTGAACTGAATTTTGAAGCAGGAGCAAAAATATGTAGAGGAGGAAGAGGAGGAGGAGGAAGAGGAGGAGGAGGAAGAGGAGGGAGGAGGGAGAAGTTGTAGCAGAGGGTCAGTGTGGGGGAAGTGTAGACTGAAAGAACAATCTATCATGTTCACCATAGATGTGTCCCTGCAATGGCTCCCCTTATCCTCCACTTCAGCCAGTAATTTTATCGTTGCATATTTTGTCGATGAGAAATCAGAACCTAGAGAATTTAATGATGGCCCTAGGCAACCTCACAATCAAGTGATGGGGTTGCGATTCCGAAGTAAGCCTGCTTAGTTGTAAAGCCTGTGTTCCTTTCACAACGTGTGGGTGTTTTCTGTATGTATTTCAGGACGCGTGGACTGTGAGTCCCTTGCAGCCTCCCATCTCACAGTCCACGCGTCACATCTCTATACAAAGATGCCAGTCTGTATTTTTCCTCACTCAACTTAGTATATTTCCTTTGAATACACATTAAAAAAAAAAATGAAGCCCAATCCCATAGTGATGTAAGATTTTAACTGACCTCCAATTAACAATGGATTTAGGACCCTCTAAACAGCAGAGATTTTACTGTTGACCACATGCTTATGTACTTCCTTTTTTATTTTATTTTTATTTTTTTTAATAAGGAAAAGTAGATCAGCAGGAAAGGCTGACAGTAGACCCATGGAACTGTTCACAAGGCCACAGCTTTGTCTGAAGTCTTTTAACTTTGTCTAGAGTCTTCAGACAAAGTTTAAAAAACAAAAAACAAACCTACCCTCTCTTGGCAAATACAGCCCCAAGACTTGGTTTGGTCAGTAAACATGGAGGGCCGAACCCTCCAACCTTATATGGTGGCCCTGACTTGTTGACTTCAGCTGGAGTACTTAGTCCATAGTATGGAGGGCAACATAAAAACTAGATTCCAGAAAGAGAGTGAAGCAGAGACCCAGCTGTGGGTGCAGCAAACACTACTCTTAGGAGTTTAACAGTGAATGGAGAACAAGAGATGGGACCGAAGCCAGACAGGGCAGTGGGGTCAAGTGTTGACTTTTTCTCCCCCTAAATAATTAGAGAAATCTGGGAAAGTTTAGAAAGGGAGAAAGGGGCTGTGGAGGTGAGAAAGGAGGCTTAACACACACACACAATAGTCAACTTTAAATTCAAAAGCATCAGTTCCTAATTCTAATCCTCTCTTCAGGGCAAACAAAATCATCTAGGATTAAAAGATTCCTTGAATCTGAAGGGATGCAAGCCTGATTCCCCTGAAAATAAGTAGGAGGAATCAAACTGGAATAAAACAACTACTTCTTGGTGTGAGTCATGATTATAAATTGATTCCCTGATTTCTAATTGCCAGACAACAATTTTAGAAGCCCAAGAATCATAATGGGAACATGGAATTTTAACCATATGTTTATATAATTATTACTCTTTCATTAACGCATAACTTGTAGGTAAGTTTCCTGCTGAACCTTGGACAGCCATAATAAATGGTATAAAACCAAAAACTGTATATTCTTTTTCAAGTCCTGTGTTAACAGTTTTCTAACAAAAAAAAAGCATGAAGATACTTCTGCTAGCAGCTCTTCTCTTCCTGCAGTTGCTAGAAAACCCACGGGATAGACAAGTTATATTATTATATTTCATATAGCCAAACATCAGCAACTTCATTCTAAATCAATAATCATGAATTGTAAGTGTAGATAGACATAGTAAACTCTTAAAAATGATTAACCTAACTGAAGTAGTAATTATTAGAAATACGAAGAGTTGGAGCTTCAGTTCATGGCATATTTCATCTTTTAAACGTGGTTACCATTTCAGAAGACTCATTGAATTTTTAGGGAACTGCCAGCCTAGTCAAAAGAAATCACAAATCCTTAACTAACATATGCTAACTTTTCTTTGAGGAACAAAAGAAGCATCTTTGTTTGTTCCTCACCAGCAAACACTGAGCCATCTAAAAAGAGTCCTTTCAGTGGCAATGTTAGCAGGGAAATTCAATTGTATTTAATTAAGTTCTTCCCCCCCAAAACTGCACACAGAAGCATCAAAGAGGTTATCAGAGGTCAGATGCCTGTCATGACTTTTTGACCCTCCCAAAATGCAAAATAAAAGATAGTGGCATCCCTGCTGGTAAGATGGGCTTCCACATTTGTGAGTCTCCCTTTCTGCTTTAATTTAATAGCAATCAGGACAATATGGCTGCTTTTTTCTGAACAATAGGACGGGCAGAAGTTAGATTTACAGCACTGCAAGGGGGAAGATAGGCGAGGAGGGAGGCTCACTATGGCTTTTAAGGTTCAATAAGAATACTACTTTGATACCCATAGAAAAAAACTTGAAAATCTACTTAACATTCATTGTGGTTGAAAAATGGACAGATGTGCACTTCTGAAATCTCATTCTAGAATCATTTTGAATTGTCTACTTTCTCATAAATCTTTTTAAAGACAAAGATATATATACACTTGAATATGGTTTCCTCTTCCCTACCAAAAAATAAATAAATAACTATATCTGGTTATGTTTAGCTCCCTGGCTCTAAAATATTAAATATTTCTAATCCTTTTCATATTATCACAAGTCTACTAACAACCTTACTATGAGTATATAAGGATAAGAAGTAATAAATGTATTTCCCAGAAACCAGATAAAAGTTAATTTAGCCAAATGTTGTTTGAAGTCTTGAAATCTAGTTAAAAATGAGTTCTAGACATGGAACTTACTACCTGACATATCTCATGTTTAGTAA
Source organism: Graphiurus murinus (assembly GCA_004027655.1). NCBI lineage: Eukaryota > Metazoa > Chordata > Mammalia > Rodentia > Gliridae > Graphiurus > Graphiurus murinus. The sequence goes on along the minus strand of PVLC010000170.1, from coordinate 30,881 downwards.
ATTATATTCTTAAGTGACACAATAAAAAGAATCTTAGAATGTTGGGTCTAGAAGACATCTTTAAAATCATTTAATCCAACATTGCAGCTGGTGTTTGAGTCCCCCATTACACTCCAACCCCATTGTCATTCAGTCTGCAGTTAGATAATTCCACAAAGACTTTCAATTCACTGTTCCCTGTGGCTATCCTTTTCCAGGGAGACAATCTTCTAAGCAAAAACTGAAAACCTAAACTAAAAGGATATTTAGTTTTGAGGTCAAGGACTCCAAGTTTTAATTCTAGTTCTGCAACTAATTTAGGAACTCAAGTAACTCATTCACTCACCCTTTCCATGTGTAAAAATGAAGGTAAAAGATCCTTTTGTTTTTATATGCTGATTTTTCCTGAAGGGCTGGTTAGATCAGGAGACTGAATCGTCTTCAACTTGAACACCAGCTCTGGTCAACTGGCTAGTGGCTGCCTGGAGACCCTGCCCAGCTTCATAGAAGAGTATCATGATAGGCTGGCACCATTATCATGACCACAAGCAAGTGCCAGGGTAGAAAAGGAGCAGACACCCATATTTACCATCTTTGCTCTAAGTGATGCCTTTAAAAGAGCTACAAGAAGGACACATGGAACTGGAACTTTGTTCCAGCAAAAGAGCAGAGCAGGTAAAAACAGAAGGGTTGCTTCCAGAGTGGTTCTAGTCTTAGGGATGAGAGCATCTGGCCTCCCAGATTTCAGTTCAGAAAATGAGGCCAAAAGTAGTAGATTCTGTATATTCACATCTGTTCTCCTGAGAGCCAATCAGAGGAAAGAGTGAAAAGGAGTCCACAGTTACTGAGCACATCTCAACCACCCTCCTGTATATGAGGGATTTTGGTCTCAAGTCAGATAAGAAAAATGATAAAAGACTAGATGACAGGTACAAAGACATTCAGTTACCAAACAAGGGATATTCAAACCAAGATATGGGCCCAAAGTGCCTCCAATTATACCTCACAAACTTTTCTATTATATTTAATTCCCTTTAAGACAAAGTTCAGAAAAAGACTGTGTTGCAGCCATTTCCCTCTTCCTCTGTTCATTCTATAGCACACCGCACACCTGCAGATTCATTTGCCAACTTTATACAGTTCATCAAGCTAATATGCAACTAATTAATTTGCTCCCATCTTAAAAAAACCATCAGTCTCCTTTAGTAATAGCACTATTCTTAGAGGGCTATATTTAATCCTATTAATCTTTCTTAATATGCAAAAGCTTTAAAAGAAATAATGATGAAAGGAGGACTCACTATCAGTTTTATTATGCAAAGCTATGGCAACACATTCTCCCATGGCCTTCTCCTTTTGTTCGATATGATATGGTATCATCGGGTACTAGGAAACACAGTTATTCAAAAGTAAAATCACAGAAAGTAAATTTGAAATGGACACTGATTGCTGTGATCTGAAAGTTTCTGTTCCTCCAACACTTCCATGTGTTGAAATCTACAATATCTATCTGTTGGTATCAAGGGGTGGGACCTTTGGGATGTGACCAAATCATGAGGCACAGTCCTCATTCATGGGACTAGGGTCCTCCTAAGAGTCCTGCAGAAGCTTGTTTGCCCCTTCCACCATGTGAGGACACAGCAAAACGTCACAACCCTTAAGAAGAAGCAAGCCCTTGATAGTCACTGAATCTGATGGTGCCTTGACCTTGGACTTCCCAGCATCCAAAACCACAAGCAACACATTTTTGTTGCTTGTGAATTACCCAACCTAAGGAACTTTGTTATAGCAGCCTGAATACATTAAGACAATTGTGTACACATTCACACTCATATATACATGCACAGAGTCAGAGAAAGAGATTAACCTGAATATAGATCATTTGAATTCTATATCCTACTTCTGCTCTAAATGTAATTCGAAAAGGAGCCCAGTGTTGTTGCCCCTTGTGATAGACTGAGTGACCAATGTAATAAGCACCAAAGCACTGGCAACTAACTACTGTGCTCTGAGCTTGCAGAGCATAATTAAGTAGGCTACACTTAAGCACAGGTGTGTGCCACATCTGGACGTGTTACCAAGGCAGCAAAACACCATCTGATACCCTTGGATAAAGCACATGTTCTGGAACTCTTTCTGCAGACTAACATTTTAACCGAGTCCAAATTGTTAACCTTTGAATCAGCACAAGTGAAATGTCATAGTTCAAAATCCAAGTGAAAAATACACCGAACACTAAGGCCGTTTTTATTAGTTTTATTCAACTAAATACTAAGATTTTGTTAATTCAACTGAACAGTATTGACCTAATAAATGGTACTGTAATGTGAGCACATGCTATGGTATTTGTCAGATAAACTGGAATAAAATTTCAAAGAGATTAATTCCCCATATCAAAGACAGAGCGTGGCTTTCCTCTTCCCATGGTAGGGTATGTTGTGTGAGAGGTGGGAACATCGAGCATTCATCCCTCCCTCCTTTGCTAGCTTTGTGACCTTCAATAAAGAATAACAAAAGCAGCCATAATCAAACACCTACACGGGGCCAGACATTTTATATGCTAGATCTCTTAATCACAGTTTGGTGAAGTAAGTATTAGAGAATTAAAAGTGGTAAGTAAAATTTACAATGATGTATGACTTTACAATGATAATGATAGGATCAAGTTCAAGTTGTATTTTAGAAACAAACCCTTTTAACAATTTGAGGAAAAGGCAACCTTCCCCAAACATGAGAATCAAATATATAAGAACCCTGGAAAACCATGAAGATCAGTTAACACCAAATAGTATCTAAGAAAGGTAATGGAAATAGCCTAGGTGTCTGTTAACAGATTCATAGATAAAGAAATTGTGAAATACACACACACACACACAAGTATTTAATGCACACACACACACAAGTATTTAGCGCACACACACACACAAGTATTTAGCACACACACACACACACACACACACGCACACGAGTATTTAGCCATAAAGAACAAAATTATGTCATTTGCAGGAAAATGGAGGGAACTGGAGATCATCGAATTAAGTAAAATAAGCCAGACTCATGAAGACAAGTATCATATGTTTTCTCTTATATATGGAAGCAGCAAGAGTAGGGCAGGGGGAAGGATGTCATAATGTAGAAGGAAGACAACATAGAAGAAAAGGATCAAGGGAGGGGAAAGAGAAGGGTAAGGGGAGGTATTAATCATATTATGTTATATGTGTGTGCAAATATGCCACAATGGAGCCCAAATGATGTGTATAATTAATATGCATCAATAAAAATTGAAAATTAAAAAATGTAAGTAATGGAATTAAATGAATGACCCTTGCATGATCTCCTCTGCACAGAATCATAAGAGTTGTATGTGCTTGGTTTCTGCCCGAAGAGGACTACATGGTTAGCATCACAGCCCTGGCACCACAATAATACAGGTATAAAAGTGATGACTATACCTAATTTGGTCAAAGAAGTAGGCAGCCCTGTGCGATTGTGCTCACCATGGTATAGGCCTCGTGAGAGTCAAAAGAGGATAAAGAGACTAAATGTGTAAGGGAGAATTATGTCTTTAAATTTTAAGTGGAAGAATGCATGTCTGAAAATGTATGCATGCCCTTCTTATCTTGAAGATTCAAGGGCAATGAAAGTAGTGCATTGGACGATAACTACATATTCACCCTGTCTCACATGTCCCTCAAAGGAACCAACCCTGCTACTGGACTGACACACGAGAGCTGGTAAGCAGCCTGTTCCTAGGTGACTTCCACTTCTAACACCACCCAGGAGTGTAGCACCTGCCCTGAGGAAGATCAGACAAAGAGGTTATCTCCTGGATTTTCTAGGCAAGCAAGAAATTCTTGATCCAGGCAGATGCCACATCTGGAAAGAGATGATGCTATAGGATGTAATTCTGACCCTTTGACCCCTTTCCTTCCCATTGGCTTTGCCTAACTCTGGTCCATAAATCCATGAATATACCTTCTAGTGCATCATAAGCATACAGTAGATGTAGCTCTTAGCTTTTTAAGACAGCTGCCAGACAATCTTCTGCAAAATAGCATGACAGTCTGGGAGTCAAGCTTTACAGTAACATATGCTTTCAGTGCTTAATTTGGTTTTGAACGGGATTAAATGTGCCAAAAATCAGACTGCAAGATATTCATAATTAGGGACAGAACACAATAGTCACCTTACATAAAGAGCAATTATTTAACAAGAATTCACGAATTGCTTGATGGTGTTTTCTTGTGGAGACGGGCACAGCTGCCATGCTGAGAAAGTGCCAAATTTTATTCCCTTTTTTCTTTTCTTTTTTTTCCCCTCTCCTGTTTCCAAGAAGAGAAAACCCCTCTGCTTTGTGCAGGTTTCCTTGTTCTTCTCAGATGTGTCCACATGATTTAGCAGGTGATTACTGAACACCTGTGTCTTTTTTCAAAGTGTTTATTATTGGCCTTTATGCAAATTGAGTGCGTATATGTTGTACATGTGTGTTGGGTTATCATTTCGGTTGCCTGTTTTTGTTATATTTTATTGTTATTTACTAAGGGCACATACATTTACATATACTAATAAGGAATTTGACATAAAAGAAATGTAGATCATTTTTAAATGGAGTTGTGGTTGATCCATAAAGATGATGAAGTTCTCAGTTTCTCAAAGAGAAACTTCTATAGCCAAAAGGGTTAGTGCATTGGAGGGGACAGGAAGTAGTGGGGGACACATAGCATGGGGCAGAGCCCATTAGGAAATATACACATTTCCTTGAGAGGTTAGAGATCTAGCAAGAGCCAGAGAGCATCTCTGCAGACAGGTTCAGATCAGTTATTTCAACAAGGCTGTACCAGAGGGATGAGTTCATGAAAATAAGACACTTTTGAGATGGAGTGGAAAAAATTACAGCCCTCTGCCCTACCCTACCCCCAATCAAGGAGGGAGTGCGTTCATACTATGCTGTGTACTCCTAGATGCAGGAAAGTAAAACAGAGTTTGTTTCAGAGAGCATAAAGTTGGACGTAGGACATTTGCCCTGACATAACAACTCTACACTTTATCCACAATGAAAGGAGAAATTTTTGTTCCATGCTTTGCATGATTTTTATTTTCTTTCAAATCAGTGGCCTTGAGAATTGAATTTGAATTCTTCACCTGTGGCTTAGCCTTCTGTAGCATCTGTGTTTCATAGCCTTAGCATCTGTGTTTCAAAGCAAACTGTGTCACTGAGTGAAATATTTGTTTCCTTAGTAGTTGTAGAAAAGATATTGCAACTAGTATGTGCAAGGACAAAGGGTTGGTTTCTCAGGTTGATGTTATTTTACTTAAAGAAAGGCCCTGCCCTTTTTCCACTCTTGAACTTGGACCTTAAGAACTGTGTTTTCCTGCACACCTTCATATGTCCCTATAATAAAGGCCCCCTGGATACAGAAGAAGCAGCTCAGGAAATTTAAAAGAATAGAAGAATATATATAAAGAAGAGTATATATATTACATACTTTCATGTTTAAGAGAACATCACTGTGGTGGCACATGCTTGTAATTCCAGTACTTGCAAGGCTGAGACAGGAGGATCAGAGATTTGTGACCAGCCTCAGCTACTTAGTGAGGCCCTCCACAACTTAGTGAGACCCTGTTTCAAAATAAAGAATAAAAATAGGGCTGAGGGTATAGCTCGGAGGTAGAATGTCCCTCCCTGGGTTCAATCCCCAGTATCCTCACCTAAAAAAAAAAAAAATCACCATTGGACATAAACCAAAAAGAGCACCTTAAGCATAATTTCTCTTTTCTATCCCTGAGAACAATCCCAGAGTCAGACCCCCTCACTCACTTGTGGGACAGCCTAAGTGTTGTCAGAGTTCCAAATCTGAGTCAACCTGATTGTCTTCTAGCACTAACTAGTCTTTCTGATCCTTTCTTATCATTCTCCTCCAACCCACCTTTCAAAATGACCTAGACTGATATTCCTACAAAACAATCAAGCTTCCTATTATTTTTCCTGCTCAGAAATCACCAAAGGCTCGCCACACTCCCCTAGTTGGAATCTGTGTCTGCTCCTTTACCCAGACGTCTGCCTTCCCAGCCTTAGCCACCACGACCTGTGTGCACACTCTTACCAACTTTGACACACCCTGCTGTCCCCACCGCACTTCACACTTGCCTGGTTTCAAATCTCTTCTCTCCTTATCTGCATCCAGGTCCCACGAGACAGTTATTAACCTTTAAGCACTTTGAGAGACTACCTCACTTATCTTTAATACTCAATAACTAGAAGGCCTTACACTAGGGAGATACTTACACAAGATTTAATGGATAAATGGATGGATGCGGAGATGGATATGAGAAAAAATGATATGTGACTGGGTGAGAGGATTATGACTGAATAGATAACTGGATGAATGGGTGAGTAATTCAATGGTTAGGTGAATGAATGAATGATGTCATTACATGAGATTCAAGGGACAGAAACCACATTTTAGTTGACCCTGAAAAGAAAAAATTCTGAAAAAGAGCATCAATTAATTCTCTCATACCATTCTAATCCAACTTTTTTCACAAAAATATTTTTAAAAGATAGCTTTGCCTCTCTGTCTTATGACCAAGAGCTATTTAAAATAGTTGTTTATTTCTCCAGATCACATAGAAATGTGGTATTGAAGTTAACACCAACCTAGATCTATTTCTAAAGTACTTCCTAACCAAATCCTCCTTTTCACTGATTGGGGAGATATTTTTTATCAATGTAGTAACCTTTACATCTGAAGAAAAATCAGATTTCTGGAGCCATCAATTCCTAAGCACAGGTTACCTAGTATCCAAAGCAAGAACCACAAAAACACAGACGCCAGCAGGTGTGTACCCTTAGGAGCACTACTCTTAACTAACATGCAGTGGGAAGCAATGCTAATCTGATCTCCAGCAGCACATCACAAGCAGCTACGATGCTACAAAAAGAGGGGCTGGCTCAGATCAGGGTCCCTAATGCCATAAGCACTATTCAGAATCAACAGCTAAGCAGGGGGCAGAAAGAGTGCTGTAAAACCCTTGTAGGAAATACTTTATGTGCAACATTCAGTTCTGCTGTTTTGTTTGTAGCAATATCACACAGCTTGTTTATATCTACCATTGACAAATGGCTCCAGTTCTTTCCACATATGCATCCAGGAGAGTCTGAGCCCAACCAGGAAACAGAATTGAACAGTTGAGTGCCAAACAGCCTTGTCAGAGAAGAGACACCTCACCCAGGCCTGGGATGCCATGGAAGGCTTCCTAGAGACATTGCCATCTAAACTCGGGCCTGGATGGAGGGTGAGTGGGAATATGAGGTAAGGCGGGCGGGGAGCTGGGAGTACTATAATGAGAGAAATGGTAGCGCATTCAGAGAATCACAAGGGGTGAGTGAGATGAGAGCAGAGGAAAGGGAGTTTAATGGTAGATAAGAACTTTACAGGAAACAGGGTCTCAACAGCAAAGGACATTAAGAACCCATAAAAGAGTTTGGGATTTATTCTGGAGGCAAGCAGGAATCATTAGAAGGTTTTAAGCCAAGATGGGAAATTTTAAGCAAAGATACATTTTAGAAAAGTCACCTTGGCCATTATATGGAAGAAGTATGGGATAAACAGGCACAAGGCAGAGTCAGGACATGGGAGAGAGTGGTGATGAGTTGGGAGCCATGGAGAGGACCAGTCCTTAGCCTCCCAAGGTTGCTTCTGTATTCAGATCCAACCCAGCATGAACCATGCTAGTGACAGCTGGCAAGACTTCCCAACTCTCCTCATGGCTCTACTTCCAGATTCTCCACTTCTGCTCAGTACACAAAACAGTCCTTCAGACTCCTGTGTGCTCCTTTAGCTGAACTTGACTTTTGCACCTTGACCTTTGGTCTTTTCAGAAAACAGTAGCTCAAAATCATCCTGTGGTCATTTCTACTCCTGACCCCTCTGGTGGTACCTTGCCATAGCTCCGCCTCCTGGGCCCAAATCCTAATATTAATTCCCTCTGGTGTCTCACGTGCAGGGGAGGGGCTTTATACAGAGAGTTTTATGCCGTGAAACTAAATTTGAAATTTGTGCAGAGGATTTTCTGCAAAAAAAAAAAAAAGCAGAAAAAAAATCTCTAGTTAGTATTGCACAAAATTGCATAACTACATTATTTACATGTGGGTATGTGTATGTATTTCATATAAAATTACATTGTCCAAAGCCCAAACATATTAGAAAGGTGGAAAAGTGGCATTGTCCTTCATACGCACACATTTTACAGTCCTTATCACCATAGATATATATTAATTTTTTCCATGTAATATCATATTATAGATATTTTCCAAATTCTGCAGCTTTAGAATTAATATTTTAAGCAATTTGGTTCTATCCTGTTGGTTAGGTTTGCTGTAGTCCCCTAACTCAACCCTTTGAACAGTCAAAAATAATCAGCAAATTGGGGAACTCCTTCCTCCCAAGACTTGAAGACTTTGTGAACTGCTCCTTCAGGACACAGATACAAGTGTCTTTGCTAAGTCTACACTAATGATGAGCCCCCGGTTCTGCCCCCATGCACTCTGCACACCCCTTTATTGCTCAGCAATTGTCTGTATATGTTAGAACTTCCCCTTCCAATGAAAACCTTCCAAAGCAGTGATTCTCAGGCTTCGCATTGTTTGGGAATATTTTTTTTCCTCCTGTGCAATACACATCATGGATTGACATAACCAATAGGTTATCCATAGTTTTAAATAATTCCCAGCAAAATAGCTCTAATTCCACTTTCTCTCCTATTTCAGAAAGTTGTCATAAAGAGAGTCAAAATGAGAACACATTGAAACTATTTCTCTATTTTTTAAAGTTTGCAAAATCTTGTATTAAACTATACAAAGTGCTCTTACATACAAAAATGGCCTTAAATTATTACAGTCTACCAAAGTGACAAGACTCTGTGGTTGGAAATGATGTTCTAGTAACCAAGAACCCTGTCTATTCGTCTTTGCAAACTGTTTGCTCATCATACTAGTATATAGAGAGGCGGGGAGAAGTCCACAGGGGCTAATGAAAACTGAGAAAAAGAAAGGAGGCAGAGAATGTAAAAGAGAGGTAAGGAGACAAAAATAAAAGTAAAAGCAAATAAATGCAAATTTAAGAATTCTTTACAAAACAAAATTTATGACATCGACATGGCATACCAACTAGAGATGGCAAAAGAGCTAAATAAAACATGAACTACTTGGGGGGAAAAAAACTAATATATTTAGAGTAAATAACCTAATATAGTAGAGTAGCATTGTTTCAATATTCTAAAGCAACTGTTCCAAAGCAGAAGGTTGGGATATAATTCCCTTTAGTAACTGAAGGGCGAAGACCTAAAGTCTACACAAAGTACTTCTGCAAAAGACACCAGTTAATTGCTAACATGGTCAAGACAACAGCTTTCCAGAAAGAATGACTAATCGCAAAACACTTAAATTCTATTCTCCTTTCCTATACTCCTGGTACATTCATCTTCCCAAAAAAATGAAGTGAGCTGGCCAGAAATGATGTCATTTGTATCTAAAATATATTCATTGGAGCCAGAGGGATACATTTATGTATAAAGAAGTATTGAAGTTGATTAGATTTGCCACTGAATTACTAAATCATTTCTCAAATAAAGAAAAAAAAAAGGTTCTACTCTGAAGGGCAATGATGGAATAAATCTGCGTGAAAGCTCTATTTTTGAACAATCCCCTTGTTCTATTCAAAACTCTTTAAATTCACTGCAATGAATTTGAGTCCTGTAAAAGGTCATGACTCAAAAAAAGAAAAACCCAAAATTGATTTAAAGGGGCTAATCAAGGAGGAGATTTGCAGGACTGTTAAGAAAATCTTCTGAAATGGAAGAGAATTGCCCAACAATTCCATTTGACTGAGCCACACGTTAATATAACAGTCAATTATTACTCAACAAAAGCAATATCACAATTCATTCTTTTTCACAAGGTAACGACTCTGGGCCGGGAGTTGAGAAAATCAAATGGAGGGCTAGACACACGCCCGCAGAGGAAAAGTGTGAGTAGGATTTGGGGCTTTTTACTGGATGCAGTACATTTCATTAGTGGGCCTGCATCTCCTGCTGGGCTCTTATTTCTAAGCCTTTTGTGTGGGGTTTTCCTTTTAAAATGATACCTCAATGCAAATGTCCACATTCGTGTAAGAAAACACTTAGCACATGTCTAAGAAACCTGTAGAATGGCTACAGAAAGCACAGACATTTTTTTTTAAAGAAAAAAAATAATAAAGGGAGTAAAAGGGAATGTTTTAGGCTGCTCTAGCAGGTGGGTATCTGGTGGTTGAAAATGGTTTTCCAAAGCAAGACTGTAACTGTAGCAAGAGAAAAGACACTTGTGTTTCAATAATCCCAACAAAACTAAATTGTAGACCTGAGAACATTAAAAAAAAAAAAAAAAGACACAACACCCTTCAAAAGAAAAATAAAACAATGCTCCCAAAATAGGCCCGATTATGTGGGTCACTGCATACTGTGTATTTCCCCTGTAGCATCTTATCGTGGTTACTGTTGCCAGGGGACACTTGATGCTCTCATTATATATGTTTGTCTTTCACATCCACATCAGGAGCCAGTTTTTTTTTTCCTTCCAGGCCCCCAGAACTGTAACAGAAATAAAAATAAGGAATGGACCCCATTATTACACAAATACCTACAAAGCAGAGGGAGTGACCTCCGTGGGTCACCATGTTGTCCCTAGAAGCATTGATGCCCTTGCCCCAGGGCCCCCAGCCTTTTGTCACAGGGTCAAAGCCAGGACCTCAGCTGAGTATCCTCTGTGAAGAATTAACAAGTGTGACAATTTGTGGGCCCTCCCCCCCCAGCCCCCAGTCCGGCCTGCCTGAATGCTGTAAATAGAGACATCTGGATAGAGCCCTTTCACTGCAGTAATTGAAAATGAACACGGATCAAGTTCTGGCCTGTTGTATTCATAAATCTTCAGGCTTAATTACATTAAAGGGAAATCTAGGGCCCAGCACTATGGAAACTGCAGATTCTATCAGGCGCTTGAATCATGAATCTTTAAGATAAGTGGGGGTTTTTTTTTTTTCCCCTCTCCCCATTCCACCCCCCACCCCCACCCAAACGCTTTAGTAGAGTTGAATGGGAAATTTTCAAATCAAGCCTTCCAGTATTAATGCACCAGGAAACTTCTGAGAAGATTTTGCCCTCACTATTTGTACATGTGTTTCCACTGTGTGTTCGCTGGGTGACAGTTGCCGCATTCCTCCGAGCCGATCAGCGTTTTGAGGCTAAAAATTAGACACATTTCTATGAGGGATGACAACAGACTCGACAGGTACTTAAAATATGTTTTCTTCCCCCAAGTTGAGCAGAAAGAGCGTGCATCTAGTTAAAATTTAATGAGGTTCAAGAAAAGAACTGTGGCACTGGCAGGTTTCAAATGAAGTCAAAACTCTCAGCATCCCCTTTCACAATAACAACCCCTGGAGAACTCTACTGAAATTTATAACTAACCCATCACAAAATTCTTTATTGTTGGACGTAAAAACTCACACAACTCCATTCCCTAAAAATGGATTTCAAAGTAAGCCAACGCTGTCCATGTTTTTGTTTTCTTTTGCATATGGGTCGCAGTAGGGAAATGAAGGATTGGAGGACATCCGTGACTCCACTTACTACAAACATACCCACACCAATGGCCATGCAGAAGCAAGGCCCCCGGACTGTAGGGCAGGCTCCAATGGAATTTGTGTCCACTCAGCAGCCGGTGCCTCTCCTGATTCCTCACTCGCCTTGGGCTCACAATAAGGTCAGAAGAGAAGGGCTAATCAATGGATCTACAAACTGGATCTGTATCTCTGGGCTCAGTGATAATAATGCAATTTATTACTACTGCCCCTTTGTCTTTGCTTCTTTGTGGGGACTCCCTAGCATCTAATGAGAAAACCATGTCCGGGAACCGTGAGGACTCAGTAATACTAGTTGATATTCATCAAGAATGTATCTGAGACACTGCGTCAAGGTGTACACTACAGTCTCCCAAGTGCTCACAACACTGTCTCCAGGGTGATAACAGTGTTTCCCTTTTCTAGACGGGGAGGCCATGGCTCAGAGGATCTAGGAGACCAGGAGCACAGAGCTGTGAGTGTGGGGTTGGAAACCAAATGGAAGCCACTTTCACGCTGGAGTCCATGTTACTCCCACCAAGCCGCACTAATAACAACCCTGGCATAGATGCTGACCATGGGTGAAGCACTTTCCATGGGCAGCAGAGCAGTGTGTCGAGGCCAGAAGCTCTGGATCCACACCCTGAATCCTGCACTCAGTTGTCATGGAGACCAGATGGCCTAACCTCCGTTGCCTCTCAAGTTCCTCACACTTCAGAGGAGGACTGGTAATGATGGTAACCATGACCGGTGGCTTCAAGAGTCATTTTGAAGGTGAAATGAGATAATATGGACATACACACTACCGCTTAACCTGGTTCATCATGAGTGCTCAAGAGATAATTGCTGTATCATTATTCCCTCATTCACACAAACTATGTATGTATGTATGTATGTATGTATGTATTTACTTACTTATTTTATTTATTTATTTATTTATCTATTTATTTATTTATTTTGCGGTACTGGGGATTGAACTCAGGGGCATTCTACCTCTGAGCTATACCCTCAGCCCTATTTTTTATTCTTTATTTTGGAACATGGTCACTAAGTTGTGGAGGGCCTCACTATGTAGCTGAGGCTGGCCTCGAACCCGGATCCTCCGGTCTCAGCCTCCCAAATGCTGGGAATACAAGCATGCACTACCACACCTGGCTTGTTTATTTATTTATTTGTGATCTGGGGATTGAATCCAGGAGCATTCTACCTCCAAGTTACATGTCTAGCCCTTTAACTTTTTTTCCTTTTTTTTTTTTTTGTTTTTAAACAGGCTAAGTTGCTGAGGGTCTTGCTAAATTGCTAAAGCTGGCCTCAAACCTGCAATCCTCTTTTCTCAGCCTCCTAAGTACAGGGGTTCCAGGCATGCACCACCACACCTGGCTCATACAAGCTTTTAATGATTGTTTTTATTATGATTTGACTTTCTAAAAAACCTCTTTCTGAGAACTTAACTAGAACCATGTTAGGTGTGCTAAGGAATTTGTGAGGTATAATGGATGGCTTCAGCTCTCTAAAGAAGCTTGCAGTCTGATGAGGAAGGTAATATGCAAATATTTAACCTTACTATATTTCATGGGCTACCTTGTGTCTTCCACTCCCTTAAATTCATAAATTCATACATTGAAGTCCTAATCCCCACTCTTTCAGAATGTGACTATTTGGAGTGAGAGGTCTTTCAAGAGGTAATTGGGTTAAGTGAAGTCATATAGGCAGGTACTAATCCAGTATGACCGACATCCTTATAGGAAGAGGAGATTAGAACATACACACACTGAGAGATGACTATTCGAGGGCACAGAAAGGTGGCAACCATCTAGCAAGTCAAGGAGCGAGGCCTAAGGGGAAATCAGATCTGCTGACACCTTGGTCTCGGGCTTTCAGCCTGCAGAGCTATGAGTAAAGACCTTTCTGTATAAGCCATCCAATCTGTGGCATTTTTTTTAAATAGCAGCCTTAACTAACTCACTCTACAAAATAGATGAAAACAACAATAAAATAACAAGTCACAGCCAAGTGTGGTGGTGCATGCTTGTAATCCCAGTACTTGGGAGTCTGAGACTGGAGGATCCGGGTTTGTGGCCAGCCTCAGCTACTTAGTGAGGCTCTCTGCAACTTAGTGAGACCCTGTTTCAAAAATAAAGAATAAAAAATAGGGCTGGGGGTGTAGCTCAGAGGTAGAATGCCCCTGGGTTCCATCCCCAATACCGCAAAAAATAAAAATAAAAAATAGCAAGTCACCCTAAGCCCAGAAAAACTTCACATTAAGCCATGTACTCTCTTACTATCTCACATTATATGACAATTGTTTATTGACTTGGCCATATTATCCAAACCATAAGTTTCTCAAAAGTATAGTATAGATATGTTTACTCTGTGTCCCCAGCACTAAGCCCAATCCTGGTACCAAACAGATATTCATTAAATAAAAAACCATGAGACATTCATTATCCTTCCTTTCCTGTGTTTCAGGGTAACCAACTAGCTAATGATAGGAAGTTCCCCCTTATAGAAATACTACAGCCAATTAATGACAAGAAGTGATAGAATCAGGCAACTGCCCTCTTATAACCCCTAATGGGAAAGTGGATCTAGCCAATGATTAAAAGTGGATTCAACATTATTAGTGAATGGTGGGTGAGGAATTTACAATGAAAACATGTGAACTCCCTGATCAATTTCTCCAGGTATATAAAAGGTGAATATTAGGCCTAATGGTATACAATAACAAGGACACAGCAACATCTTTGAATCATATTATCTAAGAAATTGTACCAGCATCTACTACTTCCTTACAAAAGCATAAGAAATAGAAGAACATGTTAAAAACACACTAGGGTAGCAATCATCAAAATATAGGTGGTAAGAGGGGACATTTCACAAAGAAATGAGCTATTTTCCTTAATAAAACAATGGTATGGATTAGACTAGAAAAGGGAGAAAAATTGTTATAAAAATAAGTGTTAGAGCCAGGCTTGGTGGCTCATACCTATAATCCCAGTACTTGTGAGGCTGAGAGAGGCAGAGTGTAGTTTCAAGCCCAGTCTCAGTAACTTAGCAAGGCCAGGCCCTTGCTAAGTGAGACTCAGTGAGACCCTGTTTCAAAATTTTTTAAAAAAATTTTTTAAATAGGGCTGGGGGTATAGCTCAGAGGTAGAATACCCCTGGGTTCAATTCCTAGTACCACATACACTTAATAAATAAATGTAAACTTAAAAAACATAACATGTAGGATACGCAACTCATTTGGATCTTAATTCAACCCTATCAAATGTAAAAATGATTATTTTTGAGATATCTTGAATCAATGAATTGTTAACTTTGCTAAGCATAATAGCATGGTCAATATGCAAAAATATAGATATATAAATCTAGGTATGGATATAAATAGCCTTATCAATTAATGACACAAAACTTTGTGGATAAAATGGAATGATGTTTGAGAATTTCCATAATAGTTTTTAACTTGATTTTCATAAATGCTCTTTGGTATAGGTTTTGTCGTTTGTTTGTGGTACTGGGGATTGAATCCAGGGTCTTGT
Source organism: Graphiurus murinus (assembly GCA_004027655.1). Lineage (NCBI taxonomy): Eukaryota > Metazoa > Chordata > Mammalia > Rodentia > Gliridae > Graphiurus > Graphiurus murinus. Next base: position 15,706 of record PVLC010000170.1, on the reverse strand, counting down.
ACACACTAGGCAACTGGTCTACTACTGAGCTACATTCACATCTTTTCCATTTTATTTTGAGACAGGGTCACAATGTTGCCCAGGCTGGCCTCGAACTTGCAAATCCCCTGGCCTCAGTCTCCCCAATAGCCAGGTTTATAGGTGTGTGCTAAGGTGCCCAGCTTTCTGTAGAAGGTTTTGTTTGAGGGGTTTTTTGTTTGTTTGTTTGTTTGTTCGGTTTTTTTTTAAGTAAATACATTGGGAACTCAATTCTCTAGGTTAAGAAGATTGCCAAGGTCACTCAAGAAGGAACAGGAGCCAAATCTTCTAACTCACTCTTACACGCATGTAAGTACTTCAGACCCTTGACTCCAAAAAGCAAAGATAGAGGCATAAATTTAAATTTAACATTTAATATTACTCAAGTAATCCTGCCAAGCATTTTTGTACGTATTATTACATTGGATCCTCACTACAAATCCATGAGATGTGTGCTATTAGACTCATTTTGCAGATGAACAAGAGCTCAAAGAGGTTATATGATTTGCCCAGAAGGACACAGAATTGAAACCCAGGTCTGCCTACTCTATGTCAAATAAGACCATCAGGCCAAATTTGTATGACAATCACCACACTGCAGCCCCTCTCTTGAGAACTGCAATTATATTAGCTTAGTCTACCTACTATCGTGAAAACAAAAACAAAAACAAAAAAATGTCTAACTTCCTTTACCCATCATTTCTCATACTTTTACCATGAAACCTCTTTTTACAGTTAGCATCTATTAACCTTAGACATGTCCACAGAGCACCTGGGAGAAATACCCCATTGCTCCATGCTTGGCAATGGGTAACTTCTTTTATCTCTGCCATGTTTGAATTTGTGGATATTAATATAAAACATCATTATTATGAAGTAAATTATTTAGCAAACAGTTAACTCCCTGTGTCTAACATTTTTAATTGATAAGCAATCAATTTTACTATACCAAAAAGAAATATTGTTTCCTTCCAAGTGTTTGGACTCTTAATAAGTATTGGACCTCCCAAAAAGCATGTGAGGCTGTAGGTGACCTTTCCCCAAAACTGAGGTCACTGGAAAGTTCATTTCCTAGAACAGCAGACAGAGGAAGAGGAAATGTACATTTTGCCAGAGAGCCTCCCAGTTTAGTGCCCCTGGGCTAGTAATACTAATGAGCCCAAGCTTTTTGGCCCAATCTTACAGAAAGATGAAATTATTTCTCTCCAAATGCAAAGCCTTCACATTGAAACTTGACCATTAAAAAGGAAAGGGGAACAACAATTTCAAGCTGAATTATTCTGAGAAATGCTTCCCACACACAACCAGAAACTTGTCACCTCTTCTTGCCCCTCATCCATCGGTATTTTTAATTCATTTCTGAACTCAGACATCTTTTTGCATCTGCCACAGAAGTGAGTCTCTGAGGCTGTAAGCAGCGACCAACGGATCTTCAATTGTCTGAATAATTGAGGCTCATCATGGAAGGGCCCTGGAAGCGATAATGGTGGGTGGTCTGGGGCAGGGGGATGGTGTAAAGCAAACCTGTCTTCAGCTGTGTTGGACAGCAGCCTTCCTCTCTCAGGTGTGGTACCATTTTCAGATAGGCAATTGTGAAAGAAGAAAATGTGTTTCCCAAATAACAGAAACTTCTCTCAAGAAACAGAAATGTGATTCTAGTTTAAATGAGACTCAGTCATCAAAGATAAATGTTTCTGTCTTAAAAATCAAAAATCTTGGTTATAACCTCTAAAACATCCACTCTAATTTTCACAGCACGCTCATTTTCCTTTTCTCTTACAACTTTCCCTTAACCTCTTTCAATGTTGGTGTTTTATATAATCACTTTTGTTATAAAATCCTGTAATATGAAAATTTATTTACGTACATTTCTCTAGATTTTCATCGTGAAATAATGTCAGCCACTAACTGCAATCAAAGTACACACACATGGCTGCTACTAGTTGGCAAAAGCAAGGAAAACCATCTACTTTTTGGTTTCAGTCTCACTGAGATGACAGTTTGTGGACAATAACATTTTCAAGCACTAGAAAGCACAGATATGCAAGTTAACAGATCACTGGTTTGGGTACCCAGACATCAGTGGGGTGATGGTGAAGTGGTTTTCCCTGCAGAGCTCTACTATTGACATTTCAATCTACGAAATGGGTCTTAGATGACTCTGTCATCATTCCTTCCTGATGCAACCTAAATCAGCCCTCCATTCTGCCAGTATGTCCTGGCACCAACTTCTTTATTCCAATCCTCATATACAGGATGAATTAACATTATCATTTCTTCAAAAATCACAATGTTTTGTGATTAAACAATGTCGGTAAGTTTCTTGAATAAACAAGTTTAGATACTTTCCATACGCCAGACACTGTACAACATGTTTTCCATGTATTATATGTGAATTTTAAAAAAATAAAGAGAAAGTGAATTAAATAAAAATAGATATTTTAAAGAGTGAAGAAATGTAATTTTTCATAGAAAGTTGCCTTGAAAGTTATATATATGCTATTTCTCTTTCACTCTCGTTCTCTTTCATAATCATTCATTGAACAAATATTTACTTAGTGCTTATTAGATCCTAGGCTTTGCCCTGGGTGCTGAGAACAGAGTAGTAAACAGAGCAAGTGCTAAAAGGAGCTTATAAGCTAATGGAGAGAGGTGCCAAATGGAAAACAGGCAAAAGGAAACCAAAGTCTTCAGTTGCTGGCTGGTGGGAAGGTGAAGGGCCAGCAACTTCTATATTAGAATAAACTGATATAGAATAGCGTGTGCTTTATTTGTCAAACAGCTAAGCAGAGGCTGTTAGGACTGAATATTTTGTCAAGCTAATTTTATTGTTCATCATGTCTTATGACTAATGGCATCAACAATTTGTTATAGAGAAAAACAGCAACAATGTAAGGCAGAAGGGGAAACTGAAACAGCAGAGTTACCAACCAACCATTCTGGCTAAATAGTTTCATATTCTTTATCTTAGTCAACATCTACATTTACCTTCACAACCACTAAGTCTAATATCTCCCCATCTTGCAAATAAGGAAAATTGATGCACTATAGAGTTTGGGTAACTTTCCCAAGACACTCCTGCTGATGGGCGGCAGAGCTGGGATAATAACAAATTGTTATTCAAAAGAGATGTACAAAGTTGTACTGGTTCTAATGTTCTAATTGTTCCATGTCACCAGCATTCGATTTAGTTTTGTTTTTGTTTGTTCATTTGTTTTGTTGGTTTGGTTTCATTTTTGTTTCTGTTTTTGTTTCAGTATGCCTACTGCTATCTCATTTTAAATTTTGTTTGAATTTCTTTGATTTATTCATGAAGATAAGCATCCTCATACTCTGATTGGCCATCAACATAGGGTATTCTGTAAAATGCTTGTGCAAATCCTCTGCCCACTTTCTTAATTGTGATATCTGCAGGACATTTTTTTTTATTATCCTCTCCCATTTGGAGCTTGGTTATTTCATCATCCTTATGGTGTCTAAATGAACAGAACAATTTTGTGTGTGGAGGGAGGGTGCTGGGAATTGAGCCCAGGTGTATTCTACTTCTGAGCTATACCACCAGCTTCTTTATTTTGAAGCAAGGTCTCTTTAGGTTTTTTGGGAGTCTTATTAAGTTGCTAAGGTTGGTCTCAAACCTACAATCCTCCTAGCTTTCCTAGTACTGAGATTACAGGTGTACACCACCATACCTGGCTATGAACAGAACTAATTCTTAATATACTAACTATACTTATCAAGACTATTCTTTTATGATTAGTGCTCTTTTCATCTAATTTATGAAAACCTTCCATAGTTCAAGATAAAAGAGGTGTCCTATATTGTGTTCCTAAAGATGTATAGGTTTCTATTTTATGTATGTCTTTTACTTATGACTTTAGTATATGGTGTGAGGTAAGAGTAGACTTCCCCACCCCATAGGATAACCAGATGTCCTAGTACCATTTACAGACTGCTCCTTAGTTTTATCACCAATTTACAATAAAAGCAATAACAATGATAACAATAATAATACAGTACTTACCATATGTCAGCCATAGTTCTAAGTGGCTTATGTGTAATGTCAGCTCTCAAATATGTTTTTCTATACAATACTAGCTCTATAAAAAAATCAGGTTCCCATACATGTGGCGCGCGCGCTCGCTCTCTCTCTCTCTCTCTCTCTCTCTCTCTCTCTCTCTCTCTCTCTCTCTTCACTGGAATATTTCTGTATAACCATGTTTTAATTGCTATATCTATAACCGTTTCCCCTAATTTATTTGTAAGCAGGGCTATCTTAGCCAATCCTACTTTTTGTTCTTCCATCTCAACTTTAGAGTGCTTTTTCTAGCTTCATTCATGTTGTTCCATCCTAATTCTGAAATTTCCCTGAGCAAATACCAGGCCACCTGAGCCCTACCACGGAGAAGACATCTTTGATTGACTCCAGTTTTACCCCAGGAGTGGTTCCTCAGGACCCTGATCCTCCTGGTTCTTTGCTCTGCCCACGACTTCTACTCTGATTCCCGGCTATGCCCTTTGAGCTGTGATTCCCTTCTGTCACCACCCTAAGTTTCTTTTGAAAAAGAAATGAATTGTACTGGCAACTGAGTAGCTTCCTCAGCTTGCTTCCTGTCCTTAGAAAGTTAGGGGCCCAGAAGCCATTGGGAAATGTATCCAATCTCAGTCTATTTTATTTCAGGTTGATGGAGCATGTTTATACAACTCACTTGAGAATTACGTGAACCTTTTGTAAATGCAACTCCATTCAAATGCATTGGCCAAAAACAAGCTATATCCTCAATTGTTTAAGGCTTACCTCTCTTTCTACACCAACACCTACTTTGTGTGTGTCAAACTGCTGCGGGACAATATTCTTAAGAATGGCAGAAGCCCCATTGTGTAATTTAAGGATCTACTGAGCACCACCTTAATCTCTCTAGAAGTTTGAAAAAATAGTCTTGCAGACATAACTTTGAGTTTATCTAGGTTTCCAGGTTCTGCTTTAGCTGAGTATTATTTGCCGAATGGAAAGACTGGAGAATCCATTTTATTTTCTAAACTAGCTGATTCTAATGTCTGTGCATGCCTGCAAACTGATCAATTCTTTCTTAAACCCATCTCTTTCTTGCTGTACTGCATCTTCCTTTGATTGGGACAAGCATCTGACACTTTCAGCATCCTGCCTGGAAACCAATACAGCCACATCCAAATGTGCACGGGGACTGTTTCCTCCCCTCCCCCAACTAGTCTTGCCAGTTGTTTTACTACATGTCACCATCATCCAGTAACAATGTCATCTCCATTTCCCATGCTTTGCCACTCGTTGGCTTGCCATTTTCAGGCCTCTGCTTGTAGCCCAGCTGCAAAACCAGCATTACCTCCTTCAGGTTTTCATTGTGGTAGCACCCCAATTTATTCCTATCGGTTAACTATTGCTGTGCAACCTAAAACTCAGTGACTTAAAACAGTAAACATTTACTCTTGCTCCTAAATTCATGAGCCAACTGGACCTTTCCATGACTTAATCCAGATACAGGTGGCCTTTTCTGATAGCTGGGGACTGGCTCATCTAGGAAATCTTTCTTCAGCTGCCTAGCAGTCCTTTGGCCATGGCATGAAGGGACAGGAATAACTGGGTTACATGTTTTTTCACATCCAACAAGCTAACCTGGGCTTGTTCATATGATGGTATCAGAATTCCAGAAGCACGGGAGCATGCAAGACCTCCGGAGCATAGCGTGACGACTGGCACACCACCACTTCTACCACATTCTGATCACCAAAGGAAGCCATAAAACCAACCCAGATGCAACAACTAAGGAAATAGAGTCCACCTCTTGATGGGAAAAGCTACAAAATCACATTGCAAATGGCATGATTTTAAGGAGTAAAGAACTAAAAACATGGAAAGATCTTTTTACAATCAATTTGATACAGGGAATATTCCAACTTTTCTGGAAGAGTTTGCATAAGGTCATAATAATCTTTGAATTTATAATATAACTTGCCTAAAAGGAATGAGGCCTAGTTAAACTGACACATGCAAAACAGTTAGAACACACTTGAATGTAACTGTCACTAGTAGTGGTTGTAGACCTGGTAACCCCTTCTTAATGTAACTGTTACTTGCCCCGGCAACAGCAGGAATAGTATACCTAGTAATATCTAACTCTGTCTTCTACTATATCATTAGATCCCAGAGGGAAGGGCTCTGTCTTTCTCATGTCTGTATCCTTTAAGTAGCAAAATGGCTAAGTAGAGAAACAGTATAAAAGGAAGCCCTGGACACTTCTAGTTCAAGATGAACTAAGTACCTATTGTAGTCACCCATACCTACAAATGTGTGCTGAATTGAATTCTTCTGAATTACTTGTATGAAGCTTATACAGCAATGGCTCTTGTATTCTAGCTCTGAAGGGATAGAGATTTTTCAAGATGAACATTAAGGGCAGAAATATCTATCTTTAAGGCATTCTCCAAGTTTTAAAGGGGTTCAAAAATATGCCCCAAGCTGGGCTCAGTGGCAGAGTAATCCCAGTTTTTTGAAGGCTGAGACAGAAGAATCATAGGTTCGAGGGCAGCCTCAGCAACTTAGCAGGACTCTGTTTCAAAATTAAAAACAAAAGAGGAGCTGAGGCTGTAGTTCAGAGGTAGAGTTCCCTGGGTTTTATTCCTGATATCAAGAAAAGAAAAAAAGGAAGGAAATAAAGAAGGGAGGGAGGGAAGAAAAGTGGCCCCAAATGATGCTCTGTGTGTGTGTGTGTGTGTGTGTGTGTGTGTGTGTGTGTGTGTGTGTATGGTATTGAGGATTGAACCCAGAGGCATTCTACCTTTGAGTTATACCCCTAGCCTGATTTCATTTCTTATTTGGGAACAGGGTCTCGCTAGATTGATGAGAGTCTCACTACTTGCTGAGGCTGTCCTCGAACGTGCAATCCTCCTGTCTCAGCCTCCCAAGTACAGGACTTACAAGCATATGCCACCATGCCTGGCAGCCAAATAATGTTTATTAAAATTTTGTATCTTCCCTAATATCCTAGTAGTCTTTTGTTCTTCTACCGCCAATAAAGTCTCATGTGTTGCAGCCTTGTTGTATGCTACCATCTTGATCTGCCACTTCCCTTCTGCTCCCTTCAACAATGTCCCAGAAGTATAATTAAGTTATCAGAAGTCTCCTTCGGGTGTGAGTTCCCTCTTCTACTTTCATTGATTTTCTCTTAAGAATAAAATCATGCAATTTTTTGTCCCATCTCTTCTTAAAGAGTAGTAGGAAAAGAAAGATATGGACTTTTATGTTAATTTTTATCCTACCAAGTTCAGAAGAACTATTCATGAGATGAACTGGGGACTTTTAAAACATCTACATTTTCTACTGAAAATGTCCACTTGTGCAGGATTCTTTTTTCATTTTATCCAGAATACACTTCACTAAGACTCCCAGGCATGCACATTCTTTCCGTGAAGCACATTCCCCAGGTACCAATTATTCTACCATTCATATGAGTCTGGCAAGACAGAATACCCACACGAGTTAAGTGAAGCTACTCTGTTACTCACACATAGGCAGTGTGGGACAATAGAAGACTAGGATTCATGGCAATATGGTCCCCAAAGCTCAGGAAGGCTCCCCAGGGCAGATGGAGTCTTGTATGTGCCTGCCCACATATCTCCCTGCAGCTGGGACTCACAAAGCAAGACCTTCTGCTCTAGGAGGGATGGAGAAGTTGTGCAGGCTGACCCAGCCAGTTCCTCCCTCTCTCATGATAGTGCATTGCCAGCTCTCTCGATAGTGATTCTTGAGAACAATGAAGAGAGAGAGAGAGAGAGAGAGAGAGAGAGAGAGAGAGAGAGAGAGAGAGAGAGAGCAGAGTGGCCAAGGCCATCAGGAGGCTTGTCTGCCTGCACTCCCTTGTCAACTTGATGGTAGCATCACTGAGGTTTCTGGAACAGAGCCCCTTAGGATACAAATGATTTTGACATTTGTAGGATATTTTGTGGAGGCTAAATGGGATTCTTAAAACTTGCCAAAAGTCAGTGAAACTTTCCGTGTCTGACTTATTTCACTAATGTTTAGAATCAAAACTCCATAGTTTTAGAACTGCTGTGTTCACTGTACCAGGAAAAGGAGACTTTCAAGTCATTATTTACCTTTCTTGCTGTGCAAACAGCATATAGCACAGATGAGGAAAGATCCAGTAACCAAACATAAAGGACATTGACATTGGATAGTTCCTCTGATGTCTGCCGGGGTGTGTGGCACTGCCTAGATTTCTATGAAAACCAATTATTGTTTAAAGGTTGAGGTTTACAATCGGACCTTAGAAATGGGATTGTGATTTCCCTTTTCCATCCAAACCCATCTGTCTTCTTTCTTTTCTTATACATTATTTTATTAAATAACAATGTAAGACAATCCTCTGTTCAGTCACTTGCTATTTATGTATTCTTTTTAAAATAATTTAATCTGCTTTAGAAATTTCAGCAAGATAATGAAAAGATTATCTGACTCACCCACTGTCCTGAACATAGGCTCTTTCTTTCTTTCTTTTTCTTTCTTTATTTTTCTTGGTACTGGGGGTTGAACCCAAGTGCATTCTACCTCTGAGCTACATCCATAGCCCTTTTTTAAATTTTTATTTTAAAACCATGTCTCACGGAGTTGCTAAGGGTCTCACTAAGTTTCTGAAGCTGGCCTCAAACCTGTGATCCTCCTGTCTCAGCCTCCCATGTACTGGGATTACAGGTGTACACCACCAATATCTGCTCTGAATATACAATTTCTAGTAAGCCTAAAAGTCCACATGCAACACAAAGGGAAGGGACTCCAGACCTGATGTCTCCTCTCCCTTTTGTGTTCCTTCCTCAAATAACTTGCTCATAAATAAGTACTGAAGAACTACAATGGCCACTGAACTTGGACCTTGTTGCTTTCAAACACTGGAAACTTTCTTTTACTGATTTTCTACATTGAACCTAAAGCAGATGATGATCAGGAGACAATTCAAGGCATTTACAAGTCCAACTGAACATTGAAGATTGAACTTCTATATCATTTTCCCAAAGGGGTAAAAAAAAAAAAAGTAACTTTAACACAGTTAATAAAAGAAGCTACTGGCAGGGTGCATATTGTGTTTCTATTATGAAGTTCACTCTTCTCTTTTCCATGTTTGAGCCCCATGAACTGCCAACCAGCTCCTTCCTCTGTGGCTTGAAAGTGCAAAAAGATGATCAAGTAGCCCCCTGGTATTTGTTAAGCAGGGGTGCTGCAAGCCCCGTCTAGCTGACCATGCTCCTGACCTCAGTGAAGAAATGCATCCTCCATGCCTGCTCCTGGCTGAAGCTGTCACTTCTAAATGATATTCCTATGTGCAGGCCCCCAGCTGTCACAGTGATGTCCCATGGCCATGTCAGCCAGGTTGGCTGAATGGAGCTCTACATGTGTCTGTTTTTTAAGAATATATTTAGTTCTCATACTGTCAAAAAAAAAAAATCTAGTTAAGTTGCCTAAATACTTTGGTCCTTCCAGCATTTTGGATCGGTTGCCATGGTAACCGATGTTCCAAGATAGGGACCTACAATTTTATAAATTATGTTTTTTTCCATTTCCCCAGAAGCTTCACATTCAGTTGCTCTGTCCTCTGGGGACAGGGATAAAGACACGAGTCAAACATTTGATCTTCATCACTCCCTTTGTGTTATATTTTTTAAATTCAAAACTCCACCTTGCACTCAAAAGTTTTGTCATATCATAATGTTATTTCACATCACTCTTGGTACTTAATAAGACCTGAAAATATCAGGATAATGGCCCTAGTAACTAAGGAGGAGAGGGGGGAAAGCACTGGGTTCTGTTGCCTGTTCTCCAACTGCACTTCAGATGAAATTAAAACTGCACAACTCCATTGACTGGTCATCTTGAGACAAAGAACAAAAGCTTAATCACATATCTAGACAGGGCAATTAGAGTCAAGACCACAGAAATCTAATTCTCCAAGCACATCCATGCATAATAACCACTCTTGGAAATGTAGTCTATACTGAAAAGACTCAGTGTCTGTATAGAATCTGTGCTTTTTAATTATGAGACATTTCACATGAAGAAGATGGGGGTGGGGAAGGCAGGGATGAATCCAAAGAGCCAGAGAAGGAGGACATGCCCTCTCCACAGACTGCAAGACTGGCAGGTTTCCACATTTGTTTAATTAAAACAGAGAGAGAGAGAGAGAGAGAGAAACTTTTTCAAAAATTCACTGCAAAACTGCTCTCAGAACGGGCATGGGGCAACATCAAATAAACTAGGATGTGGAATAGGCAAGACCAGTTCAAATACTGGCTCTGACTCTTATCAGGTATGTGACATTGGGCACATTATTTACCCTCTCTGAATCTCTTCCTTACTTTGGGATAAAAATTATCTACCTGAAATGAATTTTCATTTAACAATCCAGTGAGATTCCACATGGAAAGAAGCTAATTCGGCAAAGTCTTGGTAAATGCTCACTCTTTTTTCCTTCTTCTCTCTCCACCAGGAGTCCCTGTGTCTAAAAATGAGTTCTCATCTGTCACGGCTCGGTTACAGGTCTAAGAGGGAAATTCTCCTGGGCACCACAGCTTCCTAATTAGGTTTCTCATTGCCTCTGGTTGTAAATATGACTTTAAACCTTGTCTGTTTCAAAAAGGAGCACATAGTCAATCTGTGAGTTAATAAGGTTTTATTTATTTATTTTTTATTGGTGCATTGTAATCATACGTCTGTTAGGTACAAGCTGGTAAAGGCCTACATGCACACATCTCTCATTTAACCCTTACCCTATTCCCACCCCACTCCCTCCCACTCCCTCCTTTTCAAGTTCAGTTTAGTGATTGACTTTGATATGTTTGTGAAAGTACATCATGCACATTAGGGTGTCCCCCACCCCATCACCTTCAGTTAAGTCACCTTCTTTGCTCACCTAAGGTTTCTCCTTCTTCATCTAGAGTCCCTCTTATGTCCCACTTTCTCCCTAGCTTCTGCATATTATGGAGAGCATACTATTTTTTACTTTTTATGACTGACTAATCTCACTTAACGTAATGTTTTCCAGTTCCATCCATTTCCCTGCAAATAACATGATTTTGTTCTTCTTTATGGCTGAGTAAAATTCCATCGTGTACATATCCCATACTTTTGTAATCCATTCATCTGTTGATGGGCAACTTGGCTGCTTCCACAGTTTGGCAATTGTGAGTTGTGTGGCTATAAACATAGATACACATGCATTGGTCTGATAGTTTGGTTTCCATTCTTTTGGGTAGATACCCAGAAGTAGTATTGCTGGATCCTATGGTAGGTTCATTCCCATTCATTTGAGGATTCTCCATACTGTTTTCCAAAGTGGTTGCACTAATCTGCAATCCCACCAACAATATATTAATGTTCCCACTTCTTCACACCCTGGCCAGCATTTGTTGTTGTTCTTGTTTTTGATGATTGCCATTCTGATTGGAGTTAGATGAAATCTCAAGGTAGTTTTGATTTGCATCTCTCTGATTGCTAATGATGTTGAACATTTCCTCATACATTTATTGGCCATTTGTATTTCTTCTTTTGTGAAGTGTCTATTTAGATCCTTTGCCTATTTTTTGATTGGGTTATTTGTTTTCTTAGCTGTGAGTTTCTTGAGTTCTCTATATATTCTAGATATCAGTCCTCTATTGAGGAGTAGCTGGCAAAAGGTGAATCAACTTATATATAGACAGCTTCTAATGGCACTACTGACTTTGCACTACCTGGAGCTCTGGTCACACCTGAGGACACTTATGGCTGGGCATCATTCACTATGGAGGAATTTTATTCCTGTCCTTCTCCATCCCTCTGCCACAAGAAACCTAATTCCTCAGCTGCCTTGACAGCTGCCCTAGACCCCAAGCCTGCACCCAGGTTTCATCCCCTGACTTCCATCCCCATTTTCCTGAAATTCTCAGTCCCAGAGTTGCTTAACTCCAAGAGTGCAAGACTAGTAAAGGGTATTAGTCAAAGCTTGCTGCTGTGATAGATAAATTCCAAAAGTTCAGTGGCTTCACAAAATTAAAATTTATATTTCATGTATCCACCAATCCATGCAGGTATGTAGCCAGCAGCATTTGGCACAATAAGTCAGGAACCTATACTTGGTCAATCCATAGGGACTTAAGGCTCTTGTCTTCTAGCCAGTGGACAGAAGAGAGTGTAGGCATTCCTAGGGAGGTTTTCATGGGCCATACCTGGCCATGGCATCTATTACTTCCATATACATGTATATATACATATATATGTATTATATATGTGTAACATATATGTGTATAATATATATGTATGTTCTAGAAATTGAGCCTAGGGTCACTCTACCTCTGAGCTACACCCCTGCCTCGTTCCATGTTTATTTTGAAATAGGATCTCAGTAAATTGCTGAAGCTGGCCTCAAACCTGTGATCCTCTTCTCTCAGTCTCTCAAGTACTAGTATTACAGGTATGCACCACCACCCCTGGCTCAAACATTTTTTGGCAAGTAAATTGCAAGGTCACATCAAACTGAAAGAGAGGGTAGGAAATGTAGGCCAGCTGTGTGCTTAAAAGCAGGAATAAACCAATTTGGTTAGCAATTCACTGTCTCTGCTGAGGAAGGTCCAGTGCTGAGGCTTGAGGGCTGGGATCTTGGTCTAACTCTGAGTTCTGCCTCCCTGTACAAAGTGAGCCACAGTATTGTTTTAAAAGATTTCTGCAATTGGCTTCAAAACCTACCCACACACTGTGAGCTGCTTGAAAGCTTGGCTTAGGGCATTTAGTAAATGTTTTCAGGTGGAAAATTTCTATGAGAAAATGTGTTTTGAGTTATAAACAACCTATTTATAAACAGACGTTAGTAAGAAAACCCATCTGTACATTAGAACTAAATATATAGGCGTGAGCATCAATGCATATGTTCTATTTTCAAAACCTTGAGCTAGCGTGAAGTTGGATATAAGGTAATTGGCGATAGCCACCCATCCTTTGATGAGATTACATGATTACCATCAGGGAGTGATAGAGCAGAGGCATGTTAGGAAGTGACTTTCCATGATCATTTGGGATTTTCTCTGTGCAATCTATAGTCTGCTGTAGATATGCTACAGATCAGCTTAACACCATCAAGTTGATTGTTTACTTCTGTGGAGTTTCTGGCAACACAAACTAATTAAAAATACAGCCTTGGATTGACCTCCAATGAAGTAACACATTTTATGATAAAATTTTGGACCCTGTGTTTTTAATTATGGTGGAATTTTATTTTATATTCTTATATACCATTTTCAACATATCCTTGAAGAGAATGCTGGCAATTCTTAGCTCAGGCAACAAACAGTGCTATCTTTTCTTTTTAAGCTACATCACAGTTTCCTCTTTCTTTTGATGATAAATAGCTCTTCAGAATCCCCTGACAACATAATCCTGAATAGCATTGTCCATTTTAGAGCGCAGCAGTATCATGGACTTAAAATTAGAGCCAGGAAATTTTAAGGCTGCTGAGAATTTGAACAATACATTCCTGATTAGAGAAATATGCTTAGACTGTATCCCAGACACACTTGGCATTATAAAATATTTCCATAACACTGATAGACATGTAGATATAAATGGTACTAAGTTTACGATGTCTGCATTCATATTCATGGAATTGGATGGGAGGTATCAGAGTGCGGTAGAAAGAGTCTGGATGTAGCAGTCAAGAGACCGACACTTGACTCAGCTCTGCAGTTGCATACGTCACCTGGTTTCTCTGAGGTTTAGTTCTCTCCTTTGTAAAACTCAAATTTCTATTAAATAATTTGGTCCACATCTAATATGCTGTATGATATATTCAACTTTTTGGAGTTTCTGTTTCACAACCAGAAAACTGTTTATAAAGCTATCTACCCTTTTTCATCTCTGGATTATTTCAGGATCAAAAGAAAAAATATATGGAGAACTAGGGTTGTAGCTCAATGCCTGACAGGTATTGAGACCCTGAGTCCAATCCCCAGTGCAGCAAAATAAATAAGTAAATGCTATATACATCGACGTAGACACACATGTATGTACGGGGCAGGGGGGTATGAGATTATTAGGAAATTGTAAAGTGCTATTGAAATATGTTTTCAGGAAAAATAGTCACACTCATACTACCTCTTTTTCATGTCCACTTAATCTGGTAGATAGAGTGGAGTTGAAGAATGAAGTATGCTAATCCCTCTAAAGACCATTTTGGAAGCTGAGAGCTATTCTGTTTGTGACAAGCTGTAGAAGATAGCCTACATCCAAACAAAGAAACATTGTTTACCATCAGGACATGAAGAATCCCATGATACAACAACACATAATAGGTTGTTACTGATGTCTGTCCTTTTTCTCCAAACCAGAATATCTCCTAAAAGCCCACGCAGAACATATTTGTACAAAGACTAAAACCATAAAGCAGCCTCTTTGGGTAGAGGTAAAGCATTACTGTCTGTAAGAAATGCATTGTTTGCTATAAGACAATCTGATTAAAGCTCGGGGAGTAAAAACAGAGAAGGAATAGAGAATCCAAGAGTGTTTGCACATCAGTCAAAGCAACTATGGATGTTTTGGCTAAATATTATACAAGAAATCCTAGAGACAGTCATTGCCCCTCTGTAAAGACTGCCACCCAAACGATACATCCACAGCTTTTGTTTTTTGTTTCCCTGCGATCTAGGCAGAGTCCTGGACAACATCTTGGTAATGGCCAAGAGTGGGGCCTTTGGAGCCACTCCTGGCAGGTCTGAATTCCATCTCGTGTCACTCACCATCTCTGTGAAACTAGGCAAAGTGCTTAAATTCCTTGAGTCTCCATTTCCCCCATATTAATTTCTCAATTTCCAGCAATAAAGGATCAGTGATGTAGAGTAAGGTTATTGCAAAAATCAGACAGGAAACAAGGTGCCTAAAAGTTTAACACAGTACCTGTCACATTGGCAAGATTATCAATACTCAGTATTACCAAGGATAAGGTTTTCTATCTCATAATCTGACCTCATTCTCTTCTAATTCTTTACTCTCCCAAAGAAGTATTTTATAACTGATAGCTCTGACCATGTGACTCATTGTCGGGTCCATTGAGTGGTCACAGCTACCAGTTATGTAAATGGAATGGGGACAGGATGGGGTGGGATGGAATGGGGATGGGATGAGACAGAACAGGAAAAAAAAAAACAGAATAGAAAAGACTGCACTAGGAAAGGTAATATCCAAGTACCTCACATGTTATGAGATTAATATTATGATGCTCAATTTGGGGCTGGGGGCATTAGTGAGGTAGGATAAGAAATGAATCACCTAATGTGGATGCTATCAAAAAGTTGCACATCCAAGCCTTTCCATTGTATCCTCTAGAATCCACAGTCCATTACGAGCTAAATTCCCTATATCCTCAAACTCTCTTCTGAGTATTCCTTTATCTTCTTGCTATAACTCGGTAGTTCCCAACCCAAGCTTTGCACACACCAGAGCATTTTGGAGGGCTTTGTAGTAGGCAGCCCCAGATACTCCCTGATCGATCCCCCCCACACACACACACAACACACACACACACACACACACACACACACACACACACACACACACATACACACAGTGTTTATGCCCTCTCTTGCTTCCCCTTCCTTGAGTAGGAGCTAGAAGTGGCACCCCTCTCCTAATGAACAAATGCAGTAG